>JAGSMR010000006.1:0-530000 GCA_029286605.1 Sericinus montela
AAGTCCCTTGACCCACCTTCCACCGAAGATATTTTCGGGACAACGTGACAGGTGGTGAGCCCGTCGCCGTCTTTATGTCAAGCCATATTCGTACATAAGTTTTGAAAAACCCATTGGTACGAGCCTACCTAACTGGGGTTCAAACTCAGGTCTATTGACTCGAAATTCCGACCACCCAACCACTCGGCTATCGTGACTTTTAAAATATATAGGACAAATATTCAGCAGAACGGTGACGAGCAGCTCCGTCTATGATGAAATGTTTGATACTCCGATTGCCAATCCGCATGCCAAGCGTGACGATTACGGCAGGCCCTCCTTAACGCTCCCGTTAAGTCCTCTCCAGGTAGATGTCCTGTAGTGAAGAGTACTTTAAAGCTTTTTCCTTGAGTAGCTTCTTAAGCCATCCACTGGAAAAACAATGTATTCTTCCGCTAATACGCGGCTATTTATGTTCCAAATTTCATTCAATTTGTTAACCGATTTTGGCAAGACTGGGTGTTAAAAAGATATCAATTTTAGCAACGAAGTTCCTTATGTCGCATGTCCCAGTCATATAAGTGTCAAAGTGCAACAATGTGTGAATAATTTATTTCAAACCTATTTTTTTTTATATTACTACGCCATTAGCAGTATAGAAGTAGACAGAAGTCTCGACAATAAAGTCTTTCCACCCACCTTCCACCGAAGACAACGTGACAGGTGGTCAGCCCGTCGCCGCCTTTAATCGTAAGCCAACGACAATAATCGTACATAAGTTTTGAAAAACCCATTGGTACGAGCCTACCTAACAAACTCAGGTCTATTGACTCGAAATTCCGACCACCCAACCACTCGGCTATCGTGACTTTTAAAATATATAGGACAAATATTCAGCAGAACGGTGACGAGCAGCTCCGTCTGTTTGATACTCCGATTGCCAATCCGCATGCCAAGCGTGACGATTACGGCAGGCCCTCCTTAACGCTCCCGTTAAGTCCTCTCCAGGTAGATGTCCTGTAGTGAAGAGTACTTTAAAGCTTTTTCCTTGAGTAGCTTCTTAAGCCATCCACTGGAAAAACAATGTATTCTTCCGCTAATACGCGGCTATTTATGTTCCAAATTTCATTCAATTTGTTAACCGATTTTGGCAAGACTGGGTGTTAAAAAGATATCAATTTTAGCAACGAAGTTCCTTATGTCGCATGTCCCAGTCATATAAGTGTCAAAGTGCAACAATGTGTGAATAATTTATTTCAAACCTATTTTTTTTATATTACTACGCCATTAGCAGTATAGAAGTAGACAGAAGTCTCGACAATAAAGTCTTTCCACCCACCTTCCACCGAAGACAACGTGACAGGTGGTCAGCCCGTCGCCGTCTTTAATCGTAAGCCAACGACAATAATCGTACATAAGTTTTTGAGAAAAACCCATTGGTACGAACCTAGGGGATCTAACGTTGGTCTCATGACTCGAATTCCGAATACTCAACCACTCGGCTATCGTGACTTTTTCTATATTACGGTTGTCTTATTTTTTTAATAGTCCATTTGTTGACGAATTGACAAATTTGAAAATTCAATGCATGAAGTTGCTCTCAGATGGTAGTAATTCTTTTAATTCGTTTGTTAATCTGATATGTTTGTAAATCTTATATATCATATCATATATATATATATATATATATATATATATATATATATATATATATATATATATATATATATATATATATATATATATATATATATATATATATATATATATATATATATATATATATATATATATATATATATATATATATATATATATACATATATATATATACATATATACAAAAATGCGTAAAGATCGTGCCAACACTCGGTTGCAATGAAGTTCCTAACGTACTAAAGAAAGAAGTCTCAGAATATATTGGAAAAGTTGAAAGTGGAAAAAATAAAAACGAGTGAACAAGAAAGAAATATGGATTGCAAAACCTAAAATTACTATAAATTACGATGTTTGAAGCAAAAAAAGAATTATTATATTTTTTTAAGATAGCCGAGTTGAGGGTGTTCTGAATTTCGAGTCGAGAGACCTGAGATCGATCGCTACAATCGCTACAGGCTCGTACCAATGGATTTTTTCAAAAACTTATGTACGAATTATATCATTGGCTTGGACATTGAGACGGCGACGGGGTCACGGTGTCCCAAAAATTTTCTTCGGTGGAAGACGGGTCGAAACTACTTCATTGTCTAGATCTCTGTCTACTCCTGTATCGGGAATGACGTAAAGATATTTATAATGTTATTTTAAAAAATAACCAAGAACTTTAATGAAGGTCATATTTTACTTTTGGGCTAAATTATACTTCGAAGATACAAATGAAGATAACAAAAAATCTGATAGAAAAAACAAGGTATGTATTTAAAGTAACTCTTACCAATTTTTCCTTTGTCAATACCGTGTCACGGATGGTTGGGGGAGTTTCTAACAAGACTCTGTCACTGGCCATAAAAAATTTTACAGACTTTGTGAATGACTGACTTTTGTTCACTCCAGGTCTAAACACGTTGACCTACACACAATTATTAATTATATTTTAAAAACGTAATCTATTCAAAACTTTGCTTATTGAGTTTTTTCAAATCTTCGGTGCTGCAGTTACACACACATGGTTACACACTTAACGCATAGTTTTTTTATTATTAAAATGTACTAAATAATAACGTTTCAATAGATATGATTTCATTATTGCAGTAGTCAGAGGTCTAGACAATTTAGTCCTTTCGACCCATATTTAGAGCTCATTTGGTACAACGTGATAGGAATGAGTAAATATTTATTGCCTTCCATCCATACTAATATTGAAAATGAGAAAGCAATTCAATCTGCTACAGTTTATTGCTAAGTTTATAATAAATATATAAAGGAATTATTATATTGCATACTTTGATCTAAAAAAAAAAATTTGTGCGTTAGAGACATTTGACGGGTGGCATAAACACTGATTTTCAAAGTGTCGCCATCTCTAGGTCCCGGGTTCGATTCGCGGTCGAGTCAATGCATAAAAACCTCTTTTTCTGCATTTTCTCGGATCTGAGTGTCTGTGTCGCCTTCGTTGATTCCGATTCCCATACCACAAGTGCTTTAGCATCTTAAAATAGGATATATCTATTATATATAGTACAATGAACTGAAACCTGAAACTTAAAAATTTAGTATAATGACGTTACCAACAATATTGCCCAATGTATTTCACAATAATTTCCTGAAAAGTGAACATCTCCGTTTTAGACGGCAAAAGCCATGTCAATTTCAAACTGAAGCTGGGGATATTCGCGTAGAACGAAACCTCTGCACATCTATCAAAACGGATACAATAACTTACAGTTGTAGACACTTTGATACGCTTAAACCGTAACCTTGCCGTATTTAATACCCGATAAATATGCTGCATAGGAAAAATTTCGATTGCTTTATAATAAACCGACGGTCACGATAGCCGAGTGGTTGGGTGATCAGAATTCGAATCAAGAGACCCGAGTTCGATTTTTGAAAAAACTTATGTAAAATTTATAGGTATTTATAGGTAGGTACTAGACTTGGGGATCAAACTCTGGTCACTCGGCTATCGTGACTATCTTAGTAATTTTGTTCTAACGGGATGCTAAACTCTTACACAAGCACCACTAGTTACTATTACTCGTATTTGTTATTTATCCATACTTTCTAAAGGGTAGAGCTGCTAATGTTACTTACACCTAAAATTATTATGCATATGGTGAATATTTTTGATTGATTACAAAATAAAGAGGTCCGTTATACACGATTGTGTTTATCGGAATGTAAATATTGAAATACATTATCATAATCATTGTTGTTAAAAAATATGGACCTGTCCGTTATAATGAAGTCTGTTTACATTTATACAACTTTTTTTATATCGACTTGCCTATTTCAAGTTTAAAAATTTAAGTTTGTAAATAAAATTTCTAAGACATAGACAAAGATTTATCTTTCATTACTATGTATACATATTTGTTACATTATTTACATTATTTACTATGTAATCATAATTTACATATATACAAATTTATGTATAGACAAATTCTTTAGACAAGAACTAAATGACGACCGACTGTCTAATTGGTATGATCGAATCCTGCGAGGTGGAAACATTTGTTTGATGACTATGAATATAAAATATATCTTCACGCAATTCCCAATACAGGAGTAGATAGAGATCTATTCTAGACATTTAAGTCCCTTCGGCCCACCTTCCACCGAAGACATTTTCGGGAATAGGTGACAGTTGTTGAGCCTTTCGTCGTCTTTTTGTCCAAGCTAACGATATAATCGTACATAAGTTTAAAATAAAACCCATTGGTACGAACCCGACACCTGGGGATCGAACTTGGGTCTCAAGACTCGAAATTTCAAAAAATATACGAAAGAAGTACGAAAGAAAATATACTATGTAAAAGCGTTGAAGAGCATAGCGGTAAAGAATATCATCACAAAAAAATACCAGATTGAAGTTAAGGAGACCGGTGATGGACAGCATCGTTAAAAGTGCATCGTATCTGGATCAGATGTAACATCCTTATCGGAGAGGTATATTACCAGCTATGGTGTTAAACAGGCCATTATATTTGGCTCATCATTATCTTCTGCAACCAGTGATTTAAAATAGAAAGAAATATAAAAAGAACGCAGTACTAAAGTGATAAATATTTTTATGGGCGAATACTAGAGCGTATTTTTTTAACTTCACGCATTTTCCCAGAACGGGGATAGACAAAGGTCTAGACAATTAAGTACTTTCAACCCATCTTTCACTGTAGCTTATTTGGGACAACATTACGTGGCTCATCGCCCTCTTAGTGACCAAGCGAACGGTACAAAATTTCACACACATATTTTATATAGATAAATATTCGTATATACATAGAAAATATTCAAGATACGAAAGTAAGCATTTATATTCGTCACATAAATGTTTGCCCCTAGCGAGACTCGAACCCAAAACCCTTAGCTACGAAACCCTTACCTTCACGAACAACTCGGCTATCGGGTTGTTAAACGTAATTTAATTTAGAAGAAAACAATATCACATAAAACTAAATAAATTACAACACAACGTACGTCATCTCGACAGAATAAGCCCTAATATAGCGACTTTTTCAGCGCGACACAGGATATTGCAAGAGGGTAATAATCTTGAAATACATTTCCTCTCGTCAAGTAATTTCCTCGATGTAATAAACATAAAACAAATCAGTGCTATATCAAAAAAACAAATATAATAGATAAATCACGGAGTTGGAGTACCTAGAAAGGAAATGTGGAATAGCGTTAAAAAGCTTTTATGCATGCTTCGTATAAATGTCTTTCGTAATAAATTATGTACTACTCGGCACAATCTGAACATAAAAAGTGTGCATCGCATTAATTTTTTGTAGATTCATTTTTTGTGTAGATTTACAAAACGAGGAATGTGTATTTTTATATTAACTTGCATGGAGTCCATGTCCATTCTATCTTGAGACTGACAACTCCGTTGACTTTTCAACAGTCCAATACAGTAACAATTGTTGTGTTCAGATTTTTAAGGTATATAGTATATCAACGGTCATTAAAGAATTCTGTCTTAGTTCTGGAGGTTGATAAGGCATCTGTAAACTTTTTCATTACAAGTTGAAAGTTGTTCATGGGCTAGATTTATCATTTATTATTCTTCTATTAAAACCAGCAGTCCATGAGTGTAGTTTTCACCACACTCTTTCGTTTATAACACTCTGACAGTTAATGAATGAATTCATCTATAAATATTAATAGCTTTTCTCGTTGTAATAGATTAAAATATAAGTAATGCATAGGAATCTCGTTTGACTATAAATTGTTTTTTTTTATAAAAAAGGGAGGCAAAAGAGCAGGGTGCCTCACGTGATGGTAAGTGATTACCGCCGCCTATGAACCCCCGCAATACCTGAGGCATAGCAGATGCGTTGCCTCCCTAAGGGTGCCCCCCCCCCCCAGAATTGTGGGAGGGGGTGTGTGGGCCATCGGTTACCTGCACTCACCAGACGAAACCCAGAAGTTTGTTAGACTTCTACTTCACGCCGGTATTCTGTGAGGTCATGGTACTTCCCCGGTCGAGCCGACCCATTCATGCAACAACAAAAGCTGATGCTTGGCTCTACCACTGTTACTACTTGCTACCACTGTAGGGTGAAAGCTAAGTAAAAAAAAATGTGAGCCGTCATGGGACGCCTGGCAGATGTGAAACATCGTGTGTGTACAAGTAATATGCATAAAAGATAATATTATTACGGGAATTAAATATATGTATTATATAATATAGATATTTTTTTTAAATATAGCCTAATGAAAAAATAAAGTATTACGAATTTCTTACAGAAAATGGTAACTTTATTTAATAAACATTTATTTACATTTGATATAACGGCAAGCGTCGCTACGCCAACTATTCGGTTTTCAAGTGAGCCTATAGATGTTTTGTATTTTATGTTACTTTGAAGCGACATCTAGCGAAACGATTTGAAACTCATGAAATTCATGAAGTTATGTTGGTATAACATATTATTATTGATATAATCCTGTAGATGTCGCTTATGAACAATTTGCTTTTTCAATACGCAGATTTCTGTTTAATTTATGGTGTTTTTTTATTTTGCAGAAAAACAGTACCTTTCGTCGTAATGATATTTTATTACATGGACCATTTGTTTTTTATGTAAAAACTAGACTCAATTAAGTATTAAATTTTCTAACTTCAAAATCTATAAGTTTGCTTTAATCTTTTCTATAAGTTTGCTATGATATGGTTCTATGTATAAGTAATAAGAAACTAACGTATCGTTCAGAATTCGGAGCATTTTTAAAAACAGCTGTTAATCTTAATAATATTTTATGATATTCTAACAAGAGTACAAGAGCGCCCCCTGAGTATTTTGATTTTCTCAAAAATTGATAAATCTTAAAATGAATAATCCAATGAACAATAGTACACTAATTTAAAAAGGGATTTCAGTGTTTAATTATAAACCTTAATCCTCATGTAATAGGGTGTAAATTACGTTACACGATATACGAATGCCTATGAAAGTGTATGTTTATTCGTTTTAAAAATTATTGAACCTTTTTGACTATAAGGAAATGACCTTTCATGTACAAATGAAATCTTAATATAATTTACATAGTCACTAATATGAATAATATGAATATAATTAATTAAATATAAAAAAGGGATTTCAGTGTTTAATTATAAACCTTAATTCTCAGGTAATAGGGTGTAAATTAGTATACCTTTGTATAGTTTCGTGGCATGCGTCGCCACGCCAGAAATCGGTTTTACGTGCGGCTATAGATGTTTCACATCAAAAAAAATTGGACTTAATTATCTAGGCCTCTATCTACTCTAGTATTGAGTACGGCATGAAAGCTAGATGGTGTCATATTTTGTACAATAAATGTGTTATTGACCGTAAGGTATCGGCGTTACAAATCTCTGTGTGCCGACCATAACATGTGACTATGGGCAAAGCTTTCAATTTCTAATACCGTCAGCAGTTTGTAACCAACATGGATAGTTCTCCGTTAACTTAAACTATTCTTCACGTCCCTAAATAAAACTGTATATGATTGCGTAAAACATATTCCAATATAAAAAATTTATATGACTCAGATTATCAAAGCAAATCTTGTGAATGGCTGACTAATGTAAAAGCCTTTTAAGAGAATTATAACGTAAATACGTTGTACTTATATTTAACTTTTAAAGTAAAACAACTTACTACGTACTCACAATTTTCTACTTTAGAAATAGAAAAAATTATTTCTTAATAATTTATTTAAAAACAAATTCTTCAAAACTAGTTCTTTTAGATGTTGGTTAAAACCTATAAGAAAACAAAAGATAAATTTATTAGCTTGTTAATCTTGTTCCGTATTAATTTTAATAAATATTCAATAAGCACTGACTCAGGTGTATTGAAAGGTATAGTATATAAAATATATAGGTAGGTATAGTAAAAATATCAGTCTAATTTAACATAATGTTTCCGCAGAATAAAAGCTCATAATGTACTATTAATGATTAAGGACTACACGTGAATATATTTTCAAGGTTCCATTAAATAATAAAAAAAAATAATATTACAAATAACAGTACTAACATAGTTTTAATTTAAATTGTTACTTACCGCATTAATAACCATTTAATATCACCCTATCCCACGTAACTTTATATTCAAGTCATCTGTTTTCACAATACCTTTCCTAAAAATGTGGAGTAGTTCACATGCAGCATTCATTTATCATTTTAGAAAACCACTTTATTATATTAGCTCTGTTCTTGTTGTTTGGTATCTAAATTAAAACTAACCAGGCTAAATTACACCATAGCTTTACCTCCTTGCATAGGAATCAGAACGATGTATGTGAGCGATATGATAAATTGCTCTCTCTCTCTCTCTCTCTCTCCCTCTCTCTCTCTTTTATCAATTATATGTAATTTTATTGAAACAAAGTTGTTAATTAAACAAAAAGAGCAAGCTCAGTAACACTACAAAATAGCTACCGCTACCGCGGCAATAGCTACCGACAAATGGCCGGAACGCTATTCGAAGAATACTTGGACATAAATTATTGGGACTATTAGGGCAAATGTTAGTAGGAAAAATATTTTCACACCCTTCCCAATACAGGGTAGACAGAGGTCTAGACAATTAAGTCCTTTCGACCCACCTTCCACAGAAGACATTTTTTTGGACAACGAGTCAGATGGTGAGCCCGTCGCCGTCTTTCTGACCAAGACAACGATATAAATCGTACAAAAGCTCTTGAAAAAACCCATTGATACGAGCTTCGGGGATCGAACTCGGTCTCAAGACTCGAAATTCAGACCACACAACTATCGTGGCTCTTAAAAAATTCTAACAAACTCTTTAAAAAAACATCGTCTCTTTAAACAAAATCGCAAATACCAATAATATTATGAAAAAAAGTTTTTTTAAATTTCTTCAATTATCTATAGAGAACTTTAGTCTCCAACTGTAATAAGCCTAATTTGTAGCACTCGGTTGCTTAAGTAACTTAGTTTTTGTATTTAATATAATATTTAATGCTATATTAATTAAATCATTCTGTTGCTTAAAACAAAAAAGAACTGATATATGAATTGACGAGTGACAAGGCTTTCAGTTTGGTTTTGGAGAATTGATGGAGTGACCGGCAGCAACGTATGAGGTGCAAGGTGTCTGGTATGGCAATCGCCAATCTGTTGGTCAACCTTGGCGATTGTGGGAAATACTTCCTTAGCCTACTGTAGAATTTTTCCAGCCGTTATGTTATATTGTTACATGACTCAATTGTGCTCAATTGCCCTGGAAACTAAATAATATAACCCCTTAACAGACCTGAGTAATTGTGACCTGAGTGAGTGTGCAATGGCAAAGAGGAAAGTGTTTACCTCTTTGCCATTGCACTATACTCCTTACCTGCCAAAACCGAGGCCAAACAGTAGGGACGCAGTGGAAGAGGAGTTTTGGTTTTGCGGTACGCCATGCTCTGCGCCTTCGTGACTGTGGTAGGAGTTACACCACTGATCTGACCGATGTGTGACCCTGGAGGAAAGAGGAGTGTTAGTATCGCGAGGCTTTCCCTGGTGTAATATAGACGGCGGCAGAACAAATGACAGGCTGATGCTCGTTCAAGTACCCGCTTTCTTCAAACCCATTATCCAAACACCAATTCTGCATATATCAAATATAGAATTGATAAAGTCAATTTACAAGTAAGCAGTAACGAAGTTATTTGTACGTATAATTATTTACTAAATATACGTATTTGTGCTTAGGTGCTATAAAATTCAACAGGGGCAACAAATACTTGAAATTTGTGACCAAATTAAAATTCTAATAAGATTAAAAAACAATGATCAAAAAGGAGTCATTATCCAGTGTAAGAACTTATCACCATGAACCACGAAATATAAAAGAAACAATGTGCAAAATAAAAAGTGAATCTTTTATAAACTCGTTACGGCACTTCGTCGCAGATTGGGGTTCGCGACCGTCTACCTATTTCCTTTTCAACATTTTCTTTTCTCGGCGAAATCACAATCACAAGCCCCTGCTAAAATATGAAAATGTAATAATACCTAACTCCCAGAACAAGTTTACCTCTTCAAGAAAGTCTACCCTTTCATGCATGGTAATAGTGAGCTTAATCTTATCGGGACCCGCGTTGCTCTCACTTAAAGTTAATTTAATAACACTTTGTTAAATATTACAAATTATTTATATAACTAACTGACCCACCGAACGTTGTATCGCGAAAAATTGTTGTGGTAACTTAATAAATGTATTTTTTTATACTTTCACGAACCTCTCAATACTGGGTTTGTCTAAATTAAATTAACCTAATGAATTTATCTTCAAATCGTCGAAGAATTAATGAAAACAAAATCAAACAAAATCATTTATTTATCACGATGTCTATAAAAAAAAGTAACGATAGCCGAGTGGTTGGGTGGTCGGAATTTCGAGTCGAGAGACCCGAGTTCGATCCCCAAGTGGCAGGCTCGTAACAATAGGTTTTTCAAAAAGTTATGTACGAATTATATCGTTGGCTTGAACATCAAGATGGCGACAGGCTCACCACCTGTCACGTTATCCCGAAAATATCTTCGTTGGAAGGTGAGTCAAATTTATTTATCCGAATAACAATATTCATTCGTTTATAAATCGTCAACAGGTGAAAGAAACTCCGTAGTTATCCTCTGTTTTTAATCAATCTTAAACCAGTTAATAGGCTTGTTAAATTAAACCTGTTAAACGTTATTCATATATCATTCTTTTTCCTTAAGAAAATCTTCCGTAGAAAATGTTCCGCAAAAAATAAATGTTTCTTTATTTAGGTTAAAAATTCTAATTTATGGTATATACAAACGCCGTAATAGCGTAACAAGTAATGTGGTTTTTATCAAAGTAAGAATTTGGCACCCTCTTTTCGTTGGTGTTTACCTTGTTTTAGACCTTTTACAAGGCATCTAGGGGTCTTTAAAATATCAATGGCTAACCATTTGGTGGCGAGTAGACCATCTCGAAAAATAGTAGATCAGAATTGAAAGGATCGGTGATGGGCAGTAGCATCTAAGGTACTTCGTGTAGGTTTTGTTTTTTATAGGGAAGGGAGGCAAACAAGCAGGTGGCTCACGTGATGGTAAGTGATTACCGCCACCCCATGAACACCCCGCCACCCCGCCACCGCCACCCATGAACGGCCTTTGAGAAAGGTATGGGCTTTTTTCTTGAAGGTCCCTAAGTCGTATCGATCCGGAAAACCCGCTGACGGCAGCAAATTCCATAAGTGCAAGTGCGTGGCAGAAAATTCCGCAAAAAACGCACTGTGGTGGAATGCCAAGTATCAAGGTGGTGTTGATGAAATATTTGACTGTGCCGTGAGGTACGATGGTGAACTTCAGCGCCTGGGATTAATCCGAACAATTCCTCTGAGCACTCTCCGTAGTAAATGTTGTAAAAAATGCAAAGAGATGCAACGTCTCTTCTCAATGCCAGGGAATCTAGCTTATCAGATAGAACATGGTCGTCGACGATTCTTCGTTGGATACGGTCAAAATGGAAGGAGCTGACACTGGGGTGCCCCCGCCTAGAGAACAGTACTCCATGTGCGGCCGAACCTGCGCCTTATAAAGTTGCACGCGATGGGCCTGCATGAAGTACTGTCGTGTTCTACTGAGCACGCCAAGCTTGACCGTGAAGCTGAACGTTGCTCAATATGTCGACGCCAAGGATTCCGATACTGGCTGGGGCAACTAGGGGAGTACTCACAAAATGAGGTGACACGACGAAGGGTTTCTTTTTAGCGGTAAACGCGCAAGTTTGCGTCTTTTTAGGGTTGAACTGGACTAGATTTGGTCGGCTCCAGTCCGAGATTTTGTCTAACAAAATCTCGACGTCAGACACAAGTTTGTTCCGGTACTCGTCGACGTGTTCCCGAGAAATATTGGCACGGCCAGTGTATAGGACATCACCAGTGCTGTCGTCTGCATAGCAATGTATGTTACTAATTTGTAACAGATCATTGATATGCAGAGGAAACGGGGTTGGCGATAGCACATAGCTTTGTGTCCAGCGTTCACAGACTTGGAGTCCGAGTATTCATCGTCAACAAAGACCTTGATGCTCCAGTCTGTAAGAAAACTAGTGACTCAATTGCAAAATTTCTCGGGAAGCCCAAATGATGGAAGCTTCGAGAGAATCGCTTTGTGCCATACCCGATCGAAGGCTTTCGCTATGTACAAACTAAACTGCCAGGGCCTCCCCCTTGCTCTCTACTGCCTCCGCCTATCGATGAGTGAGGTACATAAGAAGATCACAAGCTGTGCGACCCCAACGGAAGACGTACTGGCAGTCACTAATCAACTGGTGCTCCTCTAAGTACCTGAAGAGTTGGCAGTTTATAATGGACTCCATTATTTTGGAGAACAAAGAGGTGATGGCGATCGGTCTGTATTTGCCCGGATCTGAGCGGTCGCCTTTCTTAGGGATCGAGGTTAGGGTTTCTTAGGGATCGATCGAAGATCCCTAATCTTAGGGATCGATTTCGAGTTTGTTTGTCGTATTTATTTACTTAAAATAAAAGTAAGTTCCGAATTCGACGAAACGAATTAATAAAAGTTAGTTACATAAATACAGGAATTATTAGTTGAATTAAAAACTAACCGTAAGACGAACCCGTTTTGGATGTAAAATTATGAACGTTCCAACGACGTGCTAAGACATTTTCCTGTGTAATTTCTACTGTAACAAGTAGATGTTAGTCTGAGTCTCTCTCTCTCTATTGTGTTTCAGCGTTCGAGCATTTAAATTGCATTAAAAGTGTATAAAACAAATACATTTATTAACAAAACGAACAGTCACGATAGCTAAGTTGGTTGGGTTATCGGAATTCGAGTCGAGAGACCCGAGTTCGATCCCCAGGTGGTACGCTCGTACCAATGGGTTTTTCCAAAACCTAAGTACGATTCATATCGTTCGCTTGGACATAAAGACGGCGACGGGCTCACCACCTGTCAAGTTGTCCCAAAATATCTTCGGTGGCAGGTGAGTCGAAGGGACTTAATTGTTTAGACTAGACCTCTGACTCAATCTGACCTCTGAACAATAAATATCTTCACGCCATTCCCAATACAGCGGTACCTGTATTGGGAATGGTGTGAAGATATTTATTTTTATTATTTTATTAACAAACCGAACCTAAATTTGTTAAATTAAGACATTTCTATAGAATCCGACGGGGAAATATTACGAGTATGACTAAATACCATTCAACGATATGACATTATCATCATTTGATAATAGGTAGTGTGATTAATATTCTACGAGGAAAACTTCGCCAAAACCGAATACATTACGAAAACACATAGTACAGACATTTCTATAGCGCAGCTTTACAAAGCACCGCACATAGAGGTACCGATACTTTCAGAATTCGCGGCGATACTACAAAGAACGCCAAAGAATTTCAGAAGAAATCCGTACTTCGAGAAAGTCCATAATGACTTCTTCAGAAAAGGATGCGAAATTTTTTTTCTTCATTTATAAACAGATTTTGACAATAATTACAACTAGCTGGTTATTTTTAAGCATAAAACATTATATTTTATTACTTATTTTTAAATTAAAAACTACAGAGACAGGGATAATATCACATACATCGCTCGCTCTAATCCCAAAAGAAAAGTAGCTAAAGCACTTGTCTTATGAAATGAGAAACAATAAAGGCAAGGATCTTTATACACCCAGACCTAAAACAATGAATAAAAAAGTAATTTTCTACTATGACCCGTCCGGGAACAGAACCTTTGACCTCCGAAGTCACCACGAAAACCGTTTTGTACGATACTTATCTACGGAGGTATTAACACATACACACAAACTAACAAATAAATCATTTTATATTTGAATGAACACCCGCCCAACCATTACCCGCTTTGGATTCAGACTTTAGTTCCACTGCAGACCACGTTTCAGTTGCGGAGGGCAGGGAAAACTACCTCTCCAACCGCAACTCCAACTTGGATGCAAAGGCAACGACGCAAATTCTCTTGCCGTCTTCGCGAAGTGCAGTGTATGTAGGTTCCTCTAGGTAAACCTGGAGTGTCACATAACAAGACGGGAACCCATCGAAGTGGATGTCAAAATAATCAAATCTTCTGTTTCGGTTAAAAAAATGTTATATGTTTGATATATTTAGAGACAAGTCCTCTTAATCGTGAAATGTTACGGGTATGAGTAACAGTCGTACTAAGGATTTTACTTTGATTTATACGAGATAATCAAGGAATCCCTTTCGACCCATATTTCCACGAAACTTTTAATGTTATTACTATCAAAAAAAAAAAAAAAAAAATATATATATATATATATATATATATATATATATATATATATATATATATATATATATATATATATATATATATATATATATATATATATATATATATATATATATATATATATATATATATATATATATATATATATATATATATATATATATATATATATATATATATATATATATGTATGTATAGTACTATCACATAGAGTAGTATTTAAATTATAACGCATGTAATTTTATTTCGACACCGACGTTATACTTTATTTTTTGTTTTTATGCAAACAATACTTTTTTATTCATTACTAAAATTCGAGCAAGGTATATCATGAGTCTCCAATAACGGTGAAAAATATTAAACGATATTCTAAAAAATATTATTACTGATAAAATATCAGAGTGAAATAACAGAAAGCTATATCAAATAAAAAAGAGATAATACCAGTCACAAAACCAATTAACAGGATGGATTATGCAATCTACCCACAGAATCAGACTTCAATTTGCATACCTATATATTTTGATCCCGATTAACCCGTGTCGAATGAACGAATAGCTCAAATTTATAATCTTGATAATTGAATAAATTTTTCAATTTAAGGTTATACGGTACGCGGTATTGAACCAGCATAAGAGGATACTGCTTTCTTCCGACTTGTCGCAGGAGGCGACTTAGGGAAGACGTCTTGCAAATATCTACGACTATCGGCAGAAGACTGCATAACTATTTGGAAACATATCACACATCAATTCTTAGGAATCTGATGAAAGACAACAGCTTATAAAGTGAAAGGTATCTGGTAATACAATCGCCAATCCGCCTGCCCAGCGTAGCGGTGAAAAACGAGTTCAAAGGACTCCATTGTATCGAAATCTGTCTAACCGTTAAGAAAAAATAATAATAAAAATTCAATGTATGAAGCCTTACAGATATTTATTTCGTAACAATTTAAAAATACCAAAACAAGCTGAAAAATTTCATTTTTCATTACAGATGTTTTCTGCTTTTGTATGCTTTAAGCGAGTAGTAGTATTCCGCGCAGATGTTATGAGTTATGACTGTTATTAAATTTTTAATAGGTCAACGCAAAACATTTATAAGCAGATATTCTGAAATCCGAGGTATATCAAGCTTCAAATGTAATGGCTACCTTTACTAATTTTTTTTTTGCTGTGTAGTATCGGCGCAAAATTGTATCCTGCACTTTCTATGGTTGTTGTAAGTGATGACAAGGCAAAAGCCTTCAACATGTATTAGTGGTCTTGAAATACATAAGACCAATATTCAGCAGAACTCGGGGAAAGGTTTATACTGCGATTGGCAATCCGCTTGCCAAGCGTGACGATTACGGCAAGCCCTCCCTAACGGTAGAGGTGGATGTACTGTAGAGAGAGGTAGACAGAGGTCTTGACAATAAACTCTTCCACCGAAGACAACGTGGCAGGTGGTGAGCCCGCCTCCGTCTTTAATCGTAAGTCAACAACAATAATTGTACATGTTTTTGAAAAAAAAAACTCATTGATACGAGCCTTGGGAATCGAACTTGGGTCTCATGACTCGAATTCCGTATACCCAACAACTCGGCTATCGAGACTTTATTACGTTACGGTGCTCTTATTTTTTTAACATTCAATTAGTTGACGAATTGAAAAATTTGAAAATGCAATACATTAAATTGCTCTCAGATGCTAGTAATTCTTTTAATTAAGTATTCAACCGAGTACTTCTAAGACACTTATGTATTTTTTATATGTATATATGTATGTATATATATAATCCTTATATATATATATGTATATATATATATATATATATATATATGTATATATATATATATATATGTATATATATATATGTATATATATATATATATATATATATATATATATATATATACATATATACATATATATATATATATATATATATATATATATATATATATATATATATATATATATATATATATATATGTATATATATATATATATATATATATATATATATATATATATATATATATATATATATATATATATATATATATACATATAAGGAAAGGATTTCAATAAGTGATAAAGCCTATCTCTTCTCTTAAGAAAGTTACGATAGCCTAGTGGTTGGGTGGTCGGAATGTCGAGTCAGGAGACCCGAGTTCGATCCCCAGGTGGTAGGCTCGTAAAGACATAAGACATAAAGACGGCGACGGGCTCACCACCTGTCACGTTGTCCCGAAAATATCTTCGGTGGAAGGTGGGTCAAAGGGACTTAATTGTTTAGACTAGATCTCTGTTTACCCCTGTAAGATATTTATTTTATTTTATTTATTTTATTTTCTCTTTAGACTCTGAAATCGACTACATCACTAAAGTAACAGAGTGAATACCCACAGCACTAAAGAAGTCTCAGAATATATTGGAAAAGTTGAAAGTGGTATATTGAACCAACCTGCATCAATCATGATTTAGTGAAGCGCACTCTGTAGTTTTGTTTCAAATATTTATTTTTGTACAAAATGAGTTAATAAGAAGGCATTGTATAAAATTATTCAGGTATTGCATAAAATTACTGTAAATTACGATGTTTGAAGCAAATAAACAATTATTATATTTTTTTTTCAATCACGATAGCTGAGTGGTAGGGTGTTTGAATTTCGAGTCTAGAGACCCGAATTCGATCTCCAGGTGACAAGCTCATACCAATGGGTTTTTTCAAAAACTTATGTACGAATTACATTTTCTCGTTGGCTTGGAAATTGAGACGGCGACGGGCTTACTACCTGACACTTTGTCCCAAAAATATCTTCGGGGAAGTTGAGTCGAAACGACTTAAATGTCTACCCTTGGGTATCGCGTGATGATATTAATATTATCATTTTAAAAATAACCAAGAACTATATTGAAAGTCATAATTTACTTTTGGCTAATTCTGCGAAGGTACCAATGAAGATACCAAAAAATCTGATAGAAAAAAACAAGGCATGTATGTAAAGTTACTCTTAGCAATCTTTTCTTTCTCAATACTGTATCAGGGATGGTTGGGGGAGTTTCTAACAAGACTGTGTCACTGGCCATAAAAAATATTACAGACTTTGTGAATGACTGACTTTTGTTCACTCCAGATCTAAACATGTTGACCTACACAATTTATTAATTATATTTTAAGAACGTAATCTATTCAAAACTTTGCTTATTGAGTTTTCTCAAATCTTCGGTGCGGCAGTTACACACAAATGGTTACACACTTAACGCATAGTTTTTTTTATTATTACACTATACTAAATAATAACGTTTTAATAGATATAATTTCATTGTTGCGGTAGTCAGAGGTCTAGACAATTTAGTCCTTTCGACCCATATTTCAGCGGAGCTCATTTAGTACAACGTGATAGTAATGAGTAGAAATTTAATGCCATCTTACCATACTAATATTGAAAATGAGAAAGCAATTCTATCTGCTACAAATTAGGGCTAAATTTATAATAAATATATAAAGGAATTATTATATTGCATACTTTGATCTAAAAAAAAATTTTGTGCGTTAGAGACATTTGACGGGTGGCATAAACACTGGTTTTCAAAGTGTCGCCATTTCTAGGTCCCGGGTTCGATTCGCGGTCGAGGCAATGCATAAAAACCTTTTTTCACAAGTGCTTTAGCATCTTAAAACAGGATATATCTATTATATGTAGTACAATGAACTAAAACTTGAAACTTAAAAATTTATTATAATAACGTTACGAACAATATTGCCCAATACATTTCACAATAATTTCCTGAAAAGTGAACATCTCCGTTTTAGACGGCAAAAGCCATCTCAATTTTAAACTGAAGCTGGGGATATTCGCGTAGAACGAAACCTCTGCACATCTATCAAAACGGATACAATAACTTACAGTTTTAGACACTTTGATACGCTTAAACCATAATATTGTCGTATTTAATGCGTGGAAAATATGTTGCATTGCGATTATTTTAAATAAATAAATAAATATCTTCACGCAATTCCCAATACAGGGGTAGACAAGCTAATTAAGAAACTAGCCGAGGAGGGGTGTGGTGACTTGTAATACAGGTTTTCAAGGAAACCTACTTCATGCACCATTCTCTTACGCGGATAGTTCTACTATGTTCCTTGTCTGGCATTCTTGTAATTTCTAGCATAAGAACTACGCAATGTAAGTGAAAATAAATGGCAAATTTAACAAAATTTAAAAAAACAGGGGTAGACAGAGGTCTAGTCTAGACAATTAAGTCCCTTCGACCCACCTTCCACCGAAGATATTTTCGGGAATACGTGACAGATGTTGAGCCTGTCGTCGTCTTTATGTCCAAGCTAACAATATTTATACGTAAGTTTTTGAAAAAAACCCATTGGTACGAACCCGCCACCTGGGGATCGAACTCGGGTCTCCTGACTCGAAATTTCTATAGTATTAGTACATTTTATGAATATGAATGGATATTATATATGAATATTTATCTTCTTTTTCTTCTTCTTCTTTACAGCCATTCAAAAGTCCACTGCTGAACATAGGCCTCCCCCAAAGATTTCCACCGGCATCCATCGACTTCCCGCAATGTTGTGTAGGTCGTCACTCCACCTTGTGGGGGGACGTTGGACGTTCCCCCACAAGGACTGCGCTTGTCAGAACGACAGAACGAGTCTGCCACTCGAGAACTTTTCTTCCCCAACGGTTGTCAGTTCTACGATCTATGTGGCCGGCCCATTGCCACTTCAGCGTGCTAATCCTTGTGGCTATGTCGGTAACCCTAGTTCTGCTGCGGATATCATCGTTGCGGATTCTGTCACGCAGAGAAACACCCAACATAGCCCTATTATGTATATATGAATATTTATCTATGTAAAATATATATGTATGAAATTATATTGCATCTTTACCTTTGATGGCGATAGGCTCACCACAAGTGAAGTTGTTCAAATAAACATCACTGGAAAGTGGGTCTAAAGAACTTCATTATCCAGACCTCTGCCTAACCGAGTATGGGAAAAAGGCGTAAAGATATAGTTTGAATCTAAAACTCCCCCTTAGATTTTTTTTAAATCTCTTAACAAAAGAAGCGATACTAGCATACATATAACAAGCCACGTCCACTTCTCTCCGTCATGCAGAGAGTTATATCCGTGGCGCACGTGACACATAACGCGGGCGCAAATTCAGACAGACCAATATTTTCAAAGCATACGTATATCGCGCTTGTGTTTCACATTTTTCTTTTCTTTCAAGATTCTCGCATAATCCAAAATATTCTTTACTCGAAAATATATAGCAAAATGCCATTTGATATCGAAACATGATGGAAGACAAAAAATAGTAAATACATCGTAAAAATCATCACGAAAAATACCAGTGGAAAATTCAGGAACTCGGTGACGGGTAGTAGCTTTAGGTGCAAGGTACCTGGTATTGTAATCGCCAAACCGATACCTAAATATTGCGATTATTTTAAATCCAGGAGGAGACCGTGTTAACTCCCTATACAGGGGTAGACAGAGGTCTAGTCTAGACAATTAAGTCCCTTCGACCCACCTTCCACCGAAGATATTTTCGGGACAACGTGACAGGTGGTGAGCCCGTCGCCATCTTTATGTCCAAGCTAACAATATTTATACGTAAGTTTTTGAAAAAACCCATTGGTACGAACCTGCCACCTGGGGATCGAACTCAGGTCTCCTGACTCGAAATTTCTATAGTATTAGTACATTTTATGAATATGAATGGATATTATATATGAATATTTATCTTCTTTTCTTCTTCTTCTTTACAGCCATTCAAAAGTCCACTGCTGAACATCCCCCAAAGATTTCCACCGGCATCCATCGACTTCCCGCAATGTTGTGTAGGTCGTCACTCCACCTTGTGGGGGGACGTTGGACGTTCCCCCACAAGGACTGCGCTTGTCAGAACGACAGAACGAGTCTGCCACTCGAGAACTTTTCTTCCCCAACGGTTGTCAGTTCTACGATCTATGTGGCCGGCCCATTGCCACTTCAGCGTGCTAATCCTTGTGGCTATGTCGGTAACCCTAGTTCTGCTGCGGATATCATCGTTGCGGATTCTGTCACGCAGAGAAACACCCAACATAGCCCTATTATGTATATATGAATATTTATCTATGTAAAATATATATGTTTGAAATTATATTGCATCTTTACCTTTGATGGCGATAGGCTCACCACCAATGAAGTTGTTCAAATAAACATCACTGGAAAGTGGGTCTAAAGAACTTCATTATCCAGACCTCTGCCTAACCGAGTATGGGAAAAAGGCGTAAAGATATAGTTTGAATCTAAAACTCCCCCTTACATTTTTTTTAAATCTCTTAACAAAAGACGCGATACTAGCATACATATAACAAGCCACGTCCACTTCTCTCCGTCATGCAGAGAGTTATATCCGTGGCGCACGTGACACATAACGCGGGCGCAAATTCAGACAGACCAATATTTTCAAAGCATACGTATATCGCGCTTGTGTTTCACATTTTTCTTTTCTTTCAAGATTCTCGCATAATCCAAAATATTCTTTACTCGAAAATATATAGCAAAATGCCATTTGATATCGAAACATGATGGAAGACAAAAAATAGTAAATACATCGTAAAAATCATCACGAAAAATACCAGTGGAAAATTCAGGAACTCGGTGACGGGTAGTAGCTTTAGGTGCAAGGTACCTGGTATTGTAATCGCCAAACCGATACCTAAATATTGCGATTATTTTAAATCCAGGAGGAGACCGTGTTAACTCCCTATACAGGGGTAGACAGAGGTCTTGTCTAGACAATTAAATCCTCTCGACCCACCTTCCACCGAAGATATTTTCGGGACAACGTGACAGGTGGTGAGCCCGTCGCCATCTTTATGTCCAAGCCAACGATATAATTCGTACATAGGTTTTTGAAAAACCCATTGGTACGAGCCTGCCACCTGGGGATCGAACTCGGTCTCTCGACTCGAAATTCCGACCACCCAACCACTTGGCCATCGTGACTTAATTCCATAATTTAAATAATAGAGTTAACCAATAATAATGAATTACCGCTTTAATAAATAAATAAAATAAATATCTTTACGCCATTCCCAATAAAAGAGTAGACAGAGATCTAGACAATCAAGTCTTTTCGTACCACCTTCCACCGAAGACATTTTTGGGATAGCTTGACAGGTGGTGAGCCCGTCGCAGTCTTTATGTCCAATCCAATGATATAAATCGTACATAAGTTTTTGAAAAAACAAATTGGTACGAGCAATAGGGATCGAACTCAGGTCTCTTGACTCCAATTCCGATCACCCAACCACTCGGCTGTCGTGACTAACCATGTCCGTATAATTAAATAATAAATTAATAAACGAAAAATTAAAAAAAAGTATTATTATCAAAATATATCAGACCCGACGGAGTGTAACGCTGTGATATCCATTCACGTCGGAAGTTAATGAGGCGAATGGCCGTTTTTAATGTTACATTTTTATATGCCCTTCAAATCATTGTTAAGGCTCATTGCGTGTCTATAAGTAGCATGATAATGTAAACAGATTTTTACTTTGATTGATTTTCTTTAAAGACATCTTTAGGATTATTGTCTACTATTATTTCATCCAATCAATCAAATCAAAATTAATTATATACTGTATACAATTATTTCAACGTCATTTTACATAATTACAGTCTTATACGTACTATACCTGAAAAAGAACACCTGTGCAGTTGAAGAAATACATTTTATAGAAGATATTTAATTTCTACATCGAAGAAAACCACTCGCCTTTGCTATCCTAGGCAGCCCGTCTTCGAGAGAGAACGCATACTATCCCTCTCTCTTTTTGCTAGAAATGTGGATACGCGGCGAACATGGGGCTTAAGAAGTCATATATTTGAATGAACACCCGCCCAACCATTACCTGCTTTGGATCCAGACTTCAGTTACACTGCACACCACGTTTCAGTCGCGGAGGGCAGGGAAAACTCACTCTCCAACCGCAACTCCAGGCAACGACGCAAATTCTCTTGGAGCGAGTCCTCTAGCCAGCCGTCTTCGCGAAGTGCAGTGTATGTAGGTTCCTCTAGGTAAACCTGGGGTGTCACACAACAAGGCGAGAACCCATCGAAGTGAATGTCAAATTAGTCAAATCTTCTGTTCAGAGTAGTTGAATAAAATAGAAAATAGAAGGCATATGTTTCGGTTAAAAAAATGTTAAATTTGATATATTTAGAGACAAGTCCTCTTAATCGTAAAATTTTACGGGTATGACTAACCAGTACTGAGGATTTTACTTTGATTTATACTAGATAATCAAAGAATCCCTTTCGACCCATATTTCCACGAAACTTTTATGTTATTACTATCAAAAACATGTGTATATCAAATCAAATCATTTATTAATCGAAAAAGTAAAGGTATATTTGAAGATGATAAATTTTCAAATATACATATAAACTACCAAAAATATGTTAACAGCGCCTGATATTTATACACAACATAATGATAGCAATCTACGTTTCATGTCAGTAATTATTCTAACACATAGCTTTTCTTCAAATCACACATTACGTTCATAGCTGACGGCCAAAATTAGTGGACATCGTTAGTGGACATTTTAACTTCTACTATTCTATTTAATTTCTAGTTTAACTTCTAGTACTCTTTAAAAATCGGATAGGTATGTGCTTGCATAACTCCATGTCAGACCTCTTCGGTACTAAATATTATCTATGGCGTCGTTGTCAGCCACTATCAGATTGTTGGCATTCTTCCTGCTACTCCACAACAGCCTTATCAGTGAATTATCTCCTCCGAGGCTAATAATAAGCATTGCTCTCAGTACAGCATGATAAGAATGAAGGTAAATAATGCAAGAGGCCACAAAGTCACCTAAAGTGCTCATCAGCCTAATAAAAGCCCGTTCGAAGCATCCACAAAAAGTGGCCATTCCTCCAACTCTCCCTAAGTATATACGACCGCCCAATTTATGGGAAAATGTCGGGTTTCATAACTATTGGCATGTTCGTGGATGATTTCATAGAAAAGTGAATATCTTAAAAAACACTAGAGGCAAAATAGCTTTTTCTTAGAATTAAGACACTCCAACAAGAAAATATGTTGAATAATTTATGAATTTATTCTCAAAAATACTATCAACTTCTATAATTTAAGGCACGATTTATTCTATATTTTAATACGAAAGAGGCGAAATTATATACGGATGGCTTTTTCCTGTGGCTATTGTAACTGGTGACTACAAAAAAGCGTTGAAGAGCATAGCGGTAAAGGTAATCATCTCAAAAAAAATACCAGAGCGAATACTAGAGCGTATTTTTTTAACTTCACGCATTTTCCCTGAACGGGGATAGACAAAGGTCTAGACAATTAAGTCCTTTCAACCCATCTTTCACTGTAGCTTATTTGGGACAATTACGTGGCCCATCGCCCTCTTAGTGACCAAGAGAACGCTATCAAATTTCACACACATATTTTATATAGATAAATATTCGTATATACATAGAAAACATTCAAGATTCGAAAGTAAGCATTTATATTCATCACATAAATGTTTGCCCCTAGCAAGACTCGAACCCAAAACCCTTAGCTATGAAACCCTTACCTTCACCAACAACTCGGCTATCGGGTTGTTAAACGTAATTTATTTTAGAAGAAAAAAATATAACATAAAACTAAATAAATTACAACACAACGTACGTCATCTCGACAGAATAAGTTTTCAGTTTTGGTTAAAACCTAAAAGAACACAAAAGATAAATTTATTAGCTTGTTAATAATAATAATAATAATAATAATAATAATAATGCGTTTATTTCTCCTCACATATTACAGACAATCTGCCTTATAACTATAATTAAATTTAGAACTATACGGGTACAATATTGTAGTCTCATATATGTGAGGAGCTGGTGTCTGAAGTAGGCACGGGAATGCCTGAATTACAGATCACCAGGGCCTCACCCCATGAATACAGTTTTTTTTTTTTTTTTTTTTTTTTTAACTTTTACAGTACCGTTGCAATCATCTGTTGTGAGTGTGTGTGTGTGTGTGTGTGTGTGATTATGTGTGAATGGATGCGTGTGGCATTGCAGACTAAGGGATAACGTATGTTACTAGGTTTATACTATTTAAGCAAGTTTTCTGTACAGTTATAGTCCAAAGTTTGTAGCCATTTCGTCATAACAGATTTACATTTAAATTTGGTCAGTGAATATATTGACAGAACTCTATTTACCTTATTATAAAGATGACAACTTTGATATGGGAAAAAATTTTTGGCTATACTTGTTTTAACTGTGGAACTAGTGCAAACTTTATAACTACGACGCAGGTTGCGAAATTTATCAGGTTCAAATTTTATTATAGAATGTTTCTTTACCACAGTGCATAGTATATAGAGTTGGCGCACCGTCAACACTTCCCATTTTTTGTACAGATCGGTTGTGGAATAAAAAAAAGGCAAGGATAAACTTAGCTTTAGAATTGCTCGCTGTGCTCTTTCAAGTCTTAGCAGGTGTGTTTTGGCTGCACCACCCCAAGAAGTGATGCAATATGTTAGCTGTGATTGGCAGAGTGCTAAATAGATCAATTTTAGTACCTTTCTATCTGCAATATGTCGGATATATTTAAATATTACCATAAGCTTTCGCGTTCTAGTAGCCAGCAAATCAATGTGGTCTTGAAAGTTTAAATTTTTGTCAATCATTACGCCAAGATACTTAATTGCCGACGTGTTCTGAATTTTTGGACAATAACAGGTTCTTTCAGTTAAAAAAGAGCAATAGTGGGATATTATATTAAGGGAGGGATCCGGCTTTTCCGTTGATTTGATAGAGAAGGCAATATACTTAGTTTTGTCGACGTTTAATGTTAATGAGTTTTCATTTAACCAAATTAGGACAGAAGTCATGCCATTCTGTGCATTTTTGAAGGCTTCTTCCATGAATCTCCACTAAACAGTAATGATGTGTCATCGGCGAAAGCAATTAATTTCCATCTGTTAGATCGATTTGACATAAGTCATTGATGTACACAAGGAATAGTGTGGGCCCAAGAATGCTCCCTTGTGGAACTCCCAGTAACACCGAAACCTCCTCACTAATAACTTGATCTATTTGTACGCACTGGGTACGGTCTTTTAAATAACTTTGGAATAATTTTAGTTGTAGGCCCCTGATTCCAAGACGTTCGAGTTTCTTTATTAACATAGAATGGGATACCGTGTCGAATGCCTTAGCTAAGTCTAAAAATATTCCGATAGTTTTCTTTTTTAATTCAAAATTGTTTACTACGTGATTAGTGAGTTCCAACACTGCATCAGAAGTGGACATTTTGATCTGAATCAAACTGTGCTTGCGATAGTAATTTATTTTGTTCCAAGTAATTTATAAATTTTTTATTACTAATGCGCTCTAAGATTTTTGAGAGTAACGGTAAAACAGAGATTGGTCGATAATTTTTTACGCAATCTCTGTTTCCATTTTTATAAATTGGGTAAATTCGAGACTTTTGTACAATGTAGAGAATACACCAGTGCTGAGAGACAGATTGCAGATGATGTTATAGATGTTAGAGGTGTTAAAACTGCTTTGTTCGTCTTCAAGGTGTTACTAGGAATCATATCCAGACTGACAGCGCAATCACTCTTTAAATCTGCTATTGGTGCCATTACTTCTTCACAGTCTGTTGGCATCAAAGCTAAAGAATGGCAGGAAGAGTCAGAACAATAGAGTACATTTTATATTTTCTGCCAATATTTTACCAATGTCAGCAAAGTAACGGTTAACATTATTTACAGACACCTCCGGGTCATTTGCAGATAACAATTCGGATGGAGATTGATTTGTTTTAGAAGTACATATGATTTCTTTTAAAGTTGTATTTATTTGCGTTTTGTACATTGAGTTTATCATAGTATCATAGCTTTTTTAACATTTTTGTGCAAAAATTACGGTACCTCTTGTAAGTGATTTTTAAGATTTGATTATTAGGTTCCTTTTATGTTTTTATAGAGATTATCACGATTTCGAAGACATTTTAGAATTCCAGGAGTAATCCATGGCTTTAAAATCTTTTTACGCCTTGAAATTTTAACAAATGTAGTGCTTTTTTTTACAACTGAGTGAAGTAAATTAGTTAAGAATTCAGCAGCTTTATTTACATCTTCAATCTTGTATAGAGGAGAAAAATTTATATTTTTAAGTTCTGTACTAACATTTTCATAATTTATGCGCTTTGAGATCATGTCAGGTTTGATTTTAGAACTAGTTTCAAGAGAAAGAGCAATACTGTAGTGGTCCGTGAGGGATGTCTGGATTATAAGACTGCGAGCAACTAACTTAGTTTTTAATAGGACGTGGTCCAAACAAGTCCGGTTATGTGTTGGAAGAGTATATACGGAAGAATCCCATGAAAAGCCAGCATATCAAGATATGATGAACTGTTCGAGTCAGTTCTACTTTGAGTTATGTCTATATTAATATCACCCATAACTATTATGTTTTGTATCGATGAGTACGAAGATAATAAATTGTTTAGGGATTGCAAAAAGTTGTTTATATTTCTGTATCCTGGAGGACGGTAGATAGAGAACGCCACAGTATTATTATTAAGTTTAATTAATAAACAATTCGCTTCCAGTATTTGGGGTTCCACCACTGATATTAATAAATTTTGCTTATAATACACAACTACACCTTCATTTTGTGTATTGTTATTGGTGGTGGCACAATGATTATAGCCATCTAATGCTGGTATAATATATGTGGTTGGTAACCAACATTCTGTTAACACTATGCAGTCCCATGATATACCAGTTCTGATGAGAATTGGTAAAAGTCCATCTAAATTACATTTAATACTTCGTATATTTTGTAGAAAAATATTTAAGGGTTTAATAGCGCCAAATAGAAGGAAAGGCAATCTTCAGCATTACATACATTTGTTTCAGCTACGTTATAGGAATCGATATCATTTTGAATAGTATTTGTAATATCATTGAATTTTATAAAACTTATTTCAGGAGGGATATATTTACGTAATAATCTGACCTTGGTAATTGCTAAAAGTATCGTTTGTAATATAATAGTGATGTCCAATAGTTCAATCAAAGATTTAGTCATAATTCTAGGTGAATCAGTTGCAGTAATTTGTGTGTAAATGTATTTGATGAGTATGAGTAATGATATGAGTTTTGTAGAGTGTGAGTTTATAAAATATGGTACAATGTTCATAGTTATAAATACTAATATTGACATTTTGTAACGCCCGGACAGGTAAAGGAGTTTATGTGGTACCAATAGATTTCTAAGAACATCGCTTAAGCTTAAATTTAGGGTCAAATTAACTAATGAGTTTATGCATGCATTAAGATAGCAGAAGAATAATATTACAAAAGGTAACTTAACTAGTCACGTATTTCTTTTCAGATATTCTATATCTTGCTCGCAACTTATTCGCAGAATAGACGCGTTACTATTTTGTTTTAGATATACCTTGCCGTACGAGGTCCAGCAGCTTTCAAAATTGTGATTCTTTGCAAACATCCTCGCTAAGAAGTGAAGCCTCCTAGTTGCTGATGTTAAAGATTCGGTGATAAATATTTGCTTTACAGGTCCACCCATTTTATACTATGCGTGCTCAGCCGTTTATCGGAATTATTTTTGTTGTAGGTTCTTGTTGCTTTTAATATATTTTCTTTTTTCAAAGTGGAGTTTAATTTGACGATAATTGGTCCAGTTGGTCTATCTTTTAATTTCATCCGGAACACGTCACAAATGTCAGAGTCTTGAATTGGAGATTTAACTACAGACGCAATCTTCTTCGTGAGATCTATAAGATTTTCTTTGTTTTCATTGTCCAATAACGGGATGTTTTTAAGTTCTAAAGTGGACGACCGAGTATTTTCTCTAGAATTTCTACTTTAGATTCAAGAGTTTTAATTTGACCTCGGAGATAATTATTTTCTTGTTGGAGTTTCTTAAGATTAGTAAGTATATCATCATACTTTTCCGATAAATGCACTATTGTAGACTTAATTTCTCCATTTTGAGTAGATAAGGTATCCATATATTCTTCTAATGCTTTGAACTTCACGTCTTGCATTTTTTATTTCTTCAATGCTTGTCATAAGATCTGATAATGTAGTGTTTACAGTATCCGAGGAGTGTCCAATCTTCGCTTGCATCTTTTGTAGCGTTGGTATCTACGTTTTCCTGTTTTCCAAGGGTATGGAGTGTTGGATCTGATCCATGATGTACTAGCGTTTGGTTTTGGATCTGCATTTAGTCGGCGTACGTGAGCAAGACATTTTCTATATTTTTTTTACCGAAAAATTATCGGGTTATATTGATAGCAATGGGCGCTATAATTATTTATGTTGAACAATTAAATTTATACCATACACCAAAATTTAGTCGCTAATCGCTGTCGCTCATAAACTGCGTCATGCGATAAAAACTTGACAATAGCTTGAAGTTATGACGCGAGTGCCGCGTGTCTTAGTTACTGCTACCGTCTCAGTTGTTGTTGTCCTTTTACACTGCACTGGTTATTACGTTCTGCGCGCCTAGTACCTAGACATTATTCGCACATATTATTTTAACTTTATTTAAATAATAATTACACAGCATTCACGTCTAAACGCTCTCGCGGTCCAAGGTTAATCTTGTTCGGTATTAATTTAAATAAATATTCAATAAGGACTGCTTCAGGTGTATTGAAAGATATAGTATAAAAAATATATAGGTAGGTAAAAATATCAGACTAATTTAACATAATGTTTCCGCAGAATAAAAGCTCATAATGTACTATTAATGATTAAGGACTACCCGTGAATATATTTGCAAGGTTCCATTAAATAATGAAAAAATAAAAATAACATAAATAACAGTACTAACATAGTTTTATTTTAAATTTTTACTAACCGGAATAATAACCATTTAATATCACCCTATCCCACCTGACTTCATATAATAGTCATCTGTTTTCACAATACCTTTCCTAAAAATGTGGAGAAGTTCACATGCAGCATTCATTTATCATTTTAAAAAACCACTTTATTATATTAGCTCTGGTCTGATTGTGGTACCTTCGTCGTTTTTGATTAAATTACACCATTGCTTTACCTCCTTGCTTAGGTATCAGAACGATGTATGTGAGGGATGTGATAATTTGCTCTCTCTCTCTCTCTCTAGATTAGTACCACTACAAAATTATACATCCCGAGGGCGTCTTATATTCTTCATGCCCCTCCCAATACAGGGTAGATAGAGGTCTAGACAATTAAGTCCTTTCGACCCACCTTCCATACAAGACATTTTTTTGGACAACGAGTCAGATGGTGAGCCCGTCGCCGTCTTTATGACCAAGGCAACTATATAAATCGTACATTATAATAATAGTACATATAATCTAGAAAAAACCCATTGATACGAGCTTCGGGAATCGAACTCGGATCTCATGACTCGAAATTTCGCAGTCAGCTATCGTGACTCTTAAAAAATTCTAACAAACTCTTTCAACTTTCTTCAAACTCTCAAAACTCTAACAAAAGCACAATTACCAATAATATTATGAAAGAAAGTTTTTTTTTACATTTCTTTAGTTATCGATAGAGAACTTTAGTCTCCAACTGTAACAGGCCTTATTTGAAGCGCTCAGTTGCTTAAATAACTTAGTTTTTGTATTAAATACAATATTTAATGCTATATTAATTAAATCATTCTGTTAGTTAAAAACAAAAAAGAACTGACAGATAAATTGACGAGTGACATGGCTTTCAGTTTGATTTTGGAGAATTGATCAGTGACGGGTAGCAACGTCTGTGGTACAAGGTGTCTGGTATGGCAATCGCCAATTCTTTGTTCAACCTTGGCGATTGTGGCAATTACTTCCTTATCTAATTTTTCTAGTCATTATGTAATGTCGTTAGATGCTCAATTGTGCTCAATTACCCTGGAAACTAAATTATGTAACCCCTTAACAGACCCGAGTAATAAAATTACGTCTTTAGTCCCCGTTGAGTATTACGTACCCTTTACGAATGAAATTAAACAATTTATTCACTAATATAAGTAAACCTGACCGGAAAAAATGTCTAGAAATCAACAGTTTTCGAATATTCTATGAAAAAAATTAAAAATTCACTTCGCTTCGGATGCACATTAGTGGGCTGCGAAGAAAGTGTTTACCTCTTTGCCGTTGCACCATACTCCTTGCCCGCCAAAGCCGAGGACAAAGAGGAAAGACAGTGGAGCAGTGGAAGAGGAGTTTTGGTATTGCGGCGTACCGCATGCTCTTTGCTCCCGTGACTTCGGCAAGAGTAACACCACAGATCTAACCGACGTGTGACCCAGGAGCCAACCAAATTAAAATTCTAATAAGATTAAAAAACAATGATAAAAGAGGAATCTCTGTCCAGTGTAAGAACTACTTATCACCATAAACCACGAAATATAAAAGAAAACAAAGTGCAAAATAAAAAGTGAATCTTTTATAAACTCGTTACGGCACTTCGTCGCAGATTGGGGTTCGCGACCGTCTATCTATTTCCTTTTCAACATTTTCTTTTCTCGGCGAAATCACAATCACAAGCCCCTGCTAAAATATGAAAATGTATTAATACCTAACTTCCAGAACAAGTTTACCTCTTCAAGAAAGTCTACCCGTTCATGCATGCTAATAGTGAGCTTTTTCTTATCGGGACCCGCGTTGCTCTCACTTTGTCAAATTTTACAAATTATTTATTTAACTAACTGACTCACCGAACTTTGTGTCGAGAAAAGTTGTTGTGGTAACTTAATAAATGTTTTTTTTATACTTTCACGTACCTCTCAATACTGGGTTAGTCTAAATTAAATTATCTTAATGAATTTATCTTCCAATCGTCGAAGAATAAAATCAATTTTCAAATCGTAATAAGAATATTCATTCGTTTATAAATAGTATTTTTTTAGTTAAGCAACAGGTGAAAGAATCTCCGTAGTTATCCTCTGTTTTAATCAACCTTTTTTTATGATGAAATATTTTTTTCTAAAACTTCTTGGGAGTGGTCATCTTATTCCCAGGGTTTACTGTCATTAACATGTTCGTTTATATTTATTTAACCTTTCCTTTAAAGTTTTTATTTCATATATTACTTAAACCAGTTAGTAGGCCTACTAAATTAAACCTGTTAATCGTTATTCATATATCATTCTATTTCCTGAAGAAAATATTCCGTAGAGGCAAAAAAATATATGTTTCTTTATTTAGATTAAAATTCTAATTTATGGGTTATGTATAAACGCCGTAATAGCGTAACGAGTAATGTGGTTTTTATCAAAGTAAGAATTTGCCACCCTCTTTTCGTTGGTGTCTTCCTTGTTTTAGACGTCTTACAAGGCGACTAAGGGTCTTTAAAATATAAATAACTAACCATTTGGTGGCGAGTAAACCAAATCGAAAAATAGTAGATCAAAATTGAAAGGATCGGTGATTGGTAGTAGAGCGACCCCGACGGAAGCCGTACTCGCGATCACTAATCAACTGGTGCTCCTCTAAGTACCTTAAGAGCTGGCAGTTTATGATGGACTCCAATATTTTGGAGAACAAAGAGGTGATGGCGATCGGTCTGTATTTGCCCGGATCTGAGCGGTTACCAAAGAAAAAAGTAACTATAAGTGTTTCTCTATGTAATGAGTCTCAAGTTTTTTTGCCGTATTTAATTACTTAAAATAAAAGTAACTTGTGAATTCGATGAAACGAATTAATAAAAGCTAGTTACATTAATACAGGAATTATTTGTTGAATTAAAAACTCATTTTGCATCTGAATTGTGAACTGAATGAGAAATTTTTAAGCAAAGTTAGTTCTTAAACTTTCCCCACTTTGCATTTAAAGTTTGCATTAATTTGTATAAAATTGCGTGAATGTACTTCAAGTTTCATTACATTTATAATTTTAAAAAACTCTTCCACTTCAACCAGCGGCAAAGCTTTACATAAAATGTGAACTTTTAGCACGTAGACTACGAGGTTAGTTTTTAGGTCTGCTCGTAAAAATGTAAAAAGAGGAAAGTAATTGTAAATGCCCTGTACCAGATATATATATATATATATATATATATATATATATATATATATATATATATATATATATATATGTATATATATATATATATATATATATATATATATATATATATATATATATATATATATATATATATATATATATATATATATATATATATATATATATATATATGTAACCCGGAGCATCCTTAAATCATTTAGATATTAATGATATATATTTATTATTTTCTTCGTAATGCTGTTCTTCATTGCCAAACACTGAGTAAATCTAGGTGTTAAAATTTGTATAACTTGATTAATGGTGGCCCGGGAATCGAACCTGGATCATTTCCGTAAAGCTAGCGTTCTAACCGAGTGTCGTGAGGCCTTCTCCGTTTTTTTTAATTTTCTTATAGAAATCATCAAAATGCATTCCGCGTTTCAGTGACATGTTCTAGAAGAATCTATCATTTCTATTCAAACAGTACAGTATTTTTCATTTTCAGAATTAAATAATTTGTGTCTTAAATCTGGAAAACGTCACAAACATAAACACACCAGACCCTTTTGATAATCAAATCTACAAGCAACGGTACGTGGGAAGAAATTATAAATATAATTTATAATAAAATAATAACTTTTTAAAATAGTAACTTTTTGCAAGTTTATTATTCGCAAAATATACGCGCAATTTCAAAACGTAAAGCTAGTGTTATGTAGAATTGATTTTAACAATTTTATGGTTGTCGTTCGACGATATAATAAGTCACTTGTAAGATCCTCATCCAGGTCACTTGCGTCTTAAATCGAACACCCTAACCACTAGGTCACTACGACTCTGACAAAGACTAAGGAAGTACTCAAAATTACTACGTCATTATGTCCAAAAATAAACACACTCTTTGATTCGATCAATTCGAACATTATAGAAGTCCGTAAGTAACTCTCCAATTACGAAGCTTTTGAACGTTAAAAAATTTTGATCATATCAATATTTGGCGAAATTATTTAACGAAAATTATTTAAGAATAACGAAATGAAACGCCATCTATTAATGTTCCTTTTTCCTCTTTAAAAGTAAATATTAGAACATTTCTAAAGGTACAAATTAAAACTTTCGTTTCTTTCGACTATAAGGTAAATTTCAATATTTAATTTGGGATTTTACCGGAACTTCTCTTTCGGTCGCTTATTAATTACCAATTTAAACAGAGGTACGCAAAAAAGCAATCCTTACGTAATATCAGCACCAAAGAAAAACTTTAGGTTAAAGGAATATTCAAATAGCTTTCTTATCTTCGCTAAACAATTAAGTCCCTTCGGCCCACCTTCCACCGAAGATGTTTTCAGGACAACGTGACAGGTGGTGAGCCCGTCGCCGTCTTTATGTCCACAACGATATAATTCGTACATAAGTTTTTGAAAAACCTATTGATACGAGCCTGCCACCTGGGGATTGAAGTCGGGTCTCTTGACTCGAAATCTCGACCACCCAACCACTCGGCTATCGTGACTTACCTTAAAATAAATAAATGATGATTAATGAGCTATTATTTTTCTGTCTTCTTATTATTATATTTTATATTTTTCTGTCTTATCTTTATTATTATGCCAAATGTAGCGATTATGGCAAGTCCTGCTTCACGGAAGATACCTTTGTCCTGGATTTTTACAGCACGTTATGTGCGTGTTGTTTAGGAATGCATTGTCCGTTATGTATAATTGTATGTATTACATGTTTATGAAACTTTCTGTTTGTCTAAGTTTCGTTTATAATCGAATAATATCATACACACACATGGTTTGAGTACATAATTAATTTATTTTTAGTTTTAGTCGAGTAAATTTAGTAATAATAATACGCAGTTAGGAACACATGAATTTAACAGTGGTAGAGCCACGCATCAGCTTTTGTTGTTGCATAAATGGGCCGGCTCGACCGGGGAAGCACGACCTCACAGAATACCGGCGTGAAGTAGAAGTCTTACAAACTTCTGCGTTTCGTCTGGTGAGTGCAGGTAACCGGAGGCCCACACACCCCCCTCTCCCAATTTGGGGGGGGGGGCACTCTAAGGTCGGCAACGCATCTGCTATGCCTCTGGTATTGCGGGTGTTCATGGGAAGCGGTAATCACTTACCATCACGTGACCCACCTGCTCGTTTGCCTACCTACATAATGTATAAAATATTCCTAGATCAAACTGTTCGACTAGGTAACTGCAATATCGATTTAAAGATGAAGTATAATATGAATAACGAAGTCGATGAATCCAAGTCGATAACACAACGTTTGGAACTTTGAAGCACGTCTCTTTCTCTCTTTAAGTACTCGTATATATCAAAATCTTGAGACGAAAGTAAAAATCCTTTTTTTTTTTTTTTCATTTTTGCGTTTTTCCAGACATTGATCACTTCGAACGATTCGTGGCCTTTACTTCAAAAATCTTATCATGGTTTTCAAATTTAAAACAATTTATTTTAAAAAAAACCGCGTGTATTTGTAGTACTTATTAAACCATTATTAAGTTAATAGTTTAATGAGTATTTTAAGTTTTCCCCGTGACATTTTTATGAAAACAATAATTTGTTCGATAAAACGTTCAATTTTATAAAACATTAAATTCCTGCAAACACCGAAAGACACATCGCGCTCTTGCCTACATTCAAAAAAGGAATTGAAAAGTGAAAGTATATGATGGAAGGGTATATAGTCGTAGGCTTTCGGTTAGCATACTCACCGTACCATGTGCAAGTTCTAATACCTGTATTTCACATCGAAATTCAGCGAAACCATGTTTATTTCCAGGTTATTTACTGATACAGTGGGCCGGCTCGACGAGCAATCGTCAGAAAATTACTAAGATCTACCACGTACGAAAACGAATTCTTCATAATTCTACGCCGTACATGAGTATGTTAGACGTATCTCGTAATGGAAACCTAGACTTAAACTATAAATAGTATAATTTATAAAGGTCTTAATAAATGAATAAAAAATATTCGGAAAAACTGGAACGTGTTATCGACAGCTAATTGAGTTATTACAGCGTTCTGCGCTATATCCCGTCCGTTTCACTTTCAGTGCTTTAAAAAATTCTCTGTGCAGGTACTCAAGATTATTGATGGAAGATAAATAGATTTTTGCCTATGTATAAATATATTCTTACATTGCATGGTTTTAAATAAATTCCAATTATTTGAGGACGTTTTCTGTGAATATTTTAAAAGATTATTGTTCATACCTTAAAGGCTTCTTTATATGTGTAGTAATTTTCAACAAATTAAAAACAATCATTATTAGTAAGATAAATAATAAAAAAATATCTTCACACAATTCCCAATACAGGGGTAGAAAGAGATCTAGTCAAAACATAAGTTTTTGAAAAACTCATTGGTACTGCCACCTGGAGATCGAACTTGGGTCTCTTGACTCGAAAAAAACGCTGACCACCCAACCACTCGTCTATCGTGACTTTGGAAAATGGAAAACAAAACATAAAATTTTTTTAGAATTACTTATTTGCAACTGAGGGTCGTGCGTGTAATTTGTGTTTTTTGTTCAGTTAATTTGCCTCGTATAGAAACAACAAGCAATATAAATTTTACCAAAACCCTATGACAATCATTTTGAAAATTATATTTAAATTTTTTATTAATATCTGGAATATAATCTCCTTAGTATCACTCAGCTATAGGGACTTGTCTATGTGTAAATTTCTAAATGAGGTAATCAGAGAAATGTAGATTTTTATATACATCCCTATTCCTTTACACTGTTACATCCCGATGCCCCATTCTATTCCTTTTTCTGGGAAGTTACTTGAAATTCTGTCTAGGCAAATGTCTCCTATTCCTACTACTCTGAGCAAAATTTCATCTTCATTGATGGGTGGTTTTAAAGTTTTTTGTAATTAGTAGTACTACATAATAACAACTGTCATTAATTTGTGTTACATACATAAGTTTTTGTAAAACCCATTGGTACGAGCCTACCAACTGGAGATCGAACTCGGGTCTATTGACTCGAAATTTTGACCACCCAACCATTCGGCTATCGTGTCTTTTAAAAATATAATATAAAAATAATAAAATATATTTAACGGCATATGGGTAATTCCCCGCAGTCCCATTGCAATTAAACAATTAGTAGTGACGCAGTAGATCGATTTTAAATAGTACTCTTCAGGAGAAGTGGAATGTAATAAATACGATACATATGATATACGATATATTATTCGATAATATTAAATGTAGAATATAATACGATCTAGTATATTATCTGTCTATCGATCTAGTAATGGCCTGATTGAGTAGCGCAGAATGCGAAATACAATGTCGGCAAAACACTGTCAAACAAATCTTTCTCATTCCCTCGACCCTAAAATATATATGATGTGTCTTTTTCTGTTTAGTGTCTATTTGATTTGACTTGAAAACGATATGATTCATTTTATAAAAGATATTAATATTAAACTTCAAAAGTTGAATTATTTTCCTTCCTTCCTTAGAGAAGTGTTATTACGTCCACTAATAAATACGTAGTCAAAGACCGTTTGATACGAATCGCTACGACCGTCCCTTATCAGTCGGCCTTCGAAAAGCACTTTGTATCTCAAGAGATCGTAAAACATCTTCGTACTTTCAAGTCATTGACATACTTGACAAATTTTCTCTTAGCGATTTAAATTTAAGAGGTACTAAACGTTTAAGTTAAAGTATAAGATAAAATGTTTCCTAAATGCTACTAATAATATGACTAATAATACTATGTTGTATTCTAAGGGAAAAATCTTGTAAAATGGCACGGTTGTCGACAGATTACGGGTTAGCCCTTTCAAAAATTATCATGTTACAATCAAGCAAACCGCATGGGTCTATACGTAAAAAAAGTAATTCCTATATTTCTTAAAAAATAAGAATGCCATGTGTTAAATTTTCAGTCATGATTTCATTAAGAAATTAATGCAGCAATGTCAGTGGACATATTGAGAAATTATTTCATAGTTTTCAAACTTTAAAAAATATAATCATAGTACATGATAAAACGCTGAAAAGGAGCTAAATCACGTTACACAACATACAGGGTAGGCCATGAATTAGTTAATATTTGAAAAAATCGTATAAAAAACCATTTAACATATTTTAGAAATCGTTTATTTACGAGAAAGCTAATTAGTTGTAATTTATTTTTTAAAAATTGTGTCGTCTAATCATTTCGGTTTTTGCACTCATCTAAGCGAGTCCTGAAGTTTTCGAATACTCTTCTGCAAAGAGACCGCGAGATCGCCGACATCTCTTCGATGATTTTTTCTTTAAGTTGACGCAGTGTATTCTGTTTATCAATGTAGACACGACTCTTTAAATAACCCCATAAAAAGAAATCTGCTGGGGTAGATCTGGACTTCTGGGTGGCCATGGGATGTCACCCCGTCTGGATATCAGCTTTTCCGGAAACATGTCTTTGACCACCGGCAAGGACTCGTTAGATGTGTGACACGTGGCTCCATATTGTTGAAACCATGTGTTACGATTATAGCCAGCAAATTCCAGTAGCATCGGTGCTAAGAACTCCCGTAACATTTTCACATACTCGCAGCCCATACAGTTACCTTAGGAGAGTGAAGTGGCCTCTCATGTTTAGCTTAAGGATTTTCGCTGCTCCAATACCTGCAATTCTGTTTGTTTACATGTCCATTTAGGTGGAAATGGGCTTCGACAGAAAATAAGATGTTGTGAAAATTACTGAAACATGTTAACATTGTTTCGGCATATGACTTACGCAAATTTAAATCATTAGGGTTAAGTTCTTGCACTAGCTGAATCTTATTTGGATGTAGTTTCAAATCTAATTTCAAAATACGGCGTAATGATGTGCGGGATAATCCTTATTCAGCCGTAACGTTTGCGTGTCGATAAATCTGGATCACGTCGAACAGAAGCGGAAACTTGCTGCACGTTCTCTTCGCTCCGAGAAGTCCGTGGGCCGGTTTGTTTCACATTTAGTGTAGATCCCGTCTCTTTGAACTTCTTCACCCATTTCTTTATTAAAGTATGGGTGCATTTGGAAGCACTTGGACACTGACTTAAGTCGTGTAAAGCATATTCAACGCGAAATAAGCGTCTCACAGTAATGAGCGAAAAGTCGTTTAAATAAATCTTTGAAAGTACAAACTTTAGCACGTTGGCACTCAGTTCTGGTAAATCTGTGAAATACAAATCGCACGGTCGAATTGATGTTATGCTAAAAACAAAGAAAACGAAACACTTGTCCAGTTTTACCAATTAAGGCATAATCGAGAACTAAACATTCTGGGTACAAGTCTAAACTTGTCCAAACCTTAAAATTTAAACTTTTAATGTGTAAAAAGTCAAACCCTTAATGAAAATTAATTGGAAGATTATATATTTAAAAAACCTAATTCTCTTGTAAATGAAGTGCAGAATCAAACAACAAAGAAATAGTAGCATAGAAATGACATTGCAAAAACTTTCCCCATATAGTTCTCTAAGAACATAAATAAAAGCAACAAAGGTATGTAACTAAAATGACTGACACTTGGCGATTTATATCTCTGAATACCCCGATTCGCAAAGCCCTGAAAGTATCTAAAAATATTTCTGCAAAGTAAAGAAAAACATGTAATAGTTTTTGAGTAATATTTCAAAAACACACACAGGGTCTGTGTCACTGTCTTGAAAGTTATTTAAATTAACGCAAAGTTTCCTCAGAAGTTGTCCATATTAATAATTTTAATTTAATTGAAGCTAGAAATTTCTCAAAGTGTGGCATTTGGTATCGGATAGCGGACGTGACTTCACTGCTGCACAGCAACTTGAAAAGTAACTAACAAATTACTTGTAGGTAAAAGTTTACTTCGTGCATTATTTCAACAGTTTATTATACTGTATCAAAATCGGAGGCAGTATTTACAATAAAATAAATTGATTTTTAAAATATCATTAATAATTTAACTAATAAACTACGTACCAATTTACATACTTTGAAGTTCAGAAATGACATACCGGAAATACCTTAAAAACCTATTAATAAATGGCATGAAAAGATTTTCCCTTAATAAAAGGCGTTTCCATCAATAAAACGCCCTTAATGTCGGCGATTTTTTTTTCGTGTTGAAATCCTGATGAATACGCTTTTACCACGGAGGCGCAAGGATTATGCCGGACTCCAATACTGACTAAAACCCCACGGTTATCATCTCAGAATCTTTTTTTTAAGAACCAAGGTAAGTCTCTCGCATACTACCGCAGCTCTGACGCTGATGTTTCAGGTATCACCGCTTCAAATTTCTTTGCAGCCAACATGTCTATCCCTATCTCCGTTGCCTTGGTATATATTATGGCGGATGAGGAAGAGCTTAATAGGACTCGCTCTTCGTCGATCGGTTTTCTGGTTTCGAATCGAAAGGTTAGAGCTCCTAGCCTCCTTTTGCACCATGAACGGTTCGCAAAAGGACAGTCCGGTGATCCACGATCTTTCACTGCTTGCCGTGGCCTTTACTGGGACAGTTTTCGGCTCTTGGCAGGCTATACGACACCGATACTTTCCAAAACTGTCGTGCCCTGCGGCCTTTGGGGTCTTCTTCAGGAGTTATACACTTCTCTCTATGAGAGTATCTGCCCAGACGGATCCATAGGAGATCCATATAGGGCCAAAGAACGAATCACTCACAGGCAGCGGCTGCTCGCCTCACGTCCACCGTCGAGGTAAGCCAAGACTAACCTTTTTAAGGATTATGTGAGAAATTAATCCAAGCGTCGAGGATCACGAGTACTTGGATATCCAGACGAGTGTGTATGAAGAAAATGATGAATTTAAAAGAAGCGTTCAGTTCTCTCTGAAAATCAAAAAAATCCAATCGAGCATTGAGAACGTGCTGAGAGATGATTTGGTTTTTTACAAAAAAAAAAAACTACTAATTTTCGGAATGATAATGAACCCGCTTCATATAAAACTGATTTGTCTAAAGTATCAAAATGAGTTAAAATATAATATAATTAAATTAATCAAATAGATTTATTAATGGCGAATAAAAAGTTAAGAAGTGAATATTTATGGTTAAAATAAAATTTAAAACTACTTCAAAATAATAAGTTATATTAATAATACTACGCGAACGAAACATGAAATTTTAATCACAATCTCGTTGAGAACCGGAGCTTGAAACTCATTTTAAAACTAAATTTCATATGACAAAGTTAGATGAAACTCCATCCTTTACTCCCCGAGCTTTACTGGAGACACGCATTAACCTATTGTGCCTTAGTTAACGGATTATTAACGCCTCAGAAGAATATCCAAAGAAATAAATTGTAAACTGGATACAAACAATGCATGAAATCTATAAAGTTTCTTATTCTGAAACTAATAAAATACTGACTTGACATTGGCAGAACAGACTAGGCTAGAAGAAGAATAACAGAAAATTTTTGTAGTGTACTTCTTTGAACACCGCTTTTATCAGAAACCAAATTAAACGAAAAACTAAACGCAACACTAAAAAGATGAAGAAAATACTCAAATTGAGAAAGAATACTAGGAGTTTAGTGTTAGTACCCCGTGAAAATTGCACACATATTGTTACTAGTTTCGTCAGTAAACATTCCTAATTTTTTTCAGCGTACACTAGTATGAAGAATCCACTATGTGAGTCTATTTAAGCTTAATTAATGATATTTAAGCTAAATTATTAACAGAGTATCTGCACATTGGAATCCTAGTTTATTCTTTAGTATATTCTTTAGTATATAGTTTGTTCTTTAGTTGGGCTCCAATTTTATCCAACAAAAAAAATTAGTTTCATTTTGCTTTCATCAAAAACTACTAAAAACTATTGTACTCTATATAAATTACTTACTAATGTTTTCGCTCGAAAACATCATAAAATACAGTTTTAACGGAATATAATAAAAATAAATATTTCTCCTATTATATCTCAATACTGGGGTAGACAGAGGTCTAGACATTAAATCATTTCGACCCCACTTTTTGGGACAGAAGACTTTTTGGGACAACGTATACGTAACGATAAAAGTGGTACTAATAAAATTTCAATCACCCTAACACTTGGATTTCGTGACAACGGTAACTTCTACAGATGACTAATACAGGCGTATGAATTTCAAATAGTTCTTTTTTTTCTTCTTTCCCTTTTTTACCTTTTATTTACTTCAATAAATAAATTAATATCTTCACGCAATTCCCAATACAGGGGTAGACAGAGGTCTAGTCTAGATAATTAATTAACTAGTCCCTTCGACCCACCCTCCACCACGGGATAACGTGACAGTAGATAAGTTTTTCAAAAAACCAATTAGTACGAGCTTGCCACCTGGAGATCGAACTCGGATCTCTCGACTCGAAATTTATTCAATATTCGATATTTACGTCAATAATTTATGAAATACAAACCTACAGCATAGAAAGAAATTTAATGTTACAAACTTTAATATAGGAAGACATTATACCCTCAGTAATTTATATGGAAAAAGATTTCCTCTTAAACATTAAAAACCACTTATATTTCGGAGGTACAAGCCGGAACATATAATTTGTGGCGCACGTGACAAAATTCAGGGAATCCCTCGTACACGACAGGGCAATATTTCAACCACACGGTGACGTCATACTACGTTAAAATTATTTTACTGCTGTGAAGATCTTACAGGCCTTTATTAGATTGTGCTATACTTTTTTTTTATAAAAACATTACGAGTAAAATATTGAAGTTCATAGATGATTGGAATTGGAATGAAAAGATTTGAGTTCGATGGTCAGTAGGATTTATTTTTATTTTATTTTATTTTAACATTATAAGCTAGCGTTTAACTACAATCCCACCTGATGGTAAGTTGCAATGTAGTTTTTGTTGGTAGGCACACTAGCTTAGAAAAAGCCTATTCACTCTTCTCTTTAAGACACCCACATTGTAATCGGACGGAAAGACTGATGCAGGCAAATTATTCCAGTCCTTTGCTGTACGCATTATGAACGACGAAGCAAAACGCTTCGTCCGAATGCAGGGTATATCGACAACAAAAGGATGGAAACCCGCCGTGCGTCTTGTTGTCCGATGATGGAAAGGGGAAGGGGGAATTAGCTCATGTAATTCCTTCGCACACTCTCCAAAATGTAACCTGTAGAACACCGAGAGACTGGCCACGTCTGTGTTGGAGACTGGACAAATTGGTAGTAACCAAGTGAGGATCACCGATTAGCCGCTTGGCCCGTCTCTCCACAGAGTCCAAGGCTGCCAGTGGATATTTAGGAGCTCCAGCCCATATGTGGCAGCAGTACTCTACAGCTGACCGGACCTAAGCTTTATATAGGGTGAGCTTATGCCTGTAATGTAAGATTCATACGCTCTACCATGGCCTCCCGAGCAGACTGTACTTGATCCTGTCTGGACTGAACACGCGCCAGATATCTCTCCACAGGAAGGCATGTGCCAATGAATTTTTCTGATTTCTGACATTGGCTTTCTGTCACGTTGTTCCAAGTAAGGTAAAATAATAAATAAATAAATGTAAAGTTATGTAATATAAATAAATTTACGTCTAGGAGTTTGAGTACTCTTGACCCTTCTCTTCGAGTAGTTTGCTGACATGGTCTTCGAAAGTTAGTATTGGCTAAGGTTCGGAAATGTAAGGACAAATTAAACTATCTATAAATTTGACTGACCCAGTATGACAAGTGCAGACACAGACGGATATGCTCATATCCGTGTCTATTTGTATAATTTATGAAACATTGCAAGTGTCCCTCAAAAGATATTAATAAGTAATCAGGAAAATTCTTCTTCTCATAAGACATAAGTTAACTGAAATTTACTTCACGCCTGCAAATTTGTATTCCGCGTTATTAGAATATAGAGCCATAATTGCATTTATACTGAATAAGGCGCTTAAAAGACATCTTTATGTTTAAATAAAATGTACCAAAACGTTTTGCGTATGTAAAAATCTGTATATATTGTTGTAATATAGTTATATCTTATTATTAAAAACTGTCAAAAAATGACGTCAAATCCACTTCATTTAAAAATTATACTTTAATATAGAGGAATGTTTTCTTAAGATTTCTTGAGTTTTTCATTTTACTCGTATATTCCAAATTAGTTAAAATAGTTGTAGTCTCTAAAAATTTTATACTTGAATCATACTTAAATATGTATTATACCATATTTTTTTACTTCAAAAACTTAATAGCATAGTATAAAATAGTAAACATGCACATACTTCTGATATACACCTCATTAAATACAATTGAGGAAGATACGTTCACAAAAAAGGAATTATTTTCCTGTGAACGTAGAAATCGAGTGACGCCGTTATATCGGGCTCTAAGCTCTATAATAATAAGATTAGCACTAACAGCAAAACTGACGTTATTATAGTCCTACTACAAGGTATCTGGTATTATTTCACCACATTTTAAAACACAACAATTTTTTTATATTAATAATTATCAGAAATAAAGCAATTATTCCCTTCAATAGAGGCATATTAATAAAAAAGATGGCACAATGACGTAGAGTAGTTCTGTCCCAAATGATTACTAGATAGTAGTTTTTAGGTTAAGCTTTTGGGTATGTACTACTCTTACTCATTTCTGCCACCAAATAACTGTTATTTTTGGTTTGAAAGATAAAAAATAGGAGTTGATTTTAATGAGAGTCAGTATAATACCAAGTAACTTCTTTTTGTTATTGGGATAGACACTTTTTCATCAAAGTTCAATGGTACAATTAAATTATTGGAAATTTCCAATAATTTAATTGTACCATTGCCCATACAATTGTATGGGCAATAAATGTCCATCACAAATGATTAGCAAAACAAGACGATATGTTTGGCTACTTTTAATCTACTGGGTTTCATTGGTAAATAATATATGAATGAAAAAAATTATAATTACCGTTCTATTTTAAGTCACGTTACGTCATATAAAATCTTTTGCCAAAATCCCCGTAGTAAAATAAATCGCTAAATATCATAGATAGTATTGAATGCAATCAATAACTAAATAACAGATAAGATACTGACATAGATAGGTACTCCAATCAATAGGGAAACAGTTATATGCCTCATATGACACATAAGAACAGTGTTTTTGCATCCGGATTAATTGTTAAAATTTGTATTATTTATAAAGTGATGTTCTGGAAATAAAATGGATGATGGACGTAAAGTGGAGTTCGGCAATGTCACAAAGAAACACTTTCCCAAATTACATGAAAGAATACAGAACAAATACAATGAAATGCAGAAAAAGATTGAGAAATCTAAATCAATTGATATGTTGACCTCTCTGAGTGAAAATTACGTTTATAAGGAGCCCAAAAGACATCTTAGCACAGATGACGTTAGTATCAACAATCAGCATGATTTCGATAGCCTTGAAACTATATCTAAGTTGCAAAAAGAAACTATGATAGTAGAAAAATTGCAACAACGAAACGCGATTTCCCATGAGGTCAACTTCATTGAAGCTTTTGTTACACAAAACGAGTTAAATTTGAAACAAAATGAAAAATTTGAGAAAGAATATGAAGATAACTTTTCGGAAAACATCCTCAGTGATATGAGCAATTTATCAAAAACAAGCCTCGAATCGTAAGTACATACAGAAACCATACCAATTACTTAATAATTAATTAATTTGCATCTTAAACAAAAAGATATGTAGAAAATGTAAAGTTAATTGAATCTATGTTCGTTGTACAGATTACACGAAGTGGGCAGAGAAACCGATGAATTATTCCCTCCACCCACACCAACTTCGAAATCTATACGGAATAAAATTGGGTCTCGGATCATAGCGGTTAAGGAAAAACGGAATGCTATTATGGGAAAAAAGAAAGAAGCCCGCGAAAAAGTTGAAAAGGTATTATAAATTCTGATCTAAGCTACAAGGTTCAGTAACGCAGAGAAATTATATCTGTAACAACCATTTAATTATATTTTTTTATCGTTTTTACACCGTCTGAATAAAATATACCGGTTATAAGAACATTTGAAATTAGCCATTCAATGTGGTAAATGAATTCTTGGCACCATGCCACGAGAAGTACGGTTTTACGATTGTAGAAGTTTTTAGTTAATAAGGATTGTAAATATAAACATAACTTTGTTTATGTAAATAAAGTATATGTGGAAAAAAATTAATTAATTCTTGATTTATAATCATAAGATATAATGATTAAAATATATATGCTCATAGGTTAATGTATCATATATCATTCTCGTATCACTTTGTTGCTCACGATGAACTCCGAAACGATCTAATGGTTTTTAATAATTCTAAACGTTTTTAATGTGTTTTGCTAGCTGTAAGACTGGATAGTTTATAACACATACTTATATACATACATAAATACATACATACAAATCGGCCTGTTAAAGTTCACTGCAGGACATTGGCTTCTCCCAGAGAGAGGATTTGTCATAATCGCCACGCTTGGCAAAGTAGACCACACGCACCTAGCGCTGTTGCACATCTTCAGTCTGATTATTTTGTCTGATATTTTTAGAGATGGTTACCCTGCCATCTATCGGCAGCCATAGCAACACTGCTGTTTCCCTTAGTCGCCTCTTACGACAGCCACGGGAAGAAAGAGTGTGGCAATATTCTTACACCGTTGCCGCAAGGTGTAACACGTATTTTTTCTTAATTATTAGGCAAGATGCTGGGCCTGCCAGTATTATATAAAATTTTAGGAAGTTACTAGATTTCCGTTTCTCCTCCTATACGCAAAAAATATTACAAGTAAAATTTTTACGAATTACATGTATTTTATGTTAGTGAAATGTCACTGGTTTAGTTATTAAGATCGATTCATTATTGAACGATTAGCCCAAAGAAAAATCTGAATAATTGATAATATAATTTCTTCATCACTAGTGATCTGGCATATAGAGAACAACCAGTAACTTAACTCCAAATGCATAGTTATCTGCCGATAGGTTTTTTAGACGAATTATATGAAATTTTTAATTCGTCTAAAACTTTTATTTAAGACGGCGACAGGCTCACCACCTGCCACGTTGACCCGAAAATATCTGCGGTGGAAGGAGGGTCAAAGGGATTTCATTGTCTACACTAGACCTTTACCTGCCCCTGTATTAGGAATTGCGTGTAGGTATTTTTTTATATTTATATTTATTAACTTTTATTTGAGAAAATCTGCTTTATCCAAATGATCTCTATCCCTAATAGAAAGCTCAAAAAACTCTATCATAGATAATTTATTTCAGTTTATTTTCACTAACACGCCCCCCGACTATGATATTGAAAGAGTTTTTAAAAGAACTAAATTCGCAACTGTTACCGTTGCGCTAATCGAAGCTTCTGGATTTCAAAAAGAAACGATTGAGGAAAAGTGGCGCTTTGTAAGCTGTCGTTTGAGGTAAACATAATTTTATCTCATAATTTAGTTCGACGATTAATTGTCAACAGTGAGTTAAGAATTGAAAGACATTAAGTATGTGTTTAAAATAAAAGAGTAAAAGATTTAATACAAAAGTTTACTAAACAATTTATAACTCTTATTTTAAATTATCATTTTGCAGATTGGGTATAGAAAAACGTAAATCAAAAATAGTAAAAAGCAACAATTCTTCAATTAAGTGGCTAGAGTTGATAAATATTAACATGTATGACGAAACAAACTTAGAGATTTCTCTTTGGGATCGCGACTGTTTTGTTGGCAAGTAAGTTTCTTTAAAGTAATTGGTATTCGCGATAGTCGGGTGGTTGAGTGTTTGAATTTCGAGTCAAGAGACCCGAGTTCGATCCCCAAGTGGCAGGCTCGTACCAATGGGTTTTTCAAAAACTTATGTCGTTGGCTTGGACATAAATATGGCGACGGGCTCACCTCCTGTCACGTTGTACCGAAAATATCTTCGGTGCAAGGTGAGTCAAAGGGACTTAATTGTCTAGACCAGACCTCTGTCTACTCCTGTATTGGGAATTGCGTGAAGATTTATTATTTATAATTGGTAATTACGGGATTGACCATAGATTAGATGTCTGTCTAGCTCTATTCAGATTAGCCAAATCAGGCATTGACTAAGCATTTTATAAGGAAGAAAGTGAGATGTTACATATTTCTTTATTTTTTAGCATTGTAATATTAATTTACATTTCTATGTGTATTGATTTGTTTTAATCCATGCAGTAACATAATATATCTGACACAGAATGAAATAAACACCAACGGATTATAGATTATGTTTTGCATTACAGATCAATCATTGATTTGTCTCTTATGAAAAAAGAAAAAACTCACAAAATGCGTGTTAATTTAGAAGGGGAAGGTGTTCAAGTTGAATTATTTTTTCTTCTTACAATTAGCGGTACAACTTTGATAAACACTATGGTTGACCTGGACGATTATGAAAACATTCAAAACAAAATGGATTTACAACGTAAGAAACATGTAAGTACATGAAAGTATGTTAGTACTAGAAAAGCATGATCTTGTGTTTTAATAATTATTATAAAATGATTTAAATGTATTTTATGGGTTACAAAAGTATCTTCATAGTTTTTAATTAATTATCTTAATTTTGAAAAATGGTACTATTCAAAATAATAAATATAATAATATAATAAGAAGAAATTTGAACATGAATTTTTATGAAAGGAGTAATCAGTTATGTTCTTCTGTCAAATTTCAGGCATGGTATCGCCTATGTGAAAAAATTACTGATGTAGGCTGGCTTTCTGTGATCATCTATGGTGCTAAAGGACTGCCGACCAGCGACTGCTACTGCGTATTCAAACTAAATAATGAGAGACTATTCACGCATACAGAGTATAAAACAAATGCACCGAACTGGATGAAGATATTTGCTTTGTAATTAATATATTAAAAAAATATCTTCACGCAATTCCCAATACAGGGGTAGACAGAGGTCAAGTCTAGACAATTAAGTCCCTTTGACCCACCTTCCACCGAAGATATTTTCGGGACAACGTGACAGGTGGTGAGCCCGTCGCCGTCTTTATGTCCAAGCCAACGATGAAATTCGTACATAAGTTTTTGAAAAACTCATTGGTACTGCCACCTGAGGATCGAACTCGGGTCTCTTGACTCGAAATTCCGACCACCCAATAACTCGGCTATTGTGACTTCAACAATGTAATTAATGGAAATCAAATACTCGCACATTTTTGTTAAAGAATTAAATTTTAAATAAATAACATTTAAACGTTATGTTTTAGCACGGTAACTGATATAACGTCCGTTTTAGAAGTTATTGTTTGTGATGAAAAAAGATCTGAGGAAGTAGCGAAAATTTCTATACCGCTCCTTAAAATAAATACCTTCAGTAAAAAATGGTACGCACTCAAAGGAATCAATCAAAGGGAGAGAGCAAAAGGAAATAATCCAAGAGTACTGTTGGAAATGGGAGTTACTTGGAATCTCGTAAGTGAATTGAGTAATTTTTCTTACAGCAAGCAGTTCAAGAGGTTAAAATTTGTTAATTAAGATTCGAGTTTCCTTTTCAATGTTCAATGAAAAAAATAACCGAATATTTAAGAGCAATGATATTTATTAAGTGAATAATAACATATTTTATAAAAGTTAAATTAAGTTGATAAATATAAAGAACTTAAATTAAAAATTACATCCACTGGTATATTTTACAACATTACTTTTATCTCTGGGGGAAAAAGTTATTTCTTATCAAAAAAAAATTATTTAAACATTTATCGGAATTATCAACATACAGATATTAAGTATGAATCATACTAAAATATTGGCAAACATACTTTCCTAACACTTAAAAACGATAAGTGATCTTTACTTATAGACAGATATGGTATTATATTATATCGTTAAACTTAATGTAAATAAAGGGAATCCATAAGGAATTTTATTTCATTAATTTTCAGGTAAAAGCGTCTGTTCGCGTTATAAATCCAAAAGAAGTCAATTTATTGCAAACAGAAGAAAAGTTAGATAGACACATTTTCGCACGTAATATATCACGAGCGAAAGCAATTATATCGTGGATTCTGAACGCTTTTCAAGTTTTTAAGTAATTATATATTTAAATTCACATTTTTGCTTTAATTTTAGTATCCAGATTGACTCTACCTTTCAATCTGGATCGTATTCATGGCAAAACCGGTCTTGGTAAAATGTTTATATCACACTGAAGCTCAGAAGATGCTTTATTCCAGATGGAAAATGTACATTTGTTATGAAGTCGAGAAACTTAGCATTGTGTTATATTATGCCAAATATATGTATTTTTAAAGCTTGACTCGACTTATCTTTTCCCATTTCATTATTATTACATTCTGAGCATTACTCATAATTTCTTGTCATTCTATACTTATTTTTTTACTAAATTAATTTAATAACAAACAATTTTATATTAAAATAGTTTGATGTAATAAAATAAATTTATTTTATTTACATTATAAATTAATGAGAAATTTTAAAAATCAACTAACATGAGCAGAATTCTAACCCGCGACGTCAGCCATACTGTGACAATGGTCTTATTACCGTAATAGATGTTAGTGTGGTGAACTTTTTTTTTATAGAAAAGGGAGGCAAACGAGCAGGCGGCTCACGTGATTACCGCCGCCCACGAACACCCGCAATACCAGAGGCATAGCAGATGCGTTGCCGGCCTTAGAGTCCCCCCCCCCCTCCCATAATTGGGGGAAGGGGGTGTGTGGGCCTCCAGTTACCTCACCAGATGAAACGCAGAAGTTTGTTAGACTTCTACTTCACGCCGGTATTCTGTGAGGTCGTGGTACTTCGAGCCGGCCCATTCATGCAACAACAAAAGCTGATGCGTAGCTATACCACTGTTAAAATACACTTACATAAATTGAAATTTTGTATTTCTATTTTAGATTTTTGCATTTTTAATATTTCAGGTCATTGTTTGAATGGGAATCTATGCAATTAAATATAATTGCTTTAGGTGCCTGGTTACTTTTTTGTTATTTCTTCAGAATTTGGATGTTGCCTCTTCTTCTACTAATACCGTTTGCATGGTACAAGCCTTCTACGAATCCTATATTGAGTAGTAAGTTATTAATCACTGCTATTTAAAATGATGTATTAGCATAAAAACCGCTTTTGTATTGTCCCGGTGTTTATGGCATCTTCATTGTTTCTGACTCCATTATAAATTTATTAAACATTCTTTTATATTTTCAGTAAGAAGAAGACTTCAGCAGATTCCAATTGAAGACGAGGATAATACGAAGCAGGGAAAGGTGACGAATGACAATTTTTTTTATTCATTTCCTTAAACCATTTTCGCTTAAGTGACTAATGACTTATTTTCAGGAAGAGAAGAACTCAACACTTCGACAGAAAATAAATTCCCTACAAGAGATGGTACAGACGGTACAAAACGTAATTGGAAAATTTGCCAGTCTCGGCGAAAGCGTTAAAAAGTAAAAGCAAAATTTAATTAACACTTGCGATCAAAGTCTCTTCACTCCGATTGTACTAAAGAGCAATTTTCTTTTTCCAGCCTTTTCAATTTTTCGGTTCCGTTCCTGAGTTGCTTGGCGATATTTTTAATATTAGTCATTACGTTGGTTATGTACCTTGTGCCACTTAATTATATTCTAATGAGTTGGGGTTAGTAAAATAATGTTCTATGTTGTAACATTGAATAAAATTTTAAATTAAGAGCTGTGACTTGGATTATAAAATAGTCGATTTAAATTTACCCGTTAGTAATAATACGATATTTACTTGACAATGTAATTCAGCTAATATTAAAATATTAGAAACTTTTCATAAATTAAGAGAATGCTTATGTTAAGTTGTGGTTCTATGGTTTGGCAGAAAGTCATGACAGCTGAGTGTGACTTTCGGTATTTCGAATCAAGAAACCCGAGTTCGATCCCCAGGCGGCAGGCTCGTACCAATAGGCTAAAAAACTTATATACGAATCATATCGTTGGCTTAGACATAAAGACGGTGATGGGTTCACATGGTTCACCACCTGTCACGTTGTCCCGAAAATGTCTTGGGTGGAAGGGGGGTTGAAGGGACTTAATTGTCTAGACTAGACCTCTGTCTACCCCTGTATTGGGAATTGCATGAAGATATTTTACGTTATATATTTTTCGGTCTATGTTTTTTTGGATACTTTTTTTGCTGCGACAATAAAGTGTTCCATGAAGCTAAAATTGAAAAATAATAAAATTGATTGCCTGTTTTCACTACTTTATTTTTTATTAACTGCCTGGCTGGGTGATGTAATGTATGTCTTCTGTATATTTTCTATAAAATTATCAAACTGAACCTTACTTTCGTACTCTGTAAATAGTTCATTGAAAAGCATCTTTATATACCTACCTGTGGAGGCTCTCATAATTATTACGTTAACATAATTATTAGTTATTAGTGTAGGAGATCTGTTTGACGGTGTATGACGGAACAAAGACCGTTGACGCTGCGGCTCGTATTCGTAGAGTTATTGGGCCTTTGCTTATTCGAATGTTTATAAAGAACGAGCGTTTTGCATTTTAAAATTCAGTAATAGTCAGCATTTTTAAAACATTTAAATGCCTATTCCTATTTTTCTTTTCTTTATATTTTATTTTTTATGTTTTGCAGTTTAAAATACTACTAGCGTTTTGTAATACGTTTTAAATTGTTTTCTTTTTGTTCTTATATCTAATGCTTATAGTTTTTTTTCTTTCATTCTACCAGGAGTGCATAAGTTTACGAGAAAAATAATAAAACCGAACCGAATACCAAATAATGAAGTATTAGACCTGCTGTCGAGAGTACCTGATGATGAAATTTTGGTAAGATTTTATACAGTATTATAAACTGTGATATTTTATTTAAAACAAATCATGAATATGTCCTGAATAAAATATAGCAGATAAACAGACAAGACAAAATATGCAAAAAATACATATTTCGAATATTACGGTAAATTGAGCCAATCGCAACATCATAGACTACACTACTGACTCTATGGACAGTCTGCGCAAATACGGCACTAATACAATATCTGTAACAGTTTAGTTTCTACATATTAGTTTGGTATTTGCCGGAAACCCACAAAATTTACTCTTAGTAAATTTTTGACTGCTTCAGAATTAATGTATTATAGCCGATTTTATTTTTACCGCTTGATTAATTGACTTGTCAGCGTTTACAATCATTTAATTTTATTCTATTCTTTATTATTAAAATTCTTTTTTTTTTACGAATTTATCAATATCGGGGTAGTCAGATGTCTCCACAATTAAGATCCAGCACCAATTTTCATTGTTGCTTATTCGGGACAACGTTACAGTTTGTGAGTCTATCGCCGTTATAAATATGCTTTTGAAAAATTATAAATATTCAAATATACATGTCTGTTTTTCTTTTAAAATATTCAATTCCTCCTTCTCATCTTTCAGGTAACCTGTGAAGAACTTCCCTTGGAAAATTTATCCGATGGCGACGAACATTTGTGACTAATTATGATCTGACTAACATAAGAATAGATTTTCTTTTATGTATAACTATAAATTTTATATTTTTTACTAGAATAATAAGTTTTTAAGAAAATTTTAAATTAATTTTTTTTATAGGAAAAGGGAGGTAAACGTGCAGGTGGCTCTCCCCCATAATTGGGGGAGGAGGGTGTGTGGGCTACCGGTTACCTGCACTCACCAGACGAAACGCAGAAGTTTGTTAGACTTCTACTTTACGCCGGTATTCTGTGAGGTCGAGCCGGCCCATTCGTGCAACAATAAAAGCTGATGCAATGCAAAAAGAAAATACTTTATTTATCCGAACCCCTACATAGCATTTCGACACGCGTAAATAATACCTCTTCGTCAGCTTCATCACCATAAGGACTTCAAATCAACTGTCCTGCATAGGGAATCACGTTTATTAAACCTTGCTGTAATTTAGACGCTGCTGCCCGTCACCGATATACTAAATTTGGTGATGAATATACCAGATATTTCAAGATGGTTAACTTCATAGTGGGCTCTTGTAATGCCCACGGGAAAAAGGTATATTATTACACCGTAGTCCATCTCATTAATTTCGATTAATATATAGTATACTTGCTTAACTGCTTTGCGTTTACAAGGGAAAGATCAAACATCCCATTAGCTACGGCAACATGATCTCACAGTTAGCAAACACCTAGTGTTTAATTTCCTAATTAGCTGATTAACAAGGAAATGATACAATTTGCGGAGTAAACTAACGTATTTCTGTGCAAATTATAATTTCAATGTGCGATTCAGAGACGCAATATTCCAATTGTTTCATAGTTTTTGTAACTTGTTAAATATAATAAAATTTCTTCACGCTATTTCCTAGTAGTAGCTAGTAGACAGAGGTCTAGACAATTAAGTCCTTTCGATCCGATCCGAAGACATTTTTTGGGATAACGTGACAGGTGGTGAACCCGTCGCCGTCTTTATGTCCAAGCCAACGATATAAATCGTACTTAAGTTTTTTGAAAAAACTTATCTAAGATTAATATATTACATATTACATTATATTACATAGTACGATTATTATGTCATATATTACATAAGTTTTTAGGTACGAGCCTCGGGGATCGAACTCGAGTCTCTTAACTCGAATTCCGATCACTCAACCACTCGGCTAACGTGAAAAAAACCAAGTCGTTGACTTTGCCAAATACGATTATGCCAAACCATCCTGTCAGGAATGGGCCTATATCCTGAATTAGACTTTTACAGGCCATTACAACGCATTTCCAACAATAGGCCAGTTACGGTTCCAGTTTTAGTTCCAGTCAAACCATCTGTCTAGCCATTACGTCACTATACGTGGAATCACAAACCATTGAAGTGTTAAGGGGATTCCGTAGAGCGTATGTTATAATTTCACATTCATTCTGTTTTCGGTCTCCAATTAAAGGTTTCTTTTTACGCACGTTGTAATAATTAAAGCGAAATCGCATAAATTCTTCACCTAACAAGAGTAAAGGTCTGCTATGATATTGTTGATATATGATCACGCTTTATTTCTAGGTAGCAAATAGAATAGAACATACTTACTCGCGATTTTATAGATTCCTAGACCCTACGATATTCAGCATTAAATAAATCTCACAACTACGACATAGAATGGCGAAATAAACATACAAAGTGAAAATTTATAAAAAAAGAGTTAGTATAGAACAAAGCGAACAAAGAATCTTCAAATTGTTCGAAAAAGAGAATGTTAAGATCACTATAAGAAAATTCAATTAGAATGAATCTGAAAGAAAGAAAACACGTAGGTGACTTGGTAAATGGTTCTCTCTGATTACTCTCATCAGGGGTGATTATCTTCACAATAAAAAAGATTTTTCATAGAGTAACTCCATTATTATTGTATTAATAGTATTGTATTAATTAACATTTCATGTTGGTTATTTTATTAACATTACGAATAACAAGATTACAGATTCGTGTCAATATTTTATTCATTAAAAAATATAAATAACTAGAACTTTCACTACATTGTCACTTTGATAATATAAAGCTAATTCGTAAATTAAAATCACAGGTTACATAATAATCTAAATATAACAGTATTTTATACGTGGTACATAAATAATTAAATATTTACTTATACGATAATATCCGCTCCGAGCCTTTCGAACTCATTTGCAAAATAGACCATATCTTTATGGTCTAAGGCTGAGTTTTGAAAAACAATTCGGAAAAAGTTAACGAGGTTACCTTGTGGCTGGTACGTGACCATCATACTCCCTTCCTTTATCATTCGTTCCTTAATTTTCGGAGCGACCTTATGGAGCCTTTCTTTATAATTTGGGTCGTTCTCACATCCGCGTAGACAATTAGGCACGTACCAAAACATAATGTTGGTACATTCCGGCTTTTCAAGCACCAGCTCAAAGCCTTTTCTTTGACGAATCTGCTCTAAAAAGTATTTCGCGTTATCGAATAATGTGTCAATGTGTTGTTCAAAACCAATACTGCCTTTTGCCTTCCACATGAACCAAAACTTGAGGACATCAGCACGTCTGCCACATTGTATATGTTTATCACCAGTGTCATATGAAGTGTCGTAGAATTTGTCTTTTTGGAACAGATATTTCGCGTTGGATGAGTGTCCTTCTTTGAGGATATTTTTATGCCTGACGAGGAATGTTGAACACTGTTGCGGCGCTGCTAGCAACTTGTGTGGGTTCCACGTGACTGAATCGGCTCTGAAATCATAATATTAATTTAATACCAAGTAGTAGACATTTCGATGTTCTGTTACACTACGTGGTAAGCTTTTTTCTTTTGTTTTTTTATGGTATGTTAGTGTCATGTCACGATAGCCGAGTGGTTGGGTCGTCGAAATTTCGAGTCAAGAGAACCTGAGTTCTATCCCCAGGTGGCAGGCAATGAAAGGAAGGCCAATGGGTTTTTCAAAAACTTATGTACGAATCATATCGTTGGCTTGGGCATAAAGACGGCGATGGGCTTACCACCTGTTAGGTTGTCCTGGAAATATCTTTGGTGGAAGGTGGGTGGACTAGACCTGTCAACCCCTGTATTGGAAATTGCGTGAAGATATTTATTTATTTTATTTTATTGTATATCAGGAGATTTGTTTAACAAGAGGTGTGTGAGAAAGACTGGCATTACAAAACCTTTTACAGAAATTTTTAATTAAATTAAAGAGAAAAAAAAATTTAAAATTTCTTTTAATTTCATTCTTCAATTTTGTGTTCTAAATTTACTTGTTTGAAGTCCATCAACCCTCGCTGAAGCAGCATTGCCTAAGTTCCCAACTCTAATTTCTCCCATAGAATATTTAAGAGAAGGTCTTTGAAGGCCCAGCAGTGTCTACTTTATGTGGTTCGATGATAGCAATAACTAACACTTCGAAACAAAAACGCTATTTTTATATTTTGTGTCGTATTTTTTGAATTGGTTTTACCGCCATCTCTCGGTAGCCAATGGCATTTTGAAGCTCTTAGTCGCCTTTTATGTCCAACACAGCAAATTATAGTTAAAACCCTGGGAAGTACCTCACACAATACATATTTTTTAATGTATTCTTTTGTTTTCCTCACATCGGAATAGAAAATGGTTAACATATTAAACTGTCAAAGTAGGTATGTTTATACTTATTAGTACACGTTTTTCACTGATTAAGGAATAATAAAAAATTGTTTGTTTAGTTTGAACTAAAAATTTCCCTATACTGGGGTAGACACATCTTTCTCGGAAGAAATTTTTCGGACAACGTGACAGATGTAGAACCTGTCGCCGTCTATGTGTCCAAACCAACTTTTGAAGAAAAAAAAACCATTGGTACGACCTCGGGGCTATTGACTCTATTTCCGATCATCCAACCACTGTCATCCATCACCGCCTTGAGTCTGACATGTACTGAATTTCAAAAATATACACATATTTTAAACTCAAATGTGACTCTATCACAAAAGATATTTTATACAATTTAATAAGCTAGACTGATTGTAGCACGATTACATGTTTAATAATAAAACTGCTTCTACCTTCAACACGCCTAACCTTAGTCAAACTTAATGACCGCCAGTTACTGAACGAAGATTACGCAAACCATGAACGCGTCCGTATCTGGTCCAGACTTTTATCTACAATATCTCAAGGATTAGTTTTGCAAGAAAATAAATTATATTAATGAGCAGAAAATTAGTAGCGTATTAATTTAAACGTATTTAGATTTTACTTAATAAATTATGAAATCCGCATGAAAGTTCGATCCACAAACATGATGTTAGTACCAACAGTTTTTTTTTATAAACTTATGTGAAGACGGCTTGTCCACTTAAAGTTAACCCAACACATGTACAGTTTTCTGATTTTATTGTTGTGTTTCAAAAGCAAACACCATGTTGTATTATCCACAGTTAAATGTAGCATTTATCAGAAGATAATGAACAACGTCACACATATCGCCCCGATCCCAAAGAAGGTAACCAAAGCTCTTCTGTTGTGGAATAAGAAACAACAAAGGTACCACAAACATCAACACACGTGATAATATTGAAAAGGTGATTTTTTAGGTTGACAAAAATGGCTACGACATATATGTAAAACGCTCAAAGGAACTGATAAATATATCCACACTGAATAGTGCACGACATACAAAATTGTGGAGTATCGTCACCAGTTTTTTTTATAGTCATAAACGAAGAAACACCAAAAAATATACTTACAATTCAATTCCATTTAAAAGGTATCGATGTTTCCTGGACATCAATGCACCTCCACCCCACGCAGCGTCGACATGTAGCCATAAATTATACTTTTTACACAACTTGGAAATTGGTACTAAAGGATCGAAAGCACCAAAAACAGTGGTACCGGCCGTAGCAGTTACCATAAAAGGTGTAGCTCCTGTGCTTATGGCTTCTTGTATTTTTGTCTCTAAATCTTCGACATCCATTTTTCCCAATTCATCAGCATTAACTAAGATGCAGTTGTCGCTGCCAATGCCCATAAATGCAGCCATTTTCTTCGTGGAATAGTGTGCAAGTTCAGAGGTAAAGAGGACAAGCTTTGGAACAGCATATACGCCTTTGCTCTGATAATAAAGAAAATTTACTTTGAACAGAAATTATTAAATAAAGTCAATCTACTCGTATTAGTATCAAAGTAGTAGCTTCTGTGCCTTTCATAAATGTTTTCACAACTAATTAGATAAAATTGTTTATGGGGGAAAAATATGTTCTGAACCTTTATAACATTCCAGATAGAGCATACTCTCTCAAAATTTTATAACTACCCGTAACCCGTGGGTGAAGAGACGTTTTAATCCAATCTCTACACATAAAAAAACTGTTATCGTAATTTGTGTGAGTACTTGAGAGTTAATTAAAACTATCTGAAAAACTTTGACACTTTTTTTTTTCACCATAAAACAATCAGCTAAATTCCATATATTATGGACATTTATAATAGTCTCGTGGATATTGTAACAGACCAGTAATGAAAAGGCCTTGAAAATGCCATTTACGAGAAATGCAAATGGTAGGTTAACCATCTCGAAAAATACTGGACCAAACTTCATGAGGTAGATGACGGGCAACAGAATCTAGGATGCAAGGGCTCTAGGTACTGTGATCGTGAATCCGCTTATGTCAAATGTAGCAAATGAAGTGTGGATTATAGCAAATGCTCCCATTCGCGAGGTGGCTGTTTCCGGCATGATGGCTATCTTATGGTAGGAAGATTTATATGTTTAAATGTGCATTTTAGCCACCAATAAAAGTTATCCATCAAATTTGTAATTAAATTTATCTATCGGATATGTAAAAAAACAATTGATATAAAAATATATAAGTCATAGTAGTTTTTTCTAACAATAAACTTTGTAACAAAATACTTCATAATATAACATGTAATGTTAAATGTTTCTGTGCCATATGTCTCCAACCGAAGCTGTCAAAAATTAACATTTTACTATTATAAATAAAGTCACGATAGCCGAGTGGTTGGGTGGTCGGAATTTCGTGTCAAGAGACCCGTGTTCGATCCTCAAGTGGCCGTACCAAGGTTTTTCTAAAAACCTATGTACAAATTATATCGTTGGTTTGGACATAAAGACGGCGACGGGCTTACCACCTGTCACGTTATCCCGAAAATATCTTCGGTGGAAGGTGGGTCTAAGGGACTTAAATGTCTAGACCCGACCTCTGTCTGCCCCTGTATTGGGAATTGCGTGAAGATATACTATTATATAGTTTTACTCTCCGAATAAACAACTACAGAAAATTTTTCAAAAAATTATTCAAAAGATTCGTTTATATTCGTATAATTTTAGGGAAATGTTATTCCAGCGAACAGCAATAATGTTTCATCTATTTTTATAAAACCTGAAGTGGGGATTGAAGTGAAATCGTTAAAACCTAATTCAAATAAAAAGTATAGAGAAATTTACGATGAAAAAAAATTCTGCTTTATATAATTCCGCTGGTAAACCTTGCATTTGATTACTGGAATTGTTTTAGGATAAAATATGCCAACATACACATATGAACCAGTTTTTTAACCTATTTACCACCAGTTTATAACCCATTGCGTTAAACTTACTTGATAAGTAAATAGAACAGAATTTATTTATTGGTTTTTTCATTTGTTTTTATTTGTATAATATGCAGGGGTATTACTGTGTATCAAGTAACAAGAAACATTTCTACTAAGGCGTTCTGTTGATCTTTGGTTACCGATGATATTATATTGGTTTCAAAAAGCCCGAGATGTAGTTGAAAGAAATGAAAATGACCTTACACACTCACACGAAATCTGAATATGAACTGATATTTAATGCCTAAATTAAAGTCTGCCAAAAAATGCCTGGCCAAGTAAATATAGGTTTTAGCCAAATTAGAGGTGAAGATTACCTCAGAATCACGTATGAGAGCTAAACGACATCTTACGCTCATTCAAAAACATACTGGCGTGACGGAAAGTAAAAATCTTTCATGCTTTTCTATTTTACACAACTTTTGAAGTTGACTTGAACATTGGTAAGCTGTTAGCTCATCCCAATTTATTCAAGAAAACTAAAACAAATATTGCAATAGCAAATCTTAAAGAGCTGTTATTTCTTGATTCAAATAAATGATTTTCAATTTAAATTGTGACTTAAACAAAAGATACTGTTATTTACATTATTTTAAAGTTTATTCTAGCATTATAACAAAATCTTTCGAGGTTTCTGCGAATATTGCACGCACAATATTTATAATCATCTAAGAAACGAGGTTAAGGTGATATTAAAACTTCCTACAGAACCTGCAATAAAAACATTTTAGTACATAACATTCAATTTACAAAGATGTTAATTTTGCAGTAAAGTAATTCAAAAAAATTTTAGTTAATAAAAAATTTTTTTGATGTTGCACATCTTCAATAAGAATGGCGACCTTAGTCATTGTTTTCTTTGTTTTTGAACAAAATTCTTGCTATAATAAATCTTATTCCTAGAGCTCGCGTGTTACGTGCCAGTTATTTGATTCAGCCAATTCTCTGTCATATCTAGGTTTTGTATTGACCTTATTATGACGCAAATTTACTGCTTTATTTTATTTTAAGACTATTTTAGAACTAGCTTTATATATATACAAGTATTGTAAAATCAATGTTTTGGGCTCAGATACGTCTTTGTAACCTATTCCACTTAGTTTCACTCAAATATCTTGAATGTACAGATATGACTCCTTTACAATTTTATAAAATAAATAAATAAATATCTTCACACCATTTCCAATATAGGGGTAGGCAGTTGTCTTGTCAATTAAGCCCTTTCGACCCCTCTTCGACAACGAAATAGATGGTGAGCCCATCGCAGTCTTTATGTCCAAGCCATATAACCGTACATATAAATCGTACACAAGTTTTTGTAAAAAACCTTTGCTACGAGCCTTGGGGATCGAACTCGGGTCTCTTGACTCGATTTCCGATCACCCAACCACTCAGCTATCGTGACTGTACAATTTTATAATACACAAGATAATAGACTTTTGATAGAAAGTGCTAATCTCATTAAATATAAATTACATTTGAAACACTGTTTGAAAAATGAAAAAATCTTACTAACTGATAAGAAAACTATGTAATATATTGACGCTTATTTTAATTTGTGTCTGAATGTAAATTTCAATTAATTAAAAATATTTATCACGTTCTGATATTTTTAAATACCCTTAAATATCATACTGACCTTTACTTCAGGATAAAAATGAAATCTTGCACAACTGATAGCATAGCCATTGGCGATAGACCCGCCGGGGCAGAAGATACCATCACCATTACCTTCGGGCCAGCCGACGATGCCCCTCATTTCCCGGAGCACTTCTTCTTCCATTAATGTAAAAACTGGTGCCACTTCGTAAGTATACACACTTGGATTCAAAGAATCCGTCAGCCATTGGCCTATAAGACCATATGGATCTACGGTAGAGAATAATTGATTTACGAAGTAAGGATGTCCAGTGTTGACTGAATAACGTGCTACCTAAAAATATTAACATAAAATTTTATAGATACACGTTATATTAAAAATTCTTGTATTACCTTACGTTGCAATAAAACTGTTGATTGCAATTTTAAGTACTGAATTTAACTACGTGGAAAGCATTAAAAGAAAACATAGCGATAATAGGTAGATTTTAATGAGTACATAATGTGTTTCTTATGATTAACTTGGTACAAATTATTACTGTTAGTTGTGTAACCATAGTATTCATTATCTGTCCATTGTACTTATGTTGATGAATATATATACAAATTATTTAAACCCTACGTTGCGCTTCCTCTAATTACGTTTATGTTTCATGCCGTCATATTGCTTACCCCACATTCTTAACTGGTTATGGCTTTTCCGCTATAACTTCTTATTTATAATTGTTTATTATTTATAATTTATCATTTTTTTATTCACAATTGTTATCCACCGAACATTTAATTACCACGATTTAATATATGTGTCTAAATGTGTTACCTAAGATTTGTAGTTTATTAAAAAAATGGTGGTGTTAAAAAAATTGCAAAGTAAAAAGACATTACATACATAAAAAAATTGCAAAGTAAAAAGACATACAGCGCAAAATTACATTTTATTAGATTTAGATGTCACCGCAATCAATTAAGCTCGAGGTCATTATACAATGTTATTCTTTATGTAAATATACGAATATCTCAACGGCGTATAAATGAGCTTTAAATATTCAATTCGGAGCTTCTAGAAGGATATGGAATTGGAAATTTGAAGATCATTCATCATTTGGATGCTTTAAAATTTCGCAACTCCCCCTAAAAATATTCTTATTGAGGATCTTTGAAATTATACTTTTCTATTATGAAGCATGCCCTTCACATAGAGATTTTACTTCTATCGATTTGTGTTTACTATGTATATGCATAATTTCGATGTAAATGGAATAATAAATAAATAAATATCTTCACGCAATTCCCAATACAGGGGTAGACAGAGGTCTAGTCTAGACGATTAAGTCTCTTCGACCCACCTTCCACCGAAGATATTTTCGGGACAACGTGACAGGTCGTGAGCCCGTCGCCGTAATAACAAATACCACATCATCTTAAAACCAATGTAAAATCAATTCAGTAACAGAAACGTGATAGATTTTACGAAAGAAAATCATACTAAAAATAAACCAATTGTTTCAAGTCATGTGTACAGTTTTTTTTTTATTTTTATTAATTTCTTTCAGTCAATACTACATTTTATTTCTATACTAGACAATGTTATTTATTTTTAACAATCTGACCGAATTTACTTTATTTCTATTAAAAAATATACTTACATCTGCCATTATCCCTAGTAGTTCATCGTGAGACATGGGCCCATCCCTTGGTTTAAGATCTATTACAGATTTAATTTCTTCAGGAGCTGCCCACTCGACTACTTTTGATGATCTTTGGGACCTTCCGAACACCACTCTCTCTACCAACAAGTCAACCGCTCTTCGTATGAACTCTTCGTGTTTCGTTCTCTCCGGGAGACTTTGAAACAAAATTTCTTTTTGAACTTCCCCGGCTACGATAATGTTTGAGTCAGCCGGCATCTTTGATGATGTTTACTGAATTTATAAAAAACAAATTATCAGAGGACTGGAAAAATGTCTATTGTATTTTATTTTCGATATTAGTTAGTTGGCTTGTGATTAATTGATGTTCGCGGTCGGCCGCAGCCATCAGTAATACAGTTTTGGCCCCACTCTCAAAGCGTAGCCTTCTTAAATACCTTGTTCCGACGTCAATTCACTTCGTAAGGTTAAAACTTATGATGCTATGAACGCCACAGAGTTAAAAATCAATAGACACGTGCATTCGTACTCAATATGCCTTCAGCTGCTTTGGTATAAGACATTCACTTTATAAATTTAAGAGCAATATTTTGTCCGCAATTGTACCCTTCATTTTGATTTCCACTACAGCAGGTATAATTGTATCTACTGCAGTTATACTTTCAGAACTGTACAGTCATTGATTGAAATAAAATGTTTTTCCTGTTACCTTGACATTTACTTATTCGTTCCCCTAATTATTTACATTACATTTACTACCCGACCTTTGTACATGGCTAATCAACTGCGAAAAACAATGACCATCACTGCAACACTTATTAGTTCCAGTCAAAAAAAAACGATTAAAATTTAAAGCGATCTGTCTCAAAGATTAATAACTTTAATTTTTTTGGAAAATCGATGAAATATGACTCACATATAAAGTTTTTATAGATATTTCATTTCTGATGCATTTCATAAACATTGCATATAATATTTTTACATTAGTGCATACAATAGACGCACTTCACGTATTTAGAAGATTATAATACATTCTTTTTTATTAGCAATTCCCAATACAGGGGTAGACAGAGGTCAAGTCTAGAGAATTAAGTCCCTTTGACCCACCTTCCACCGAAGATATTTTCGGTACAACGTGACAGGTGGTGAGCCTGTCGCCGTCTTTATGTCCAAGCCAACGATGAAATTCGTACATAAGTTTTTGAAAAACTCATTGGTACTGCCACCTGGGGATCGAACTCGGGTCTCTCGACTCGAAATTCCGACCACCCAACAACTCGGCTATCGTGACTTATTAGTGACTTATATTATATTTTTTTTTATTTTTTTTTTATTAGTATAACACACAGCAATTCATAATTTTTAATAAATTCATACATAATAATTTTTAACCTTCTTAGGCCTGCTTTAATGTCAAACTTAACAGTTTTATTCATCTCTTTATTTTTTTATAAATTAGTATAAGATGCATAAGATATGTAGGAGTGCCTCAGAAATGAAACATTTATATGGTAAATTGAAGCTTGTACGACTTGAAACTCCGCTAAAATGTGAGTCAAAAGGACTAAATTGTCTAGACCCCTTACAAATAGTAAGGGGTCTAGACAATTTAGTCCACTATTATACACAAACCGACATAAACTTTTGCATTTATAACATTGATACAATAGTAATGCCTACAATAGTAATTAGGCACTCACTTTAGTCTCATCATTTTTTGAATTATAATTATATATGTTTCCAATATGCCAATAACACGTAAGACTTCTTTTCTTTCTGAAATAGCAAGTCAATAGAATACTTAAAAATTTTAAGAAATTTTCCAAACAATAGCAGCAATTGTACATTCTGGACTGTGCGAATTTATAATTACAATTAAAGTAGTTTCCATGAAAACGTAATAAAGTATCTTGACACAAAAAATGTTGACCTATATTTTCAAAGGTGCTCTAAGAATTCAATTAATTTAGGTACTGTACAGTTTAATTAGTTTCAAGGAGATGATTTGTTATTTCTTTATTTTTAATTTATAATTCTTTTTATTATTAAAAAAATACTTATAATGCACTATTATAATGTTGATAACGGAACATTATAAGTATGCATTATAACAGATTGTTTTAATAATATAAACACTTGTACTATATTCAACACTTCCAATTGCTTTTGTAAAGCGCTTTGAATAACTGGAAGGAAGAAAAAAGGGCATAAAAAAGGGATAACTACGAAGTTTATTTCGCCTTTTTCTTTTCTTTTAGAGGAACCTTGTTACAAAGCGGTGGTAGATTGAAAAAGACAACATCTGAGGATATAATGTTTGCTAATGAATAAATAAGTTTATTTTATTTGGGGCTCTAACTATACTGAGCTATAATATTTTATTAAAAAATCAATATAAGAGTATAATCGGAATTCGAATCAACATACCCGGTTCAGTTCAAATACCGGTGGTAGGCTCGTACCAACGGGTTTTTTTTAAAACATAGTTTAAAGTTGTAAATTGGACATAAAGAGGGCGACAGGCTCACCATCAGTCACGTAGTCCTAAAAATTATTTCGGTGAAAGGTGGGTCATTAGGAGTTAATTGTCTTAAAAGGACTAGACCTCTGTCTACCCCAGTAATAGGCATAGCGTGAAGACATTTTTATATTGAAATTAACTAATATGGCATTTGGCGTTTTTTTCTTTTTTATTAGGCTGTTTTGGTATATTAATTTAATATTTATAATGGTTTTTTCTTTCAAAACAGTACAAACAGTTAAACGAGATATATAGATTTTTTATTTCTAATGTTTTGTAGGTAAAGTATCGATAACCTACTTAACCGTAAATAAACCAGTATGTTTATTTACACTTTTAACACGTTAATGGAGATTCCTTCTATTATCATTAATTTAAAAGGATTGGAATGTAAATTTTATTCAAAATTATGACGCGTAAAATGACAACTGAAATTTAAATTTGACGTATCGAATCACATTATAAAAATATGTAAAAGTTTTTCTAAAAAAGTGTAAATGTAATTTGATGGTTTTTTTCTTGTTAGGTACTCACAATAACTTTGATTCTAATCTCCGTGAGGACTGACGATAAAATATACATACTTTTTCAGGCAGGACGCGTGCGTAGTTTTATAGAAATGCAAAATTTAGAATTTGAATGCTTTAACAAACTCGTTTCGGTCTAATGACCTTTTAGTTTTGTATCATTTTCACAACTACATTTGTAAAAAAAATACAATGTCGACGTACAGTTTACTGTACCGCAAGTTATGAATTTGCTTCAATTACAATCTATAACACTTAATTCTAACACAGTATGTGTTAAGTACCTACAGCAGTGCCTAGGTCAATTCCGTAAGGATTTGCCATAATCATCATGCCTGGCAAGCATATTGGCAATCGCAGTGACCCCACATTGCACCGTAATCGCTGTGTTGTCTTTCACACGTCTGTTTTATTTAAGTCTAATACTTTTTATATGATTATCTCACTAGGTGTATGTCTCTTACCAAACCAACAAGAATAAACGGAAGACCACAGCAATACCAGACAGTAATTCATACAATATACTAAAAATAAGTCCCTTTATAACTTTTTAGTGTTTTTATCATGATATATTTACGTTACTTAAAAAATACTCAATTATGTGTGATAAACTCATTATCTATGCCATGATATTAGTTTCTTCTCATTTTAGCTACTGTCCGATAGTAGTATATTACTTGATTTTTTAGAGGTGATAATCCAAATCGTATTAAACGAGATCAATTGTTGAAAAGAAACCTAGTTTCTAAATAATCAATGGCGAAGTCAAATTATTCCATTGCATGTGCAATGGAATAAATTGTTTTTAGAATTGAGTAAATTGTTTTTTTTTTCCTGTTGAAGTTATGAAACATAGGAAAAGCACATAATTTTATTTCAATTAATATATGTTATTGGTTTCTTAAAAATACAGCAATATGTGGTTAACCAAGCAATTAAAAATTAATACATGCATACCTAATTTTTATTTAACTTTTCCAACTAAGGCTGATAATCAAGATACAGTATACACATGAGAATTTCATAAATGATATTTTTATTTGTTATAAATTATTGAAAATCAATATAGAATTCCTGTTTATTACTGTAATTAGTTTCATTAAATTGTGCAATTAAATTAAAAATCCTATGTTTATGAAGGAAACAAATAAAATGTTCATTACATCATACCCGTTTTTCCCCTTGCACAGATTCATTCATTTAACGGAATGTTTGTATAATAACTCAGCTTCTTTCCTTATACATTTATTAAATGACTAAGTGATTTTTTGTGAAGTTCAGACACTATTAATGAAATATATATTGCGAATATTTAATTAATTTTCATAGTATCGCTATTATAATCGACGTGCCAATCAGTCTCATATATATATATATATATATATATATATATATATATATATATATATATATATATATATATATATATATATATATATATATATATATATATATATATATATATATATATATATATATATATATATATATATATATATATATATATATATATATATATATATATATATATATATATATATATATATATATATATATATATATATATATATATATATATATATATATATATATATATATATATATATATATATATATATATATATATATATATATATAATAAACAGGAATTCTATATTGATTTTCAATAATTTATAACAAATAAAAATATCATTTATGAAATTCTCATGTGTATACTGTATCTTCATTATAAGCCTTAGTTGGAAAAGTTAAATAAAAATTAGGTATGCATGTATTAATTTTTAATTGCTTGGTTAACCACATATTGCTGTATTTTTAAGAAACCAATAACATATATTAACCTTCGAACGTAGTTTTCCCGACAAAAATGAACATTGATTATATTGATTGTGATTGAAAAAAAAACTTTTATTTTCTGTAGTGAAATTGGGAAAACTAATCAAAAACACTACACAAACGAAGTTGTGAGTTGCATGAAATCGGATTATAATAGTTATTTATTCAGACGTTAATACCTCGATTGCACAAGGTACAATACGTACAAGTATAGTTAGCCTATAGAAATGGGGCTTCAATATTTACTCCAATTACATTCTTAAAATATTCGTATTTTGTAAAATGGAGTACTAGTAGCTTGAATAACTAATTAATTTTTATTTATCTGTAGTAATGGATTTTTCCAGGAAGAAATAAACTCAAACGAACATCTGAGATTTTAATAGTGAACAGTTTTCCAATTGACATTGAATTGGTTGATTCCTCAATTATGCGCCCCCCTTAATTCCTCATATTTATTTCATTAACGATGTTGTGACTAGTCCTGCCAAAGACAATTCAAATATAAACATGCTTGAGCATTATTAAGTATTCAGGAAGAGCTTAAAATCTTCGAGAATATAACAACAATTATATTAAAATTCATGTATTCAACAGTAAATTGATTTAGAATGTATCGTATTAAATATTTAATGCTAATCTTCTTACGGGAATTGCTCGTTTTGTATTAATGCTTTTGCTACGAATAAAATAGTGAAAACTAAATTAATCTTATATTTTTCGCAACATAAGCTAATTATTCGAGTGTAGCTGTGTCCATAATATACGTTTGGCATATACTATAACAAAGTTTTAGATAATCCGTTATCAGGTAAGACTAACAGACTACAATTTTTTACGTTTAGAATAGTAGAAAAGTCTTTAGATATTATTTTTTTTTTGTGTAAATGTAAGGAGAAAAGATAACTGTATTTGATCAAATCTATTTTTGCTGTCATGAAAGTTATATAAAAATAATGTATACCTACATAAAAGCTAGGAGCATAGCTAGCTAGCTGTCGGTTAACTTTAAGTTAAGTTAAGGTTTTTTCACCATACGAATTTCGTCCGATGTCCATTAGAATTTTTAAATTAGCGTTTGTTAATTTTTTTTAGTATATAATGTCTTACTTTTTTTTCGTTCAAAAATTTCTCAGACAATACTCCTACATAAATAGAACTTGAAATTTAAACACTCTAAACGCAATATTTTTATAGAAATGTAAAACTCTAAATGCAAATAATGCTAAATCATTTCCCACGCTGATTTCTGAGGTAAACCAATGCATTAATTTGAATAAGTATATATAGAAGATTAGACCATTTAAAGTAATAAGACTAGAAAAACATGAAATGAAAAACTCTCAAGATGAGAAATATTGACTAAGTCGTTACATTGCTTCCGCAATAAACGAGCTACGCGTGTATATATAAATGTATATAGAGATACCTCGGAAACTTCTCGAAGTATTTAGCCTAAATAATTTGTACTTAGGTATAATCTCTATGAAAATGCGTTTGGAAATGAAAAAGAAATTATTATTAGCAAGTAAAGTAGCAGCCACTAGACGCCCACGGATTCGCAAAGAAAAGCCTTCTCATATTAATGATTTAAGAGCATTACTGCAGTAGAACCGGTACACTGCTCCAGAGATGAACCTCGTATATCTTTGAAACAATATATATTATTAATTGAAATTCCATTTAAGCGTGACTATTGACATTAAGCTTAGTCTCCCAGATCTACAAAATCCTATTATTGTTACAATTAATTTTAATACTTTAACAGTCCCAAGGATAATATACTCGTTTCACCCAAAAAAAAAGGGACGATCTTCGTGAATGAGTTGCATACACACTAGTTTTCAAGGTGTCGCCAGCTCTGTGATCCCGGGGCCGATCCAAAGTCGGAACAATATAGAAAACACTTTTTCTGTATTCTCTCGTGCCTGTGTGTTTGTGGTAACTTCTTTGTTTCTGATCCCATAGTACAAGTGCTTAAGATGCTTATTTTGCGATCAGAGCAATGTTGTCCCTATTTAAGTCTGTATTATCACTTAATATCGAATAACTATTATATTTTGAAAGTTATACGAGGTTAGGATAAGTCACATTAGTAGAGTGGTTTGATGGTTCGATCCTCAGGTGACTAGCTCAGTTACAGTTTTTCTTTTAAACTTACATATGATTCATATCGTTGGCTCGGACATAAAGACGGCAACGAGCTCACCACCTACCACGCGGTCCCACAAAAATGTCTTCGGTGGAAGGGTCGTCAAAAGGACTACAGAACCAACACTGTCAGATATTTTTTTGAAAAATATATTCAATGTAGGTCTGAGTACGGCACTACTGACCTAAAGTATTGTTCAAAGACGTTGAAACACAGTTAAGATATTACGGTCAATTCAAATTCTTGATCTTCTCAGAACCATTTCGACAGATTTTTTATTTAAAATTTTGTGAATGGCTAAAGTTCACGGGCAATTCTGATGTCTATACTTACTTACTTACTTATCTTCACGCACAATCCCTGACGTGGTAGCCAGAGAGAACAGATCGCCAAGTGTCACGTGCCAAGTATACCAAAAGCACTACGCAGATCCCTACATTATTGTAGTCGATGACATTAAACATTAATGTCGTCGCCTTATGTGCTCCGTAATTACTTAATTACTTAAAAATTACTTTGACTTCACCCATCATGTAGGCAGTTAATATTTTAAGAAGCTCCTCGACAGTTGCTTTTGGAAACTTGCAGATTCCGCATTCAATACAACATGATGAGACTTGCAAAACACTTCCGCAATGGTTCGCATTGTTCATATCGGAAAACGAGTGTTCTAAATTAAATAAATAAGAGTTGATGATCCTTTATAGACATGTTGTGATTAGACGTTAAAAAAGTGTCGTTGGATGAAATCACTTTATTGAGTGGCCATTTTCACTGCTTAGACTTCCACTCACAGCACTATAAATTAATTAATTAACCGATAAATTTTACTCCCTTTTTTTCGAAAACTATTAATTCATAGTTAGATCTTAGCCGCAATAGAACTTTACATACTTATATCTAATCTTCACAAGTCTGGAATCCTCTGGTCTATACGTTCCAATTCAGTATCCGACTACATTTCTTAACTCTTAATAAACTTAATTAATATACTAAGTATACAAGGTATTACCTTGTATACTTAGTAGCAAATAGTAAATTGCGACCTTAACGTTGTTAGTAGTAACCCTGCCTTCAAAGCTAAAGGTTGCGAGTTCGAATCCAACCTTTCGCTGACAATATTTTATACCTTATGAATGTTTGCGAAAGACTTCACAATAGACAACATGTGCCATCTATTTTTGCATTCGGAATTTTGCAATATAATTTTATAATAACATTCATAATAATTGTTTACGTTATTTCATTTTTATTTATTTATTACCCCAATAATCGAGAGTACCATGACAAGTTTAAAGCTAAACTCTGGAAGTACAAAACAATCAAAGACAATTAAAATAATAATGCAACATTTTATATGTTTAAATTTTTCTTATTATGTTTTACGACTGACAACACTTTTGTTAGTACAATAGATTAAGTTTATATTTAAATATTTAGATAATATTTATATTAATATTTAATATTACACTTATATTTAAATATCTTCCCGCAATCCCCTTTGACCACCTTCCACCGAGGATATTTTTGGGACAACGTGATAGGTGGTAAGCCCGTCGCCGACTTTATGTCCAAGCCACCGATATAATCCGTACATAAGTTTTTGAAAAAGTCATTGATACGAGACTGCTACCTTACGACTATTGGTACGAACTCGGGCCTCTTGACTCGAAATTGCCACCATCCATTCGGCTATCGAGACTCTTAGATTACCCAAATTCATAGATAATAGGATGTAACCTTAATTTGAAACGACCACACTGAATGTGCTACGTCAAATGTCAGTCAGTCATTGGATTCTTTTCTTTTTTGGATTTTATGGCCACAGGTTCTATTCTCATTCTAAGCTGTGTATGTAATATAGTCTGTAATTATAAGGTTAGTGATTACCGAAGTGAATACTAGAGATGAGACGTACTACATGAAATACGTACTAGGTATTGCAAGGACGAGTACACCAAAATGCTTAATCCACAAACGTGTTCCACGAGTCTACTAGTTTGTAGTTTCATTACAAAATGAAATGATAAGACATCATTATCATTAATATTTGTTAAGTTAAATTAATTCAAACGAAAATCTTCATACTCCAACAGGATTAGGTCATTCCGTTCAGTAGATGGATGATTTAATATTTAAGCTTATAAACTTAAAAATATTTCAATAAAATGCTGGTGTATTAAAAATTTATCAATTAATTTTATATACATTTATTAATAAATTATAACCACCTTACTTTTAGATCGAACGCGTTTAAAAAAAAAACATCTCATATCCTGAAGTTTGTGTGAGTATAGGCACCGTAGATACTGCTAAATACTTGAAACACATTGAACGCGGTATACAGACGTCTTCCAAACTTGTCGTCTAAACTTGTTCCAAAACCTTTTCCAGTAAACATACACATCCATCTCTAGCCACAACGTCAGTTGTCAGAAGTATTGAACTATTATATATCTCGAATTTCTTTTCTATTATAAAAATTAACATCAAAAAATGAATGAAACAGCTATTTACAAGACAAAGCTTTAACCATATCTTAGATAATTTTAAAATAAAATATACGTCAAAGTGTATACTTATACTTAGCTTTTAAAAAAAATACACGTGTTTTGGTTATACTATATTTTGTAAAAATGGCAGAAGGCCAGTTTAGTGATTACGAAGAAGAAATATCTACTAAAGTAAAGTCAGTGCACGTAAGTATCAAATTTATAATGAATGAGTGCATAATGTAGAATATCTACTATATACGCAGTATGTGTTTATATATAACCTTTTCTGAAATACTTTAAGTTCCAGATTTTAAACTCACTTCTGACAAAAAGTTACATTTTAATTATTGGACTTTTAGTGATTTCATTATATTATACTTAATTTTCATACCCCTGATAATAATATGGACTTATGTACCTCTCTTACTAATCTTTGCCCTCTTGTGGTTCTGTTTGCTCTATTCTGCTATTTTTACTTGCTAAGTTTTAGTCATATTATAAAATGTTGCTTAAGACATTGTGTTATTTTGATAATGCTAGTTTACAAACACTTAGACCTGAAATAAGGCTAAATTTGTGTAGTTAAAAAAGTTATGGTAGCCATTGACTTAGAATCTTGTTGTGTGATTAGTTAGACAATTAATTTACCATATATTGAAATAATGATAATGTAATAATTTTTTTTACAAATTATTTCTTTGTTTTTCAGTTTGCAGATCCACCTGTTATCAACAATGGAAATAGCGATGATGACATTGATTCTGATGATTACTTTTACGACTCTGATGATCTAACACAAAGTACAAACAAAAAAGAAAATGTTAATCCACAAGCACAATCAAATAAAATTAATACATACCAGCCCAATGAAAAGCTCTTTAAGAGATATATCAACAAAATAAATGTAGACAAATATGAACCCCATTATTCTGACAACACACAAAAGTTTATGGATTTAAATGATAGAAAAATTGACAGTGAGAGGATCAGAGTGAAAGATAAACATGATAGAGCTACAGCTGAACAGGTAATGGACCCTCGAACAAAAATGATTCTTTTCAAACTGCTTAACAGGGGCATTATTAATGAAATCAATGGCTGTATATCAACTGGTAAAGAAGCTAATGTTTATCATGCAACATCTAAAGATGGTAAAGACTATGCAGTGAAAATTTACAAAACCTCCATATTAGTTTTTAAAGACAGAGACAAGTATGTCTCTGGAGAATACCGTTTTAGGAATGGTTACTGTAGATCAAATCCACGTAAAATGGTGAGAACTTGGGCAGAGAAAGAAATGAGGAACCTTGTACGAATGTATAATGCCCAATTAAATGTTCCAGAGCCTGTCATACTTCGCAGTCATGTGTTAGTCATGACATTTATGGGTGAAAAAGGCTGGCCTTCACCAAAACTTAAAGATGTTGAAATATCACAGTCAACAGCAAGATTGTTATACAGAGATTGCATAACAATGATGTGGCAAATGTTCAATATTTGTAAATTGGTACATGCTGACTTGTCAGAATACAATCTATTATACCATAATGGTAATATTGTTGTCATAGATGTATCACAGTCAGTAGAACATGACCATCCGCATGCTTTTGAGTTTTTAAGAAAAGATTGCACAAATATCTCAGATTTCTTCAGAAAAAGGGGAGTGGCAACATTAACAGTTAAAGAACTGTTTGACTTTATAACTGATGCTTCTATAAATGAAAGTAATTTGGAAGAATGTATGGAAAGATTATCTGAAAAAGCTGCTTCTAGAAATTTTGAGGAGTTAACAGCTCAAGAGCAGGTTGAAGAAGAAGCATTTAAAAAAGTGTATATTCCAAAGAGATTAACAGAGGTAAGAAAATATATATATATATATATATATATATATATATATATATATATATATATATATATACATATATATATATATATATATATATATATATATATATATATATATATATATACATATATATATATATATGTATATATATATATATATATATATATATATATATATATATATATATACACTATTGCATATCACTGTACACTATATGATGTACAATCATACACTGTTAATGTTATTTATCTTCTGTGATGACTCATTTGTGCAAAGTACAGCATATGTTACTATCCTGTTTTGCTTGAGTGCATAACTATTCTTTTTTCATCCTTACACTTTGGTTCTTTAAACCCTGTAATAGTTTCCTAAATTACTGAGTTTATTATATAAGAAAGATTCATTATAAGCTTATTAGCAAATTATATGCTTAGCATGCTTAGCAAATTAATTGGCTGCTCTGCTAATGTTCTGTCTAATATTTTTTAAAGATGTTTGTTCTGCCATCAGTGATCACTGCTCAATGTTACCTCATAAAAAATGTACAAGTAGTAAAAATATACAAGTAAGGGATAGTACATTTTTTTCTGCAATCTTAAATTCACTATCTTATGCTTGTTCTACAGGGAACATGTGTTCCTTAAGCACTATTTAATTGCATAGGATAAAGAACTTTTTTTTAATTTTGATAAACAAAATAAATACATCAGGTAAAAGAAATTGAATAACATCTGTCATACAAATTTATTTGACTAATACTTACTGGCAACCCAGAAATACATAAAACATCTATTATCTATGTATTAACTTAATTTTATTTTATCCTTCAGGTAATTAACTATGAACGAGATATAAATAATGCTAAAAAGGGTACAGCAGAAGAACTTATTTACAAAAAAATAGCTGGCTTCAATGAAGACCTAACGGGAACCATAGACAAACCAGATATCCTTCATGAAGATGATGTTAATGATGAAGATGATTCTGAATCAGGTTCTGAATCCAGCTCAAACAATGATGATGATAAAAGTGAGTTTTAATTGTAGTATCACTGACAGTTTTACACATATTTAGTTTATTCAAAGCATATAAAATTGAGTATTTATGCAAAATGTAATTTTTCTAATATCTCTTAAAATATCTCTTTAAATAAATAAATATCTTCACGCAATTCCCAATACTGGGGTAGACAGAGGTCTAATCTAGACAATTAAGTCCCATCGACTCACCTTCCACTGAAGAAATTTTCGGGACAATGTGACAGGTTTTAACAGTGGTAGAGCTACGCATCAGCTTTTGTTGTTGCTTAAATGGGCCGGCTTGCCAAGGGAAGTACCACGACGTCACAGAATACCGGCGTGAAGTAGAAGTCTAACAAACATCTGCGTTTCGTCTGGTGAGTGTAGGAAACCGGAGGCCCACACACCCCCCTCCCCCAATTATTCTGCTGGCACTCTAAGGCCAGCAACGCATCTGCTATGCCTCTGGTATTGCGGGTGTTCATGGGCGACGGTAATCACTTACCATCACGTGAGCCACCTGCTCGTTTGCCTCTCTTTTCTATAAAAAAAAGGTGGTGAGGCCGTCGCCGTCTTTATTTCCGAGCCAACAATATAATTCGTACATAAGTTTTTGAAAAACCCATTTGTACGAGCCTGCCACCTGGGGATCGAACTCAAGTCTCTTGACTCGAAATTCAGACCACCAAACCACTCGGCTATCGTTACTACATATATATATTAAAATATATATTAAAATGTCTCAATTCTTAAATAGTTAGTGAATATGTACTGTTGTGAAGGTATTAGTTTCTAATATTTAAGTCATTGACAATGTTCTGATATCAGACTAACATTTGAAATAAAAGATCAATACCATAGCTGTCATTAGAAGTTGGATTTAAATTATTTTTTTTTTTTAATTCAACTCTTCACATATTTGAATTTATAAAATTGGTTCTGGCATCAACTAAATATTACTTTTTTAAATCTAATAAAGATTGTTCATTCTGTACATATATGTATGTTCTTTATCATTATGAGATAAATATGATGCCAATGTCGAAAGTAATGTAGGTTGGAGACTTTACAATTATTCAGAATAGTTAAAAATGTTGTAAAAAGAAGTAAATAAAGGTTTAGCATTTCAGCTTCACGCACCTTGCAAATGACAAAGAGGTGGTCACCTTTTACAGTATATTTTGTAGAAGCTAACATGAATGTAATGTTGTCATTAGGCCTCCACATAAAACTAAATATAGTATAAGGTGGGGGAGAGGCCCAGAACAAAATTTGATAGATACCTATGAGCTTATATGGTATGTACCAATATGCAGTGTCTGTGTGTCAGTGTCAGTGTCAACTCTGATCGAAAATTTGTTTGCCAAATGTGGAGACTATGGCAAACCTTAATGTATAAGAGAAGCCTACATCCAACATTGTAGTTTTACTTCTATATGATGATATGACGATGTTGCTCTCAGAATGAACTCACATAGATAACATTATAGTGAATATGTAATGGGTAGTTAATAAGTTATTCATGTAAGTTTTATTTAGATGTTTTAATGCTTTTGCACTAGATATAAGTTGGAATTAAATAAATAAGACTATGTTCATACTATCAAAAACCCAGACTGAAGACCTGTCGAAATCTACTGCGGGACATAAGCCATAACTAAAAAAAGAATTTGCTAAAATTACCATGCTTACTAATCTGAATAATTATTTTATTGTTTCAGTTTTGTTGAATATGTTTTTTTTATTCCACAGGAACTAAGTTTACAAACAGTGCTCGACCACGAGATGAATCACCGGATAGTAAGAAGGCAAGGAAAAAGGCTGTTAAAGAAGAGAAAGCTGAGAAGAGAAAGACAAAAACTAAGAAACACATTAAGAAAAGACGAGATAAAGGTAGTGGCAGAAAATAAATCCTGCTTAATAAGCAGAAATAATGTATAGCTTTTCTACATTATTTATACCTTTATTGGGATATCTAAATAAACAGATAAATTATGAAGGTATTTTTTTATTACGAAAGTATAAAAACTACGCACACATTTCTTACTACTAGAAATAGATACTGTAGAGTTGTCATATAAACAAAAAAATTAATGAATTTCAATTTACCTTATTTGAAAGGGATTAGTATTATAGGGTACATGCCCATATATACTTGTATGAATTTCTAAATTTTAAAGTTATTATTGTTGTATTTAAATTTCTAAAACAAATAACTGTTCCACATTCTTGTTGCTGATTATGTGACAACGCTAAATAAGAAATTACCTTAACCCATATACATAATAAATACAGCTTATTATTATCGATTTAACTAAGTAATAACACAGTTATAAGAAGTAATGGCTATATTAAATAAGTTAAACATTAGTTTGCCTTAACTGAGTATTACAATCCATTACCTAAAATTAAAATAATAAACCAAGGATGTTTTTAATATTCCCAAACAATTCGACTTATTAGCATAAGTTGGTTTAATTTAAATATTACAATTGAATGTCTCAATGAAAATCAATAATATTTTATTTGGATGTTTATTTGTGGGCGTGGGCGGATGTTTACTTTTGGCGTAGCCTGGATTTTTTAACTTTAGAACTGCCTATATCTTTGTAATTGAATCCTTTTCGACCCACCTTCCACCGAAGATATTTTTCGGGACAACGTGACAGTTGGTGTGCCCGTCGCCATCTTCATGTCCAAGCCAATGATATAATTCGTACATGTTTTTAAAAAAACCCATTGGTACGAGTTTGCCACCTGGGGATCGAACTCGAAAACATAGAAATGATTCTGTCATAGATCCGGATAGTAAATCCGGATCTATGACAGAATCATCACAGTAATTAAGCGATAAGCTGCTATACATATGCTGTGTGCCCAATACGCCAAAGTTTTTACGTGAAGTACATAAGATTTTTTTATTATTAGCTGATACTAGTCCATTTTCGGACATAGATATCTTGCAAATTATTTGCTCGCATGAGTACATCTATGTCAGAAATCCATTTTGAAAATGGGCTAGATAGCTATATTTGATTGTCAGTCTATGAAAGTTACTGTTATATATTATTTAAAATATTTGATGGTTTCTTGTATTAAAATTAATTGTAGTGCTAATTCATCCGACTACATGTATAAATCGTAGTTTCTTCAAGTTTTCCTTCAGATTTATATTTATTAAGCCAACGACATAGGTTGTTGTGTTACACTGCCAACATTGATGTGAATGTTTTTACATATGTAGGTGTTCTATCTACTTGAATGATATCTGTGTCACAACTACTTTATAACTTAAGTTTGTATATAGAATACTTAAGAAGTCACTATAGTCAAACTTATAGATTGGATAATTATGCATTGGATGATTGTAGTTCGAATCAGGAGTGGATATTAGGTCGATTTCTAGAAGAAAACCTACCAATGAGTTTTCGAAACTTATGTACAATTTGTATCATTGACTTGGAACTTAAGGCCACACCAGGCTCACCACCTGTTTTTTTTTACTTCAACTAAATTGATGTAACGCGCGGACGAAGTCGCGCTTAAGGTCTAGTATTTTAATAAGGCAGTCGGCCTGTTTTCCTTTTAAATATTTTAGATTCTACTTGTTTACTTTATACTTACCATGTTACACCTTAAACCAAAATGATCTAGGAAACACTTATTGAAAATCAGTCACCGATAACATTGATACATCAAGTTGTATCTTTGGTAATGGCTCACGCTACTTGAAACTGTATTAGGCCCTATATGTGTAGTATTTAGATAATTTAGTCTTGATTTATCACATGTCACTTTGTACTGGCGACGCACCCTAGCGGAATAAACTATATCACAATTGTTATGATCACTATCAGAACAATATTTTTTGTTGCAATCATGTGGCGAATCGCCATCTCAGACCGAGGTAGCACAAAGATCTAAATACCAACATTATAGTGATCATAATGCCGAGTTCCGACCAGACAGAGGTCTTGTCCACGTCTAAGTACTTCAATAGGACGTCCGGTTTCGCGAAGTGACAGTACACGTCTTTGCACTCCAAGGGCGCGCGGCCGAATCCGAAAATGGTCAAGACCATGGCGACCACACCGGATCGGATGAATGAAGTCTTCATTATGATGCGCATTAATAACGGAATCCGGTGAGCGAAGTCGAAGCCGTATATTGCCAAGCCAAGAAATGGCGCGATAAATGCCGGTCCGATGGCACAACCATTCTGAAATTTTAAAAAAATATATTATTATTATTATATCTTCACGCGCCAATCCTAATGGGAGTAGCTAGTGAACGAATTGCCAAGGGGCCACAATGCTTAAATATTAACTTCGTATTATATTTAAATATGATACGAAGTTCATTATTTTTTCTTATACGTTCGTCCAGATATACCGAGTCTAAACTTTTTCCTCTTCGAGCTATATGCTCACGATATCAAGTTCTTCAGATGCTTACTTTGGGATCAGAGCAATGTATGCAATGTCCCTATCTATGTATGTATTTATTATTATAACGGTGCTTATATTAAATATTCGAGATGCGTAATAAATATCACAAGCTCTCAAGAATGTACCTAACTTTTTTGAGCTTGCAGCACTTAAAAGCTATGTACCGTTCCCTGTGTGCATTGTTAAGGAAGACATAGTCATCAATGGACACTCAAGCTGGAATATGAAAGATAATACAGGATGCCTTGGATAGAGGAAACACGTGTCGCGTAGTTATCGGGTAGTTATTACTATATTCAGTAGAATAAATACACGCATCTATGGAAGGGAGAGTGATGTTCTTCTTCTCTTCAGAACAGCATATTTTTGCATACAGAATTGAGCAAAATAACTTTATACTAACATCCGTTACCAATATTAATTGGAAATAGAGAGGAAAGGCCTGTCCGTGGCCATCGTTTCTTAAAAAGAAGAAAGAGGGATAATGTGTCTGTCCCCGAGATGGGAATGTATAAGGCGGTTAGCGATGAAATTGCTGGGGAAAGTGATATACCAAGGTATTTTGTCGGTGGCATGTCTGTACATTCAGACCACCTGAGTATATGCTAACCTGATAGTTACTAATTATTAAATAGTTGTAAATATTCATAAAACCATCTAAAACTTGTGAATAAAAATTTGTAGTAATCATAAATGGTTGCCCGTAGCGGTATTCGAACCCGTAAATTAGCTTAGCTTAGCTTCAGAGACAGGTCACTATCATTTTGGCTATAGCTATAGGGTCTCAAGTATAAAATGATGACTTACTCGGACGCTGAAGATTGAGCCAATGGCCATACCCATGCCTTCAGACGCCAATGAAACAGCGTTAGCGATGAGACAGAAGCTAATGAACCGCGATGTTAGATACGGCACCCCCACCATGAAATATACGATAGTGCAGAACACGATGTTTAGCGTCACTTGCACCGGTAATTTGGAGACAGTCAAAGCGGCATAGTACGGCAACAGTCTGTACCAGCCGTTGAAATGCTCTTTCTTTACCAGCTTAACTTCTTGAGGATCTGAAAAAATCGAATGTAACTTAAGAATCTTACTTCATATTGATGAAAGAACTTAAAGGTAATAAGACTAGTTCTTCTCCCGCGTGGAGTAGGTGCTATAAATGGCAGAAGCCTATTACCAGTTCATGTTTTTTTTATACAAATTTTCATCCCCATATTCTACATCAGACGATTTTCATATTTCTAACATTACCAGAAACCTACCACTGTAGACGCTGCTGCCCGGTACGGGTTTGCGGAATTTTGGTTTGATATTTTTATAATACTGTTATCTTTAAGCAGCCAATTTATTTTCAAGGCCTTCCTTTGTCGCCTCTCACGACATCAATGGCAGATAGAGATTCTTCTTACGGCTATACTACACTTCTAGAAATTACATAAATCTATAGAAATTTAACCGTTGTTCTACCCCTTTACGAAGGGGTTTTTCTGAAACCTTTTTTTAAATGTCATCTACTCATAATACATCTTCGTTCAAAACTTCATCTTTATAGGTCCAGTGCTCTTTGATATGATTTCTTATACTGGTGACAATGTGGACAGTGCTGGAAACCAACTCGCCCGATGCGGGCGGTCATCTGGTCTATTCAAAAACAGTCGCTTAGTGTCGGGCACAGTTAGGTTAGAGCATAATATGAAACCGCTAATGGAATCCAATCTTTTTATATTACCACGCTTGGTGGTGAAAAAAGTCACAATAGCCGAGTGGTTGGGTGGTCGGAATGTCGAGTCAATAGACCCGAGTTCGATCCCCAGTTGGTAGGCTCGTACCAATGGGTTTTTCAAAAACTTATGTACGAATATCGTTGGCTTGGACATAAAGATGGCGACGGGCTCACCACCTGTTACGTTGTCCCGAAAATATCTTCGGTGGAAGGTGGGTTGAAGGGACTTAATTGTCTAGACTCGACCTCTGTCTACCCCTGTATTGGGAAGTGCGTGAAGATCTGCTTAATTTTGTATTATAATTATATACTTTTCGCGACCGCGATTTCTCTCTCTAAGGCTTCTCCGCTGATTCGCTCTTTTGACTCCTACGTGAAGAAGGTTAATTCTTACGCTACACTCAAAGATTTATAGATTTTCGGGTCGGAACATATGGCACTACGGTACCACACAATTTGCATTAAGTACGGAAATTAAGTCCATAATTTTATTTTATACGAATGGATTACCATTAAAAATTGTAAATCTCTCTCTCTCTCTCTCTCTCTCTCTCTCTTTCTCCCTCTCTTTATAAAATAACTACTACAGAGGAATATACCAACCGTAAATTTATAATCGTTATAGAACTTATTAACAAGCAACGGATTACGGATAATCATAAATAATTAAGGATGTATTAAAGTTATTCATAACATAGTATAAAGAATGTTTGCTCAGCGCGGATTATGCTAATTATTCTCAATGCCAGCTTTAATTTCATCTTCAGGCACCTTAATTATGATGATATCTGATGTGGATTTATCACGTGGCGTATGATTGTGGAACGTAATAATTCTTAAGTCGAAGTAAGCGGATATCTGATACGCCGAGCTGCCACTCGCGGTTTAACACTTGCCGCGGAACTTTATTTATTTAAGATAAAAGTATCGTAAGTTACTTCTTATAACTTCTCCTATTTGACAGTGAAAGTTCCGTTAAAATTAGTTCAACCTTTTCAGAGACAAGCCGGGACAGACAGACAGAGAAATTTTAAAAGTTAATTTTTTTATGTAAGTAGTGTATATACTTTCGTATGCATTTAGTGAAAAGTTTTGAAGTTAGAATAACGAACAGCACTTCAATTTTAATTATACATATAAATTTAAAGACAACAACCCGAGACAAATATTTTTGGTACATAAGACTACGTTTACTATCATATTCAGCCAGAGACATCGTATGTACTTCTTCACCATCTTCAGTACTTAGCGAATATGAATGTGTTCGTATCTACGAAGCATTTGATATGAAAAAAATGTTTAAGGTGCTGTCCTTCTGTATGGTAATCCATAAAATTAATCCAATAGAAAAATACACGATATATAATCTACGAATACATATAAAACGAAGTAAAAACATTATATACTCACAGACTAGAACAGGCACCATTATCTGTGTGTATGCGAAGAATATCACGAGACCAACGCACAATTTCAAGTGATTGAACATCTCCCTACCGTCGTTCGCCATATTGAAAAAGCACAATCCTATTAAGACGCCGCACATCGTGTGGTGCACTGTCTGTATCCACAGAGCTGAAAGTAAACATTTTAATTATCATATATAGTCATAAAAATTTTTTACCCCTGAAAAAGAAAGGAACTCTAAAGCAAAAAATGCCTCTAATTCTAAGTTCTAAACTAATATTTTGTTTCCTTTAAAACAAAATATAAAAAGTTATTTGCGCTTTAGTTCCCTTCTTTATTCTTTTGGCGGTTTACCATTTTGCTATTAAAGTTTTTATTTTATTTAAAATGTCTCTATCATTGAACTGTCTGTGGTAGTAATAATCCACAAAACATAAGTTAGTTAAAAATGTTCATTCAAGAATCGGCCATAAACCTTTAAGGGGTGACAATTTTCTTCTGTTTTAATTAGGAAATCAAAAGTCTCCGTCATTATATGTTAACGATTTGCAATGTGTATGCGTGCAAAATTTTACCGGAATCGATTCACGGATGATAATTCTTTTTGGTTTTTGGGCAGATATGCAAGTCATGTACAAAAAATAAATTTTATAGCACTTTTCAGAATTACCGTAATTTGTGGTGAAAGCTTAAAGTCATCGCCGCATGAATTGTTACGTACTGTTCACTTCGCGTGAAACTTTACAATTACCGAACAAAGTAAACCTTAGCCCATTGTTTAACGCTTTCGTTCGACGTCATTAGAACTTAAGAGAATTTGTGAAAGAAAAAATTAAGAGAATGATGTGCCTAACAGTTAATTTTAAATATTTATTTTTTGTGGAAAAGGTAACCATATACATATCTAAAACTCATTTGAATTGTAATGCAGACTGTAGGTGCAATGCCGGCGTTTAGGGAAGAAGACAACGGAGCATGGATATCTGGCAATCTTGTATTTTGATGGGGTAACTCGGGGTAACTCCCCGGACGAAAAACAAGATGTCCCTTCCCCGCTTTGAAATGTTTGAAATGTTTATACCACGATACTAATTATATTTTACAAATATTTACAATAATGGTTCAAAACAAGTATGTACTGACCTTGCCGATTTCTAGTTATTTGTTTCAACATCCTTCGTAGTAGTATGGAAAATTGTTCAAAACAAGTTGTCGGATACCTTTCGGGGTCCGATTTTTGTACCTTCATCCATGTTAACGACGAATTATCAATTGAATGACTCGATAATGACGTCATGGAATTTCTAACCAAATTATATTGGTTTACTTTATAGGTACACTTTTCAGTAGACACAACAATTTCGGTTTCTCCATTTTGATTTTCCGCTTGATAGCAAATTTTGAGCTCCAGATTATTAGCAGGCTCAATGGCAGGAACTTCTAATTTGGAGGATTTATACAGCTTCCCGTTTTGAATAACTTCGCATAGCATATTTATGTTTTGTGGATTCTCTGTAATTTCAATTACTGGAAAAAAATATATTACGCTCTAAATTTATATGATTAAATAATATATGTTATAATATATATAATAGATATAGAAGGCACGATGGCCGTGTGGTTGTGTTTTTTTTTTATAGAAGAGGGAGGCAAACGAGCAGGTGGTTCACGTGATGGTATATGATTACCGCCGCCCATGAACACTCGCTATACCAGAGGCATAGCAGACGCGTTGCCGCACTTAGAGTGCCCCCCCCCCCAGAATTGGGGGAGGAGGTGTGTGCGCCTCCGGTTACCTGCACTCACAAGACGAAACGCAGAAGTTTGTTAGACTTCTACTTCACGCCGGTATTCTGTGAGGTCGTGGTACTTCTCCGGTCGAGCCGGCCCATTCATGCAACAACAAAAGCTGATGCGTGGCTTTACCACTGTTAAATGAATGTGTGATCGGAATTCAAGTCAGACATACCCGAGTTCGATTTCCAGGTGGCAGGCTCGTACCAATGGCTTTTTTCAACAACTTATGTACGAATTATATCCCTGGCTTGGATATTAAGATGGCGACGGGCTCACCACATATCACCTTGTCCCAAAAATATCTTCGGTGGAAGATGAGTCGAAACGATTTAATTGTCTAGCTCTCTGTCTACCCCTGTATTGGGAATGGCGTGAAGATATTTATTTATAAAAAAAATATCTTTACGCAATTCCCAATACTGGGGTAGACAGAGGTCTAGTCTATACAATGAAGTCCCTTCGACCCACCTTCCAGCGAAGATATTTTTCGGGACAACATGACAGGTGGTGAGCCCGTCGCCGCCTTTATGTCCAAGCCATCGATGAAATTCGTACATAAGTTTTTGAAAAACTCATTGGTATTGCCCACCTGGGGATCGAACTCGGGTCTCTCGACTCGAAATTCCGACCACCCAACAACTCGGCTATCGTGACTTTTTCAATTATGATTTAATATATTTATGATTTAATAAAATCTTAAAAGACAGTATCTTTGTGTCGCTCACCGGTATTTCGTCCGATATTTTTCAAAATAATTAAACCTTAATCGCCTCTTACGGACGACAACGGATATGATCGCGTTTAATATGTATAAACCTTTCAAAAAAATCAAGATTAATTACTTATAACGAGGACTATATCTAATAGAAGACTAAATGCGTATATTCCACCATAACATCGTACCAAAGTTCTCATAGCTCTGAAAGGCGTAAGAACAGATCAAGAATATATGAAAATTTACGATTGGTGTCAAATAAATTCACAAGAAGAGAATAAAAGAAATTTTAATGATGTTGTGAGAGAAATTGGAGTATTAAATATTTGATATATTTAACAACAAAAGGTTTAGGTGTAATTTAAAAACACGAAATCAGTATTAAATTGGAATGCTTGAAAGATTACGAGAAATAATTCTTACCTTAACAACCTCTAAAAGTCAAAAAATAGACGCACTCGTAAGGACAACTTGCTATAATCACCTTTCTTGGCAAGAGAATTGACCAAGGAATGCAATACTTATTAAAAAAATTACATAGCTTAAAAGTTAAGGACGAATAAATAATAAATAAATAAATATCTTCACGCAATTCCCAATACAGGGGTAGACAGAGGTCAAGTCTAGACAATTAAGTCCCTTTGACCCACCTTCCACCGAAGATATATTCGGGACAACGTGACAGGTGGTGAGCCCGTCGCCGCCTTTATGTCCAAGCCAACGATGAAATTCGTACATAAGTTTTTGAAAAACTCATTGGTACTGCCACCTGGGGATCGAACTCGGGTCTCTCGACTCGAAATTCCGACCATCCAACAACTCGGCTATCGTGACTCTAGACTCTAGTTAAGGACGAAAATTACGAAAATCTGCGAATAATCTATTACACGTGTTTTGATAACCGAGTGGCTTTTTTTTTCTTTTTTTACACGTGTATGGCCATTACGTATTTAAATCATTCCTTTACGATTTACTTATAGCAGACGAAAACGATGCAACAATATGTTGATGTTTGTCAAAGAATAACATAACATTATCGTAATAGATATGTGAATGGTTCTCGTTAACGTGCAAATATGTTGAGCTACTGGTCGTTAGCTCACTTTTTGTAATGCAGTAATTCAAACATTGTAATGTGTGTTTTACCTAAATGTAGTAATAAATATTTAAAAAAAACCTTTCATTTGTTAATTACCTACAATAAATAATATATCTATTTTATTAAACACCATATGACCGTCTCCACGCGAAAGTTATCCCTGAAATTAAAAAATAATACTATCTACATTATAATACAATATATTGTACCTGTATTATATTTTTTTTTGTTACGGTGACAACTGAAAATATTTAACATATTTTACAATACTGTATTGCACGACAGTAGCAGCGGACATAAAGTAAGCCTGATATGATTCTCTTTACAAATTTTATTAAATATTTGATCGTTTGCGTAAAATTTCGGAATTGACTGATTTATGTTAGCGGATTGCAAGAGTGAGTTTAAACCATTTTTTTTTCATTTATTAAGAAAAACCAACAATTATACATGAATATTAATTACATACTAAATCTTATCTACACAATTATAGTATATGTACAATCTATACCGTTTTCCACAAATTATGTTATTTAAACAGAAACTGAAAAAAGTATTAGTTATATAAGTATTATATTAAGTGTTATAAATATTATGAAGCTCTCTATTATTAACATTGTATTTAAGTCTTACTTCTTAACCGGTCAGTTAATAATTTTTTGTATTCTTTAGGATGGGTTAAAAATATATCTATGTTGCTAAGTTCATTGTTATACAATTCACATAGGCGTCTTAAAGGCGCTCGCACAACAGCTTGTGTGTGGCAATTTATTGTATGAAACAAACGATGTAGGCGCACTTCGCGTTGTAGCGGCCTAAGTACCCTTAATTTTATTTCATTTACGAGTTCTATACAGTTAAACTTATGGTTACATATACCGTGAAGAGTTACAGCAGCAAGTATTTTGCGTCTAGAAGCAAGAGGTAAAAGATTGTACTTATCTAGTAATCGAGTGTAGGACGCGTATGAACGAAAACATCTATAATACATTGTGTATAGAAATCTACGCTGTACTTGTTCAATTTGTTCAGTATATTTGTTGTAAACAGGATCCCATATTTATGAAGCATGCTCTAAGTGCGGACGAATTAAGCTATTGAACAGATGTATATATGTGGATGGTTTCTTAAACTCATTGCTAGTCCGCATTACAAATCCGTACATTTTAAAGGCATTGTTGACTATAGTACCAATGTGTGTATTGAAATGAAGTTGTGAGTCAAGAAATATACCTAGATCACGAACGAGTTGGCCGTTTGTTTAACAGAACTCCCCCCCAAAGAATATGCAAAGCGAAAAACATTCTTATTTTTAGTAAAGGATATCGAGTTACATTTAGAAATGTTTAGCTGCAGTTTGTTCTCGGTGCAGTACATAAAAAGCCTATTAAGGTCTTGTTGTAAATTGTGACAGTCGTGCAAACTATGAATTCCCAGATATAATTTAAGGTCATCAGCATACAGTAAAAATTTTGTATACATAAAACAATATTTAATATCATTAATAAACAAAATAAACAACAGGGGTCCCAAAATGGACCCCTGTGGCACGCCTGAAGACGCAAAGAACGTGTTGGACTCATAGCTATTAAGTACAACTTTTTGGGATCTGTTAGATATATATGATGCGAACCAACGCAGAAGATTGCCTTTGATACCATTGTAAGCTATTTTGCGAAGTAGGAGTTCATGATCTACCTTATCGAAAGCTTTACGAAAATCCGTTTGCACTGAATCAACTTGAACCCTGTTGTCTATTTGTTCAAATATATATGAAGTGTAAAGTAAAAGGTTGGTAGTAGTTGACCTTTTTTGTACAAAACCATGTTGTTCTTCCATGATTTTATAATCTCCATATGTAAGATACATTATATTTACCAGTGATAAAAATTATATTTTCTTTTTTAAGATATTGAATACAATGTTGGGGAGACTTTTTTCCGTTTTTAATTACAAAATTTTCATACGATCTTGAAATCATGTCTTATGATAAACAGACGAAAATATGGTAATAAAAGATTGAAATCAACAAGTCTATTTAGTTAAAATATGCGTCAAATATTTTTTTATATATATGTATGATATATAAAATATATTGATAATACTATGAACTGGGGAAAACATGTCTTAGAAATAAGCCGCAGAAATTCAGCCTCTTTACGTCCCCTAAATCGGTTAAAATATTTTTTGCCCTTTCAGACCAAAGTTGTGCTTATTCAGGCGTTGATATTGCCTATAATAGACTATGCTGATGTGTGTTACTCAGCCCTAAACAAATACCTTCTAAACAAGCTAGAGCGCCTTCTTAACAACTGCATCAGATTTATTTTCGGCCTTCGAAAGTATGACCATATCTCTCACTATCGTTCTCGCCTGAAATGGCTCATTATTCAGGAGAGGCGTAACTCTATAATCCTTTCTACCCTCTTTTCCATCTTGAATGATCAAACTATCCCTTCTTATCTAAATAATAAATTTCAGTATCTCTCTTCTTCCCATGATAAGGTTCTTCGCTCTTCTGCTAATCATAAGCTAAGTATCCCGCAACATTTTACCGGTTTCATTGGTAACTCATTTAAGATTCAGGCTACACTGCTCTGGAACTCCTTACCCGAAGACTGATGTCTTCGGGTAAAAGCACCAAGTATGATTGCTTTCAAACGTATGGTACGTGAACACATATTAAGATCATCAGGCAAACATTAATAACTAATCATATTTATTATATTTTAGGTATGTATGTGTCTATTTATATATATATATATATATATATATATATATATATATATATATATATATATATATATATATATATATATATATATATATATATATATATATATATATATATATATATATATATATATATATATATATATATATATATATATATATATATATATATATATTTATATATATATATATGTATGTAGAATATGTTTATATTTGCATGTATATATGTGTATGCGTGTGTTATTGTATCGTTTATTGTACAAATACTTTATTTCCTATTATTTTATATTATACTATTTACCATTTGTTTAATTAACCATATTATTTATGCACCTACTCGATTTGGTATGTTTCTCCACGCCCTGGGTTGACTGGCAGAGAATGCCAAAAGGCATTAAGTCCGCCCATTGTTATCCATTTGGTGTAACAATAAAGTATAAATAAATAAATAAATATATGTATGTCTATTTTATAGCCTTAATTGATTTATACAATTTTGAGATAATTAAGTTATTACTTACTAAAATCAGCGGGGTTATGATGTCTTGGACAAGGTAATCCCACGCTTTGTAAATGTGGAACCATGGCTTCTGTATCTCCCTGGTAAATGCATCGGCCGTCAGCAATAACGTATACCTATAATTAAATAAAGTCTGAGTACACAAATATTCACTATATTATACACTATATTATACCTTACTATATTTAAAAATGCTTTGCTTCAGAGCAATTATAGGACTATTATTATCTGAAATAGTAAAATATGACCTAAGAAGTTAGGAGTGAAGCATATAACATATACGGTCAGCAACTAGACCGAAGAGGAGCTATGTAAAACCGAGAAGGTTAAGCACACTATGTAGGTCACACTGAAAGTTCTAACAAAATAAAAAGGCTCAATGTAGAAGGCGCTAGTTTGGAACTATATGGCGTGTAACTTATTTTCGCGACACCCGCCATAGTGAAACACTCAATTGTTCCTTTTCCGAAGTGCGCAGAACAGAAGTTTTTTTATCGTAGAAGAGCAAACGAACAATCATCTCAGTTTATGATAAGTGACTACCTTCTTCAAAAATGTTACCGACTTCTAATAAAGCTAATGTACGCAGAATGGGAGAAGAGGGATGGGAGAAAAATAAGATTCATCAGACTAAACAAAAATGCTGAATGATGCATTGTCAAATTCCTGAAAATCCAACTTACTGAAATGACAACAAAACAAAGCAGCGGGTATTCTCCCTACTGTCAATTACAACCGAGTTTCTTCGACTGTAAATATGACTGCAGCAAACACATTTCATAGAACGTAGCTAAATAAAAATAAATTATTGTATAAACAAGTATTAAATAATGCCCCTTATTTTATTATCTTCGTTGCTCATCTTCATAACATGGTATTAAATAAGACAGTATTAAGGAATGGAGAAAGTAATCAGAGGAAAGATTACGTTCCTTAAAGAAAGTATCATGAACTATTCGTTACTTTGGTGTACCAGAATGTTTGACAGGGATTATCGACATTTCAATTAAATGCTATGTATCTAACACATAAGCCAGTATGTTAATGATTTAAGGTTAATTATGTAGATCCTATTTAAACGTTTCATTATACATACGACGTTAAATCCATTTTACTGCTTTTTTTCTATTGTATACTGAATAGATTAGAAAATGAAATATTTAATGTAAATGGTAATAAAAACTTTTTGCGTGAAAATTTGCGGAAGTACTAAAATAATGGGTATACGGGATACAGAAACGCAGCGACGGTCCAGTATTCAATGATTTACTATGTTATAATTTTTTCATATATTGACCCGGTCAAGACCATACTGCAGTAAAATTATGCACCTTTAAATCAGACGTATGTAAATTATTTAGGTATATTAAAAATTTTAATGAAAATTATAATTACAAACCAAACCAGAGTACAATTAAAATTTATTACTTAAGGAGCATAAGAATTGTAATAATATTTTTCTAAGAAGTATAAAACGCAAAAAATTTAAAACCTTTGTTGTAGTTAGTTATATTGCAATTATAATATTAATTATGTTATGCATCGTTTATTTGATTAAATCAAGTATCAGACTAATTAATGTCAACCTTGAATTATCATTATTTGCACTTCATTTCTTATCGATAGTTACTCGTTCAACTCTTGGCCTACTTACTAGAGGTCATTTTAATCATAGAAATAGAAGTCAATAAACAAAATATGTGATAAGATTCTGGATTAGTGTATAAACGTGTCAAAATTCTTGAAAGTCCTAATTTGTAAGATCATCTAAAAGTAGTTAAAAGTTTGAGACGTAGTATTTCATGGAATCGGAGGACATGTCACAGAACTCTGTAATTCGGCCCATCGACTCGGTTTATGTAGAGCACTGTGCTACGCTGTTTGTGGAACGCAGTTTTACACATTTCTACCATAATGTTATCTTTTTGTGTCGACTCGATAGCCTAGCTGGTGGTGTCCCTGCTTTTGAAGCTAAGGTTCGAATTCCGCTAGTGGAAAATATTTGTGTGAAGAATATGAATATATATACACACGGTATATTTATAAGTATGAACAATTATGTATTATATTATTATAAATTTATGTGTTATACCATTTTTTCAGTATTTTTAACCACTTCCAGAAACTTGACTATCTTACCTGATCAAATTGTTCTAGGAGAGAAGCAGCTGGCTGATGTATAGTACAAACTACAGTTCTACCCTGTCTAGCCAACTGTCGCAAAAGTTTAACGCATTGCGCCGTTGTAACGGTATCGAGACCACTTGTTGGTTCGTCCAAAAAGAAAACTGGTGGATTGTTTACCAGCTCGAGGGCTATTGATAATCTGTAACAAATGTAATAAACAATATTAGGGCTTTACTTAGTACTCGTTTTTGTACAGTACCGAATGAAATATTTGGTGTAATTTACACTTTTTATTTGCTACTATTTCTCAATCCGTGTTATCCAAGATGTTCATTAAGATGTCATTGTACGTGAGTGACCTATAGTTTCGACTTTAGGAACATCAACACTAAAACTATTAAAGCAATGTTAGGGTTCTTTTTCACGAAGAGTAAAACGAAGTAAAACAAATAAGCTCACCATCTATGTTGTCTCAAATAAGCTCCGGTTAAATGTGGGCCGGAAGGTTTAATCCTACCGGCCCACATTTAACCGGAGCTTATTTGGCTATCCCTGCATTAGAAAATGCGCGAAGATTTAGCAAAAGTGTTAGGAGTGAAATGGTTGTTATTAATCTAACATAGGTGTATAAGGACAACCCGTTAGCTAAATTGGTAGTGACTTTGCCTTCGAAGCTAAGGATTGCGGGTTCAAAATCCGCTACGAGCAAAGATTTGTGTCATTATTACGAGTACAAATGTTGGAACTCGAGTCATGGATGTTATTTGCTTATATGAATAAATATCTATGTATCGTTGACTTGGACACTAAGACATCACTTTCATGTTGTCTCAGAAAGGCAGAAAGGCATCACTTTCATGTTGTCTCTAAATAAGCGCCGGTGATATACGGCGGAAGTCTAACTACCCCAGTATTGGTAAAAGTGTAAAGATAAACAATCATTTCAACAAACAAAAATTTTCATACTTCATTAAATACGCACTTTGTACTTTATGGGATACCTATGTAGTAAGTAAATTATATTTGATATTTGTTACACTATGCTATTTCAATCTCTAACCTCATTAATGTTGCAAGCATTGGTAAAAAGTGTCTTTCTGATCGGCTAGATCCCCTCTAGGCTTTGCGAAGAGATGTTACATCTCTTTGCATTTTTTATAAAATCTACTACGGGGAGTGCTCCGAGGAATTGTTCGGATTAATCCCAGCCGCTGCATTTCACCTTCGTACCTTACGGCATAGTCAAAAATTTCATCAACACCATCTTGATGCTTGGCATTCCACCACAGTGAGTTTTTCGCGGAATTTTCTGCCACGCACTTCCACTTTATGGAATGTCCTTCCGTCAGTGGTTTTTCCGAACCGATACGACTTAGGGACCTTCAAGAAAAGAGCCTATACCTTTCTCAAAGGCCGGCAACGCATCTGCTATTACTCCGGTATTGCAGATGTTCATGGGCGGCGGTAATCACTTACCGTCACGTGAGCCACCTGCTCGTTAGCCTCCCTTTTCTATAAAAAAAGGCTCGTACCAATGGGTTCAAAAACTTAAGTAACATTTATATCGTTGGCTTGTGCATAAAGATGGCAACAGGCTCACCACCTATCACGATGTCATAAATCTTCTAGTCATATCTTCAGTAAAAGGTGGGTCGAAATTTAATTGTCTATACCTCTGTCTAAAAAAACTTTTTCACGCCATTCCCAATACAGGGGGTATTGGGAATGGCGTGAAAAAAATTTTTTAAAGATTTATATTTTTAGGCATGTTTCAAATTTTCTCTAAGACGAGGACAACTATTTAGATAAACTTAGTGATGATAACTTGATGAGTTCCCAATAAATAAATATATACATAGAATTAAAACTGAAGATTAGTTCGTAAAAGTAACACAATTATAGTATTAGTCAGCCCGTAACTAAAAACTGCGCACCATATAAATTGCACATAATATGACATAAGATTCAGAACGGGGTTAAAGTCACTTCGTATTCAGAATATCTGTGAATGGTAAGATTGGATCAATCATAGATTTTACAATAGAAATTACAATTATAATCCAATTTCAGATACAAACTGTACAATCTCGATGTACTGACAATTACAATTTCTGTGGAAGTGTCGTGTAGAAAATCCATTTTTTATATTTTCTCGGGTTTGGGTTTTGTGCTTTCCGATTTCCAATTTCATAACTCATGTGCTATAGCTACTTACTTTGGGATCAGAGTGAGTGGATTGTGGTGATGTCCCTATCTATATAATGTATATATCTGTATAGTTATATAATTTCTTTCGAAAAATTATTCAAAACGTATTCTCTTTTTTCGGAATAGTTCCAATATTCAGAAGGCAAGTACTCAATGTTAAACCTTATTTATAACCTGAATGACGTACTGTACACCGATAGGTAATAATGTTTTATTGCGAATGCTAACAGTTAGGAAAGATAAGTAAGTTAAAGATTGACTAGAAGTAAAGTGGGACACTTTTTACCAATACTTGCAACATAAATGAGGTTAGAGATTGAAATAGCATTGTGTAACAAATATAAAATGTAATTTACTTACTACATAGGTATCCCATAAAGCACAAAGTACGTATTTAATGGAGTATGAAAATTTTACTATAATTAGTACAAATGATTGAATAATTTTACTAGAAATGATTGTTTATCTTTACACTTTTACCAATACTGGGGTAGTTAGACTTCCGCCGTATATCACCGGCGCTTATTTTGAGACCGGAGTAATAGCAGATGCGTTGCCGGCCTTTGAGAAAGGTGTAGGCTCTTTTCTTGAAGGTCCCTAAGTCGTATCGGTCCGGAAAAACCTGCTGACGGCAGCACATTCCATAAAGTGGAAGTGCGTGGCAGAAAATTCCGCGAAAAACACACTGTGGTGGAATGCCAAGCATCAAGATGGTGTTGATGAAATTTTTGACTATGCCGTAAGGTACGAAGGTGAAATGCAGCGGCTGGGATTAATCCGAACAATTCCTCGGAGCACTCCCCGTAGTAGATTTTAAAAAAAATACAAAGAGATGTTACATCTCTTGGCTAAACCAGGGGATCTAGCCGATCAGATAGGGTGTGGTCGTCGACGATTCGAGCCGCTCTTCGTTGGATACGGTCAAATGAAAGGAGCTGACACTGGGGTGCCTCGCCCAGAGATGACAAAAGTACTCCATGTGCGGCCGAACCTGCGTCTTATAAAGTTGCAAGCGGTGGACCGGCATGAAGTACTGTCGCGCTCTACTAAGCACGCCAAGCTTTTTAGAGGCCAATTTGGCCTTATATATATATACACACATATATATATATATATATATATATATATATATATATATATATATATATATATATATATATATATATATACATATATATATATATATATATATATATATATATATATATATATATATATATATATATATATATATATATATATATATATATATATATATATATATATATATATATATATATATAAGATAAGTAATATTTTAACTCTTTGTGTTAGGTATTTAAACATGTAAATACTACAACAATAAACTTAAAAATTTTAATACGTTTGAAACAAATTTTAAAAAGTACTTATATCTTGTTTACTGATTACCTATCTATATGATACCTACTATAACCACAAATGTATGTACCACAACTATATATACATAATATAGTTTGTAAGTCAACCTAAGTTTAATAGGTGGTTTGGTTTCTCTTAGTTAACTGCATATTGCACCATAGACTTAACGTTTTTATTGCGTTCTCATACTTTTACGATGCATTGTTTTTTGTTCAGGATCAGTAGTTGTGTGAAGCTCATTGATATGTATCTGACTGTGGACATGTTTATATTCTATTCTGATTTACATTCGTTGACAATCGTTGTCCTGTACTCATGTTTTATAAATTACTGATGACGGCATATCCGATCGACCAGTGTAAGTACTTCTTTGCTGAATCATTGAGTCATTTTAATTCGGTTTGTTTTAATAATGTCTATAAATGTTTTAGGTAAATAATATAACGCACTTTATTGATTGCAATATCTGTAGGTAGTCAGGTTAAATATTAGGACCAATCCTTTTGCAAAGTTCTAGTGATGACTACAGTGGCGGGGGGGTGAAAGGGGAAAATGGACGCTGCGCACACTTTTTATACAAATACGAATAAAAAAATAGTTAAAGATTTATGCTATTTATGCTTGGACATAAAGATGGCGACGGGCTCACCACATGTCACGTTATTCCAAAAAATATCTTCAATGGATGGTGGGTCGTAAGGACTTAATTGTCTAGACCTCTGTCAATCCCTTTATTAGGAATGGTGTGAAGATATATTTTATAAAATGTATTACGGTCAAGTAAGAATTTATGCCGGTGCATAATTGTTAAAAAATATTAAAATTTTATAATGATCATTAATATATTTTAGTGTATTTAAAATTATCACCATTCCTTCTTATCTGCAGGTTCACATGTATGTTTGTACGAGTAAAACAAATAAAATATTTAAATAATGTCGTTATTATGTATCAAAATGAAGTCACATGAATGCAGTATAAGGTTAAATACCCGCTCCATTGTCAGTATTCATCACGCTGGCTAAGCTTGTTAGTAACTCCAGTACCAGTGCGATCCCCCTTACCTTAATATTACATGATCTTTAGTATCTAACTTTCAATATCATAATTTGTAGTAAACCCAATAATGAATTTAAGAACTAAAATGGTTAAAATACTTAAGAAATTCTTACCGTTTCTTTTGTCCGCCTGACAATTGATCTGTCTTCGTATGCTGATGCTCTAACAGCCCCAACTCGTGTAGTATTTCCTCAGAATGCAGAGTTGCGCCTTTTGAGACTTTCAAACTGGCTGCGACGTCTAACGCCTCGCGTACTGTGAGATAGGGTTGGAGGAGATCCTCTTGTGTGATATAACACGATGACCTCTGGAACAGCTGCTCGTCGCGGGTCTGCCCATTAACAAGCAGCTCTCCCGAAACGCCAGCGGATCTGTTTTAAAAGATTTACAAAGTTTGAATAACGACAATTGTGTTCAATTACAACAACAACAACATTGTTTTAAACATAGTTATCAACATAGCTTTAAATGATCATAATTAAACTTTTTGGCAGGTAATCGTGAATATGAATTAACTAAATTAATGTTAAAAGATGATTCATTACGCTAGCAAGTAAAAATTAAAGCTGTTATCCTACCGACTTTTCTAATGAGAGTTGTCCAAAAATTAATAGATTTGAAAAAATTTGCATAAAAACCTAAAGTTGGTGGTGTTATGACATGTTTTTAAAAATGTTTTAGATGTAATCTTATTTAAAATTACAATTTAAGAATTAAGTCTATAGATAAAGTGAGTGAAATTTATATTAATTCAGAAATAAATGCTTGATTTTCTTTAGGTAGGTCAATCGCTTACCTGTATCCAGAAATTGCGTTGAGAAGTGAACTTTTACCGGCACCCGAGGGACCCATGATGGCTACAAGCTGTCCCGACAAAAATCTACCACTGACACCTTTGACTACTTGTCTCTGATCTCCTGTAACAATTTTTGTAAAATATGTATTAACTTTTTTTTATGAACTAAACAGGCTTTGATATAACGTGGATCAAAAGAACTTAATTCGCAGGACCTTTGTGTACCCAAATATTAGGAATATGCGTGAAAATAAATAACGTATATTGAAAAAGGACTACAGAATATTCATTGTTATTAGTATATAGATAAAAGGAACAACCCGATACATGTAGTTGGTAGTGACCCCGATTTCGTGAAGATATTTTTTTCGCAAGAGTGAGTGTAAGACGCCGCTAATGGCAAATATTTGTATGTTGAGTGTAAATTTACACGAGAAGGTAGGCAAACAAGCAGGTGGCTCACGTGATGGCAAGTGATTACCGCCGCCCATGAACATCCGCAATACCAGAGGCATAGCAGATGCGTTGCCGTTTAAGAAAGGTTCATGCTCTTTTCTTGAAGGTCCCTAAGTCCGTATAGGTCCGGAACAACCGCTGACGGCAGCAAATTCCATAAAGTGCAAGTGCGTGGCAGAGAATTCCTCAAAAATCGCACTGTGGTGGAATGCCAAGCATCAAGATGGTGTTGATGGAAATTATGGCTATGCCGTAAGGTACGATGGTGAAATTCAGCGGCTGGGATCAATCCGAACAATTCCTCGGAGCACTCCTCGTGACTCTGGGGTGGCCCCGACCAGAGATGCGAACAGTACTCCATGTGCGGCCGCACCTGCGTCTTATAAAGTTGCAACCGGTGGACCGACATGAAGTACTATCGTGCTCTACTGAGTACGCCAAGCTTGTTAGAGGCCAATTTGGCCTTCCAAATGACCGTGAAACTATTGACAGTGGTAGAGCCATGCATCAGCTTTTGTTGTTGCATGAATGGGTCGGCTCGACCGGGGAAGTACCACGACTTAGGGACCATCAAGAAAAGAACCTATACCTTTCTTAAACGACAACGCATCTGCTATGCCTCTGGTATTGAAGATGTTCATGGGCGGCGGTAATCACTTGCCATCACGTAAGCCACCTGCTCGTTTGCCTCCCTTTTCTATATATAAAAAAAAAAAACTAAACGTTGCTCGATATGTCGACGCCAAGGATTCCGATTCTGGCTGAGGCAACTAGGTGACTGCTCTCAAAATTAGGTGATACGATGAAGGGTTTCTTTTAACAGGTAAACGCGCAAACTTGTGTCTTTTTAGGGTTGAACTAGACTACATTTTCGGCCCCAGACCGAGATTTTGCCTAACGAAATCTCGATATCAGACACAAGTTTGATGAATGTTACTAATTTGTAACCAATAATTGATATGCAGAAGAAACACGGTTGGCGATTGGCACACAGCCTTATGGGAAACCAGCGTTCAGACTTGGAGTTCGAGCATGCACCGTCAACTACGACCTGGATGCTCCGGTCTGGTCTCCGGTAGTGAACATAATTGGAGGGATTCCATCGGGCCCACTCGACTTTTGTATGTCTAGGGAAAGGAGTGCTTTGCGCACTGAGCTTTGAAAAACCGGATGTCGGGCATAGAGCACTCACTACACGGTATGGTCGGCGGTGAGTTCCCCCTATCATCAAGAGTCGAGTTTAACGCGAAAGGAGAACCAAAAAGAGGTTTTCTCTTTGGCGTCATGGGCCAGCGAGTTGTCCTCCCTGTGCAGAGATGGTAGTGATAGCTGACTGAAGAAAGGACAGGACTTTTTTTTTTTCAAATATTATACATTTTGTATTTTTTTAGTTCGTTAATAGATAACGAAAAAATAGGCTATGGCGAGACAGTCTGCCGGCCAAATTATTGACATGAAAGCCCATGGAGGTCCAACTCGTCGACGTCGCTACTAGAATAGATGTCGTTGAAAAATCCATGCTACTTTCAGATTACTACAGCTTATTTTATGGTAAAGCCAATAACTGAGTCCCTTAGCCAAAACTCCTAAAAAGCAGGCGCGGGCTCAGTCCAGCAAATATTGTTCGCATTTCACACATATTATATTATAAATTATAAATCATCGGATATCCCACCGTTCATGTTACTAAGGTTCAAGATGATAGTCATTGCCGGGACAGAACCGCGTCCATACTTCCCTTCCCTTGCATGCGGTGGCAAAGGTTAAGTCCGAATGTATTTTATTTGCCTCAATTGAAAAATAATACATAAATAAAATAGGCATTGAAAAATTCACTCAGCGAATGCGTCAACAAAACTAGAGTTTTATTTTTTTAAAACTGGCAAACAAAAGAATGTATTAAACCCAGTTACAGTGACGCATTCTAGTGCGCGCATTGGGTGCAACATCGGTGAAATGACTCACGTCATACATGGCAAGCTGCAGTAATTGTTTCCTGACATGTTACGCTTGTTTTGATAAAATTTGTTTTTGATTTCCTTTTAAAATTTATCCCATGTTAAAGCAACCTACAAAAATTTTTAATCATATCTAGTACCGCAAATAGCAATTTTGCCACGTACATAAACCACCTCAATATTAATCTGACCCTAAAGTAAGTAGCTTAGGCACTTGGGTTATACATAACCCAAAGTTGTTCTGATTACAATCAGAAACAACATAGTTGTCCCGACCGGGAAATTAATCCGGGACCTCAAAGCTGTCGACACCATAAACACCAAAAGTACGTCACAGAGACTGTAGAGAAAAAAATAAATTCAAAAGGTACCCCCCTTCCTTTTTTTAAATTGTCCTCTATTGGTTACACCTATATTGGAGACGCATTGTTTGTCTCGATATGGATAGTAATTTGTTTAGCAGCTTGAACATGGAAATAGAATAAACACAAAAATGTCGGTATATTCACCATAGGACATTCTCGCATAGTTCCTTAATGAGCTCAAAGCAACGAATAACCATTAATTCAGTAAGCGCCTACGAAGTAATTTTCGTTGGGTGATGCCAGTGCAGAAAATTGTATATCAATGTTTTCACACAATTCCCAATACAGAGCCAGAGAGACCCACCTTCCACCGAAGATATTTTTGGAACAACGTGACAGGTGATGATGAGCCCTTCGCCATCTTTATGTCCAAGCCAACAATATAAATCGTACATAAGTCTTTGAAAAAACCCATTGGGACGAACTTTGGGGATTGAACTCTGGCCTCTTGACTCGAATTCCGATTACTCCGCCACTCCGCTGTCATCATTTATGAAAATTATTAATTACGCCACACGTGTTTCTATATTTGTAAAAACTGAACAATAGCTGAAGAAAATATTTTTCATAGCTAATTGTTTATTATAGCTTCTAATACACGCGCGACTAGGTTATCCGAGTAATCTTGACCCTCCCCTCTTCGAGCGATTTGCACATATGGTCTTCGAAAGTTTGTCTCGGCCTACCTCGACCCCTTTTATTGTTAACTTTCGCTCTCTATATTTTCATGGCCATGATGGTTATTTTGCACTTATTAAAATAAGTTACTAATTACTCACTACTTGGCAGTTAACAAAATATTAATAAATAAATATAAAAAAATGAAATATTTTAAATTTGTAATTTTTTTTGTTAGTTATGAAAACTTAAGAAATAAAAAATGAATTGTCTAAACCTCTGGTTACCCCTACATTGTCAAATCATGAAGTTAAAATAGCATTTACTAAACTTGAAATTGCCATAGATAAAAGGTTTAAATTGATTTAAGAAAAGAACGGAAAACTTATGATCAGTTTTCATTCATACATACATAACGGCCTATCAAAGTTGACCTTTCCCTTAAGGGAGGATTCACCACTTTTGGCAAACGGATTGGTGATCGGAGTACCAGACATCTTGCAAATTAGATGCTGCTCCCCGTCACCGGTCTGCAGAATTTTGGTCCTATATTTAGGCGACACCTACATACAACCTCCTAATCCCTCCCCCTCCCCCGTACGTCGAAGGTCTTCGCTTCGTTACAGAGTTCGAGTGCGTCACGACGTTGTTTCCTTTCTTCTTTTTACTTGCGGGCCTTCGTTCTCGCAGGTCTCCTCAGATGAAACTGTAAAGGCCTACGGTCCAACAGCATCCCGTGCATGGTTTTTAGTCGGTATGTTTATCGGTTTATCGGTCGGTATGGTTTTTAGTCGGTATGTTTGTAGTTAGGTTATGTCAGAAGGAGTCTGAGATCCGAGTCCGACACTGTTCGTTTCGGTGGCCTCCCGGTCAGGAAACGTTCGTGCGTAAAGCATTTTCCTCCACGGTTATCAAAAAAAAAACAACCTCCTAATAGCACAAATATTTATGGTTCTGTAGGAATTAAAGTAAAATCAAGATATGGCGAAGCGCATTCTATAAAATTCTCTTTATTTACTAATAAATTATAAATTATTTTCATTAATATCCACCAAACTGTTTTCACACTTCATCCATATCCTATTTTAAATAAATAAAGTCTGCTAACCTGATCTTAAGTAGTGCTGTGTGTGTTATTCTACTTTTTATAAATGCATGTACGTAAGCTATTGGTCGCGATTCTTTGAATTGGAATACTACTTTTAATATACAATCGATGAGGATAATCAGATAACTAGGGACTGGAATGTCTGAATGACAGCTAAGATATTAGTTTATCGTTAACATATACTCCAAGAAACGATACAAAAAATATTTTTTTTTCATGTTATTGTTTCTATAGTCAAAAACAAGTTAATTTGTTTTGATTTTCTCGCATTTCGCCGAAATGCGAGAAAATACCATTTAGAAGTCTAGACCATTTAGAAGTGAAGTAGTAGACCGTGCCTAGGGTAGTAGTTTCACTAACTAACGACACAAATGGTATAATATAAGTTTAAAAATTTGCATCATAAGGAATACTTGTATTGATTTTTTAATTCAAGTCCTTAACCTGATTGGAATATAGGATCAATCGAATCCAATGATAAACTAATTTTCCTAATTATTTCGCAAAAAAACCTTAAAATTTTAATATAGTCTTGTTTTATAATATTATCTCAAATTAAAATGCCTGTCCACGCAATAAATAACTGAGCAAAAAATGTACCTAATTACGAAATGTTCAGAATAATAAATATATTACACTTTTTTGAAAATAATTTTTAACACTAAAAGTTCAAATCATTATTTAATTTAGATATTATTATTGTTTGTAGCATATTTTTAACACTTTATATAATTGGGAAAATCTCTAGTTTAAGCGTAATTCTTTTTTATTTCAATTTTATTAAAGATGAGGGCGGGAAATATATTATTGTTTATTTGCATATAATCCAAAATTACAAGTAATTGTGTCAATGTAATTTTCTTGTAATTATAAATTCATAATAACAACTAATGTTACTAAGTTTTCAGTAATTTTGCGCATATAATATCAATATTCATATTTTTTTAATTTTAAAGTAATATAATATGTTGGAAATAAAATTACATCGAATTGCCTATCAAATCGAGATTGAATTATGCGATTTTAATAAGTAAATTCAAACATTAAATTACAAATTTGTCTTTGATATATTTTCATAAGCTGGTGGTACCATAAATAAAATATTTTTGCAAAAGACTACATAAAAAGAAGGTTATAAATATATTGTCACTACTGACGACTTAGCTAATTAGTGTCATAATCATCAATAAATCAATCAATGCAAATTTGTTTATCTCTGCAAAGTTGTTTGACGACCTCTGTGGACGAGTGACGTACTCACCGGTTTTCATGGTGATGCCAGCTCTGAGGTCCCGGATTCGATTCCCGGTCGAGTCAATGTACTCACTTTCTTTACATTCCTGGGTCTGAGTGATTGTGGTACCTTCATTGTTCCTGTTTCCATAACACAAGTACTTAAGCTTCAAACTTTGGGATCAGAGCAATGTAGGTTAAGTTGTCCCGATCTATACACCTACATATTTATTATTATTAATCTATTAACATTTTACCGTAACTGAAGAAAGAGTTTATGACCACTACATGAGATCTGGTCACTGACCTTCCTGTCAACATAGATAAATAACTAAATTCAGTAAAATTTACTCTGCATTGAGTAAAATTGCAGAAAACTTATTATTATACTATATTATTTATATTGAATAGAACTTCCTTCCACTTCTTTAATAATCTTCTCCTCTTTGTTAATAATTGCTTTAATTTACAAAACAATCAAAACATGTTATATATGATTCTAGTAAACACGTTTTATTTGGTATCGCCGTAGATTCTACCACTACCGAAACGTATGTAGGTTAAGAAATGAAAAATAGAAAGAATTAAAGAACATGCGCACAAGTATTTGCTTTAATTTATGGATAAATATAAACATTAATGCAAATGGCGTTATACAAAATTTAATTAGTTGATCTGGTCAATCCATACGCGGCATAAAACACGGTGTTACCATGCATTTTAGGGGTGGACCTGTGTTCAGAAGTGAACTCTTGATAGACTATAATCAAGAAAAAGATATATAGAGTCGAGAGACCCTAGTTCGATCCCCTAGTCTGCCCCTGTATTGGGAATTGCGTGAAGATATTTATTTATTTATTATTTATTTAAGAAAAAGATAAAGATCTTACCGATTACTTGCCTACTTAACAAATAGATTATAGACATTTTTATGTGACATCACCTTTTCTTTTTTGGGTTGCCTGGAAGAAATCGATTATCAGCGACAAGGCCTCCTATAGTACATTTTCTTTTTGTCTATTATAACCCCATTTGTGGTTGATTTACAGTTAAGAATATTTTATTCGTTGCATTCAAAAATGGTAGCTTTGTTGTACTTATCATACCATATCACGATGACCGGACCTTTTAATTTATCATAAGATTGCTAAACATTCCCCTTTATGGGCTAGCTTTATTAGTCTATATTCGACTTTTACTATCCGCCCAATATGATACTAAGTATTATTTTAAAATGTATTGACTATCTATAAAAAGGGAAAGTTGCAATATACATTTTATTCAATACACAGTTTACTGCAAACAATAAAAGAGAGAAAACAAAACAAAATAAATAAAAAAAAAATATCTTCACGCAATTCCCAATACAGGGGTAGACAGAGGTCAAGCCTAGACAATTAAGTCCCTTTGACCCACCTTCCACCGAAGATATTTTCGGGACAACGTGACAGGTGGTGAGCCCGTCGCCGCCTTTCTGTCCAAGCCATCGATATAACTCGTACGTAAGTTTTTGAAAAACTCATTGGTCGAACTCGGGTCTCCCGATTCGAAATTCCGACCACCCAACAACTCGGCTATCGTGACTTCTTACACGCGCTCTACATTATATCTACACTTTGTACGGCGCCCCTGAAATACTTTATAGACGCAATATAATTATTTGTTAATATTGTATTTTGACAAAATATCTTACCTACTTTACTTACATAGTCTGAGTGTCAGTGTATTGAGAAAACATTTTTGCATTATAACGTTATACAATCACGTTGCCTGTAATAAAACGGAATCAAAACCCTCATAACAAAAGCTAGTTTAATGGATATATTCGTAAGAAAGTGAATACGGACGCTAAACATTCACAGAGGTAAAGTTTTGGTTGAAATTGATAAGTTATAATAATGCTACACAATACTTTAACCCAATTTTTTAATTATTTAAAAAAAATTGCTGGGATGGAAGATGTGATATACTCGTAGATGTGGAAGTGTGAAATATGGGTAAATTAGGAACGTCTAGATGAATGAGATTGTATATTGGGGGAGTGCTTTTAGTCGGGAAGATGTGATATAAATATGGTCAGGCAGCTCGCTGCCGGAAATAAAGTCAACGATGCCCTGGCTGCGTCCAAAGGCAAGTGCGTGAAAAGTGCACGCCTTGCGTTAAATAACGCAGTGCTGGTACCGACTTTGCTATATAGCAGTAAAACCTAGGTATTCCAGAAAACGCATTAAAGCTAGTTGAATGCTATGGAGATGTTATTTCTTCGCAAAATGTGCTCCGTCACCATGCCTGAGCGAAAACGAAACGAAGAGATTCGTAATATGGCAGGTTTGAAAAATTACCTTATCTTTAAAATTGATAAGGGCGTGCTTCGATTATTTCAGCACTTGAGAGAATGTGTGAAGACCGAATGGTGAAGAAACTATACCTAGTCAGGTCATAAGTTCTGTCCTTGTTTAACCTAAAATAATTAAAACAAGTTTATTCACTATGTATTATAACTATTTATATACCAAAATGAACTTAACAAAACATAGATTCTTATGACACTAAAGTTTTTTCAAAATGACCTCCGTGATTTTGAATACAGGCCTTCAATCTGTGCGGCCAGTCGTCTATCGCAGCACGAACGAGGTCCATGTCAATATCGGCGGCTGCCTTAATCAAGGATGTCTTCAGTGACTCCAAATTGGGATGAGGCTTTGAGCACGCCTTTTCCTCCAAGTGATGCCATATCTTGTAATCTAACAGATTCAAATCTGGACTGGAGGAGAGCTAGTCTTCGTGCCCGATGATGTCGATTTCACGCGTCGCCAGCCAGTCTTGTGTGCTCTTCGCCCTACGAGCTGGCGCTTATGTTTGTTGTAGCTCTCTTCTACGGTAAAAATTTTTCATCCGAAAAAAGAATTTCCCGATATTTTTTCCCGCGTACCGCTTAAACAAAGCGCGGCATCTCTTTAGTCTCAGGTGCATTAGACGAGCATTCAAACAATGTCCTGTTTTTCTTCGATATGCCCGAAGCCCTAAGTCTTCATTTAACACCCTTTTCACCGTGGTTCTGCTTAAACCCATCTGAAGGGCCAACAGATTCTGCTTACGTTTGGGATTTCTTTGAATTCGAGCCTTCACAGCTTTTATTACTGCTGGAGTCCTAACAGACCGAGGGCGACTACTTCTTGACCTGTCATCTACACTAGAGTCTTCATAGTATCTTTTGATGGTACGATAAACGAATCTTTTGGTTATATTCTACTTTTTCAGTATGTCAAAAACTTGAATTGGCGCGTTACCGCAACGATGCAACACTATAACTGCAACACAGTCTTCTTTAAGCGTCCACTCCATATTTAAAACTGAGTACAATTCTAAAAAGTATGTAGTTTTATTTTCATGAACAATTCGAAATTCGAATTCAATAAACTTTTTTGTAGCCAGCATTCCAAAAGAAAAGTTTTTACTGTGCGATAATAGTTATGACCTGACTGTGTATAACGTGAAAGAATCGAAAGTGTAAGAACCTTGACACTAGGCGATCTGCTCTGTCTGACTACCCTATCAGGGACTATTCGTGAAGATAACTAAAATAATAGTAATAATTTTTATAAATTAAATGTATAGATGTGTGTATGTATGTGTATACATGTAATTTTATATAATATAAATATATATGTATTGAAATATCCTGGGAAACTTGAGATATATATATATATATATATATATATATATATATATATATATATATATATATATATATATATATATATATATACATATATATATATGGATTATTTATATAATGTCTATATATAACACTGCTTTAACATAACTTTCACAAACAATAATAAAATTATAATGACGCGCAATTAGTTTTCAATGTATCAAACAGATGTGCAACTAATCTCAACAATGCTTTTATTGGTCCCTTTGCCAAGATTTTGTATTAATAGTCACGAACAAAGTAAGAAATTGTAATAACTTTCTTTGTATGTAAATAATGTCACGATGTTCGCCCACGCTGATTTAACTACACCAATTGTAACAAAATTTAGCATATATTATAACTTGAGGTTTTTTTTAAAACAAATATCTACAAAAAATTCAAAATGTTACCACTTAATAATTAAATAAAAATTGCGGTCGAATTTCAACCGGACAGACTAATATAAATTATGTCCGTTAAACATATTAGTTGACTTTATTTTCCGACAGTTTCCTCACCACGCAAAACGCCACGTTAAATACAATCAAATAAAAAATTAATATAGTATTACGATATTTAAAACAGGTAAACAGAGTTAAATGAAAAGATTTAGTAGATATAATAAAATGATTGTGTTTTTTTCCACTGGCCAGTATAGTACAAAGTCATAGCTGTTGGAAAAATGTCATATCCTTTAACGATATAACGCAAATTGCAAGGCCAAATTGTGGTTATTTGCAACCGAAATATTAGCACCTAGAGATACAGGAATTAGTTAACCAGTTCATTTTTATTCACAATTGAATAACTAAATTAGAAGTCAAATTAGCATACATAAGATATATCAAAAACCATCAATAAAACTTGTTTTGAAGTCCACAATAAACAGGTAGTGTCATGATGAAAAACTGTTAAAATTGATGACGTGGATAAAATCTGTCTTTTGGTATCGTATATCGGCGTAAGAATTGAACACCGACTTTCTTCTCTTGGGCGATGTAAGAGGCGACTAAGAGTTAAGCCACGAAAATGAAAATGACTACTACAGATGGATACATATCGCCGCCTACGAACATCTGCAATACCGGAGGAATAGCAGATGCGTTGCCGGCGTATCGTATATAAGTTTTTGAAAAAACCCATTGATACGAGCCTGCCATCTGGAGATCGGGTCTCGTGACACAAGTTCCGATCACCCAACCATTGGGCTATCGTGCTTTGAACCGTCCTTTGTGACAATTGTTGGTGAAGACATACATATGTATACTCAACTGTGTTTTTGTTTGGATGAAAAGAAGTATGAGATAAAGATGTAAAAAGGAAAGAAAAAAATTGCATAGTTTCGTTTAATTAAACCAATAATTATTTTATAATTTTTTTCTTTATGCAAGACAATTTACGTATTACATCCAGTTCCTCAACAAAACTAGTTTATGAACATTGTATTTTTTTTATAATTTAGCACAACTAAAAATAAGACACAATGTTGCTTCTGGTACAGTGAGTTTAAATGCAGGGCAGTTGAAATGCTAAATATAACACTGTAAGCGACATAACTATTATATGGAATGCATCAGAGATGGCATTTGTTATTTGCACAAATACATAGCCCTTTGGAAGACGACGTACTCGTATGTCATCAGTAATACGATTTGTAAAGGAATTATTATTAGTTAGTATTAGTATATGAAACTGATCGCTTGAGAGCAGGAAACCTAATATTAATTCTTAACAAGCACTGTAATGTCGTTGTAGTTTAATTGTATCAAATTTAAATTGGAATAAAACCTCATTCGATCGGATCGTTTACACACAATGCGTTTACTCCAAAATCTCTTCTCAATGCATTACGTCGATATCCACGGACGTGCATTGTATTTCTTTGAATTTAATGTAATAACTAATGTAATTATATGTAATACAATTAATTATATGTAATACAACTCTATCATTTACAGTATAGCAAATTTAAAAGTAATCCTTATCTACATATATTTAAATAATACCATTTTTCTTTTAATTTAATTAACTTAAAAATGAAAAGGTGAATTGAGCAAAGCAAAACACTTATTTACACACACACATTTGGCGTTATATTCAACGCAATAACCGACGAAATTATAAAATTCTCCTAGTAAACAAATCGGATTTCCTACAGAACGTTATAATTTTTTTATCAGATAATATCGAACAACGATAAGAAATTCCTGATATACTCGTTTGAGTATCAATTATTATGAAAAGGAGTAATGAAAACAAATAATACAATATTTTGTTGCAAAGGAAGGGGATTTTATTTTATACGAAATGGACAAAATGTATGATAAACACATACCTTCTTAAATACATACTAAAATGCATTATTTATTTACTTATGTTATCATATTGTCGTATTTTGGGATTTTGATATTATTTACTTAACCAGTGATACTTTTTTGCATTTGCAACAGTATTCTAAATTAAAATAACATTAGTGGTAATTGAAAAACAGGCAGAATAAGACATATGTTTCAGTGGTTACCTTTTTTAAGGCGATTGTACACGGTGTACGTCAAATCACGGAACTCCAAGTCCATTGCAGATAGTCTGAAACAAATTAAAACATATATAAAGTACTACACAGATATTAACAATGTACTATTAAACCACAAAATCAAATTTAAATATATCGCTTCAACGTACAAGGACATGGTAGTGTATTATGTTAATATTTGTAGTTTCATGCCGTATGTTTGTTCTATATATTTTCCTTTTACGCCTCAACGGCTGAATATATTGGGATAAAATTGATATGCGAATTATGGGCGTTTGAGACTGGGTTTAATACTTTTACATAACATACATACATTACATAAACCTGTAAAAAATGACTCCCATTAGGTTTGCATATCAAATGAAATGGTGTGGCAATAGCAATGCCCGACACTAGTTTTGAAACGACCCGTATGGAGAACATGTGTCTCTGGTTCACAACATATACACTAAGCTCAAACTTCATAAACCAATACATATTCGATATCAAACATTGTAGCTCTAGGACGTGAAGGAAGCTCGCCGTTCGTAAGCACATTATAGACCGTCATAGCAATTTCATCAGAATTTGTGGAATATTTGTTAGACTACAAAGCCAGGACTATTCGGATGTGTAATGTTGATGTGTAAAAAAAATAATTTTGATTCTAGTCTACCTGCAAACATATCTTTTACGAGTTTCATGATCCTTACATGCCTCATTCGTTTCACTTTCAAATTCATAATTATCTTAATAAAGGCACATCGAAATATAGGAATACCTTTGACCCACCCCTCTTCGACAAATTTACTCACATGGTGTTCGAAAGATAGTCACAGCCCATTTCACCCAATTTTATATTTTCCAAGTTATATTTAAAAAAAAAGACGTTAGAATAAAAAAATATCAACATTCAAATAACCTATTATACAATCATATTTGTTATTATTTTGATATTTTGCATATTAATTATATGTGTAAATGTTGATGTTCAAAATTACATCACTAAACATGGACATATCCAAACGAAAAAAAACCAATACAGAAACAAACGACGTCATTATATAAACAAAATAATCTCTTCGATTACTACATAAAGTACTTCCGTCCGATATAGGTCTCGACTGGTTAGCAAAACAACATGTTTAAACACATGTGACATGATATAGATTATAGCATCTTTCGCGGGATAGGTCTACACTTATTATTATTCGAACTAAGCAATGAAAGCATTGTACAGATTTACTGGTGAATTTATGGCGACAGACGGCTTTTAGAAACATTTCATTCAATTTAAACAGCTAATAAATAGGCAATACCGCATGATTTTCTTCGCCGACTATTTTTTAAAAATTAAAATTAAAAGTATAGGTGCTATAATAATGATATAGGCTACAGTTCAACTGATACAAAAACATAATAAAATCAAGGACAAAATGGAAAAGAATTCAGCATCGTTAAAGAGTGACAAACTTCAGAAAATTAAACCAGTAAATGTCAATGCTGTTAAAGTTAAATAAATTGTAAATATCTCGTCCTAAATATGTCATTAACAGATATTTAATGAAAGAAATATTCGATACTTTTACTTTTTCGTCCTTCACGCAAAATGTCAACATAATGTAATTATGGTAGACGTGACCTAACCACAGCGTAACTATGTGATCTAATTTTTTATTTATTGAGGTGAAAATTCTCACAAGGTCGTTGTAACATTTTCTATGTAGAAGTTATCAGTGTTAATACCATCGTTTTACGTAATAATGCCGCTAAATTTACAGTAGTACAACAACTGTTGTGTTCTGGTTTGAAAGAGGTAAAAACCAGTGTAATTACGGGTTATGTGACATTCCATCCTAGTACACGGCATTGAAAACGCATCTAACGCATCGTCTGCTTCTTCTTCCTTCTTTACAGCCTATCAAGTGTCCACAGCTGAACATAGGCCTCCCCTAAAACTTTCCACAGTGAACGGACTTCAGCCATTTCCATCGCATTCAGCGACTTCCCGCAACAAGTCGTCACTCCATCTTGTGGGGGTCGTCCAACACTGCGTTTTCTTGTACGAGCTTGCCACTCGAGAACCATTCTTCCCCAATGGGCCAATCAGTTCTACGAGCTATGTGACCGGCCCACATAACATCTTACATCATCTAACGCATAAATGAGACTTATCTAGATAGACTTAAATTGTAAAACACTATCTAAACACGAAATATTGGCCAAACCGTTAGTATTAGAATTATCAAGCCACGAAACCCTAACTGTACACTGGAACAGTTAGGTCCTGAGAGTCGAGATAAATAGCTTTCACTATAAGAATATGTTACACTGGAAGCACTGTTTAATAGATCCATATCGAATAACATTCAATCAAGCCCCTTTGACCCACCTTCCACTGAAGATATTTCCCGTCGCCGTCTTTATGTCCAAACTAACGATATAATTCGTACATAAGTTTTTTTTTTAAATCATTGGCATGAGCTTGCCACCTTGGGATCGAACTCGGGTCTCTTGACTCGAAATTCCGACCACCCAACCACTCGGCTATCGTGACCTATATTTTGGAATAATGTGGAATTATGTACTTGAACTTTTACTTGGAATTATGTATTATTTATTAATTCTTTGATATAGTTGCGTCCTAAAACTTAATAAAATAGGCATATTAATAATTACAACACATCCTAGGAAGAAATAGGTTATAAAATTCTTTAAGCCAGTGCCACAACTGTGTACTCCATAACAGGTATTCTTAACTAAACATGAGACGGACTTCCATATACGAGTTCCTCAGATCTTTCTCGAACATTGCACTTTCGCTAACTCGGTGTGGTAACTATTAATGCAACCGTATCGACTGCTAGCGTGCTAAATTATCGTAAAGGTCCATGAAAGCATGTCTAATATTGTTGCGGACAAATCTATCTATGAAGCACATATTGCGTCACTTTCGGTTTGGAAATTGCACACAAAAATGAAGATTCCACATAAAATGCGTGCTTCGTGAAATACGAGTACATGGTGGTTTGGTTTGGTAACCTTAAAATGTTTAACAAAATGTTAGTATAGGCATACATTTATCACCCGAGGTACATTAACAACATTACAATAACTCGGTCTCTATCAAAAACTTTGTACTACAAAGATTTAACTATGGCTTATACATTCCATATTATGATTTTAAAAAAGATCGTATGAAACAGAAAAAGGCATGCTTATTATTCGATTATTGCTCAAGACCTATATATTATATATTTATATAACATATGTATATCCAGGACACTCGCGCTTACCGCTCCACTCCATGGGAGTCTTGAAATTGTCACATCTCTCATCTTCTTCTGCTAGACTCGCCAGAATACTGTTTTTTTAGTTAGTGTTTTTTGTGGAGTGTTTTTCACCAGACATATATATGTATATTATCAGCATATGCGTTTATTATTGCATTATACAATTAACTTAGACAGTAAAATGGCGATAGCATTTCATTAATACAAGTGTATTAAATAACATTATGTATTAACGAAATTGCGTGAGAAATAAATATACATAAACGTTATGATTCAAATGATTCAAAACATATTGTCCTAAACGATCTGATAATAACATACTGATATAAACACTACTGGGCAAAGAACTTTATTAAAATATTAGAGAAATTAGTGCACGGAACCGTCCATGATAAATATAGACACGCTGCACTAAAGCAAGGCAAGGATTTTAATCCTTCTCGACATATTTTTTATATTATTTATGTATTATGTATACATATTACAACTAATCAGTATTTCTTTCTTATATCGTTTCCGATAATAATTAGAAATCGCCTTTGTTTCGTTAGATCTCATAAGTATGACATAATAATATCCTCACAATTTGATAAAATTCATTGTAGACTTACATTACAGAGTAGACTGCAAGTGATCCGTCTAACAAACTTGTCCATTTCTGCCGCCAAATAGTAGATTGCTATTTTATAAAATATAAAGAGTTCACGAAATGCAAATATGCAAAATGTTACATCAGCAATATTAATGATATTTTGTCAAATTTCAAAACAAATTCTGTTAGACGATCAACACATCATCATAGTCTATTAATATCGATTCAGGGCAAAGACCTTTCTCATTCACTCTATTAACTCGATTACATATTTAACACTCATGTAGATGGTCAGCTGTTCTGAGTTCAAATCACTACCGTTGTCAATATGTTACACGTACGTGCACAAACTTACATCGTTTTTAAATTTGCGAAGAGATTTGCAATATAGCAGGTTTGAAAGATTAACTAATCACTAAAATTAATAAAGCCGTGCTCTGATTGTGTGCGATGATTTCGGCACGTTGAGCGAATGTGTGAAGACCGAATAGTGAAGATAATATATAGCGCGAAAGTTAATATTAAAAGGTATCGAGATAGGCTAACTTTCGTAGTCCACCTGAGCAAATTGCTCGAAGAAGGGAAGGTCAAGAGTACTCGGATATCTAAAGAATCTGAAGGAAGCAAAAGAAGTTTGTAAGGATCTTCACAATTTATTCTCTATAGCTCCCCGTCAGGGATTGTGCGTGAAGATACATAAATTTATGTGTAATATATTTATATCACTATTTGCAATCATCGCATCGCAAACAGTAATATTAGCTTTAAACTACATCAGCAATTGTTTAGACTAAATTAAGGATAATAATAAAGGACTTAATTATCTAGACTAGACTTCTGTCTACCCCTGTATGGAGAATTGCATGAAGATTTTTTTATTTATTTAGCGATTGTTTTAAATAACCTTCGAACAGTAGAACTGAGCCGTCGTATTCATAAAAATCGTTTTTATTTTTAATTCACTGTCGCTGCACATCGTTGTTAAAAGGTATATGTTATTTCTAGATGAAGTATTCCTGCAAAATTATTATAATTCAATATTTTAAAAATTTCATTATTCGTAGTTCTATGTCGCAAAATTTCGTATATATATATATATATATATATATATAATCGAAACAAAAGAGATTTAATATAATTCGAATAGTTGTTTTAATTTTTGTAGTACTTTTGTGATATGAAACTTGGAGAAACGAAAAAGCTTCACTTAAAACAGATAATTTTAATTACTCCATAATGAAAAAAGGGATTTAGGAAAATGACGCCAACGACAGCTAAAATTTAGGCGCTTCTCTGTTAATAAACAACTAATCGTTTTTTTTTTCACTATGGTTGTAAAAGTCACGATAGCCGATTGGTTGGGTGATCGGAATTCGATCCCGTGTTCGAACCCCTGTTTACCCCAGTATTGGGAATGGCGTGAAGATATTTATTATTTGTTTATTTTATTTACTGCGATACAACCAACTTTCAGGATAATTAAGATGTTACTTTGATAAAAAAAATATCTTCTGGAATAAAAAATGCAATAATGAAACAATTTAAAAATACTTCATTCCGATTACGTTTAAAACATAAATTGCGGAAGCCAATAAAGTAGTAGCACTAACTTTATAACCGCATTCGCAGTACAAGAAAGGTCACATTAACAATCAGCAGTGGCGAAAAGGAAGTTAAAAAATTACATTCAATAAATGATCACTACAACACAATTTGCGAACCTATAAACCTATCATTGTAAAATTATTAAGGATTATAAAAGTCACGATAGCCGAGTGGTTGGGTGGTCGGAATTTCGAGTCGAGAGACCCGAATTCGATACCCAGGAGGCAGGGCGTACCAATGGGTTTTTCAAAAACTTATGTATGAATTATATCGTTGGCTTGAACCGAGTTCGATCCTCAAGTGGCCGTACCAATGGGTTTTTCTAAAAACCTATGTACAAATTATATCGTTGGCTTGGACATAAAGACGGCGACGGGCTCATCACCTGTCACGTTGTCCCGAAAATATCTTCGGTGGAAGAGACTTGATTGTCTACACTAGACCTCTGCATAGGGAATTGCGTGAACATATTTATTTATTTATTTTTATTAAAGATTATACGAAAGTTAAGTCTTGTTTTTATTTCTCCATACTGTTTGCTTTAATTTGTCACCATGTAGACGTTCAGGGCGATAAAGACGCGAGATGAACGTTATTTATTATAAGAGCAGGATGAAAAATTTTCTAATAGTCTACCTTACGGTAAGTCATCAATATCCCATCAAGAAAAGCAACAAACTTCAAAAGATCAAGCAAATATGTTCTCACTGCCAAGAAATAAGATAGAATTCTTGTAATTACCTTGCCCTTATACTTGTCCCTTATTGATAACATGCTCGTAATTATACTGGCACCCATCATTTAAAATACTGATTTTTGGCAGCAGAAATGGGTAAGACACATAGTAATGGCTATGATATGAACTAGAGGACTCCTAGGCAGATAAGGAGTGTACTTACCTATACTTACTACTTTTACTGATTACTAAACTTTTTATAATTGAAACAAACAATTAAAGCCCAGAGCAGGATAAGACTTCACCCATAAAAAGATATTGCCATATTTCTACTCTCAGTAAATATAAAAAATCGCTGAGCCAAAAACCTTACGTAGTCGTAATACTTAGACTCTACTAGCCGTCATAAATTTGCTTAGCTCTATCTAAAATATTCGAAGATGACAACCCCAACTCTACAAAACATTGTTATTTTAGAGGTTTTCCCTACACAACTGACGACGTGTACTAGAATAAGTATTGTTCCGAATCAATTCGACCCTTTAGAAACAGTATGTTCTAACCAATCGTATACTCGAGTATGATATGTGCCTAGCATATTAAGACGGCGAAAGGTCCACCACGTATCAATTTTGTTCGAATAAGCTCTGGCGGTATGTAGCTTAAAATTACTGCTAGATCTCAGAAATCAGTTGCAGGGTATCTTTCTATGTACTAAATACTACTAAATTTATATGTATATATTTATATAACCATTAGGAAAATAAAAAAATATGTAACTTGCACATTTTTTTTAGATTTTCGCAAAACCGTAGAAGAACGCCACCTTATAATAGTATAAGTACGAGTACATTATAGAAACTAGTTTATAAAATAACTCTATTATAAATTTAAGTATTAAGGAAAATTAATTCGATCTATTTAACTTGACCAGGAACTACCAAATACCAAATATAGTATAAAACTGGAAATCTTAGAAAAACAAACACATATTTGTTTTTGCTACCTATTGTATAAAAAATTAATAACCAGTTCACAACGTACATCTTATATGTGGGAACCAAGGCGTGGTATTCTAAATATTATTATTACAAATTATTTATTATTATATATTATAAATTATTATATGTATGTCATACTGGTTTAAATGCCATTAAATTGATTATTTGTAGATTTGCACCACATGGTAAGAACTTCTATAAAGAAAAGATTCGAAAAGACGAAAATATGGCTAGGGTCTGCAATCATGTCTCATCGTCACTTCATATCAAGTTTTCAGCTGAACATATGCCTCACCTAACATTGATACGGAAAACGGTTCTGGAATACTATGGATCCACTACGTAAACTAATAAGTAAACTAAGGATAGTTTACTAATAACAAAATAAGGATTTGACAAAGTTTGTTTCAAATAAAAGACCTAATACGCCGCCATATTATAATCAGACAGATAATTTAAACTTAGTGCGAAGAAGTATTGAGACCAAATTGTAGTTAAGTAAATAATACTACTGTATGATAATTTGACTCATAGTTTCTTTAATCAATTGTACAAAACAATGTTTCAATTCATTTGTTACCTACATTTATGTGCGTACTTATTTAATGAGAGTTTTCAATAAGAAACAATGAATTAATAAATTAATTATTAATATATGATTATATTGTAACATTAGCTTGGATGCCAAGACGGTAACAGAGCCTGTTACCGTCTTACCTGTCATGATGTCCCAAATAAACTTAGGCGAGAGTGGATCAAAAGGACTCTATTGTCCATGGTTCTGCCTACCTCAGGATGAGAAATCGCATGAAGATAAAAAAATAATGAAAAGGTACAAAAATATTGTATTACATATATTACTAAATTTATTATAGTTTAACATAAATTGTTGGGAAAACAAATGACAACACCAAATAGAATTCAATATACGAGTATATTTCAAATGTTTTTAACTTCTATAAAAAGGCACTTCATTGTAGCGTTAGTTATGTAAATGGTTCAGCAATTGTTAAAGGACTGACGAGCGTAATTTAAATTTATAACAACAAGTAAAAGAATATTCTTTTCAGTTATTTAGTTAATGAGACATTTGGAAAATCAACTTAATTGGAGCTCGCGATATCTATCATACCTTAGTAGTACCACAGAGTGCCTTACATCACAGGTCACAGTTGCGAATCCCGTCTGAGGCATCTATTTTTTTAAACTCCTCATTAACTCAATAACAAAGCAGAATCTTTGTTATTACATAGCTTATATAGCTTAGTTGGTTTAAAATCCATAAGAAAATTATATATTAATAGGCCACACGTAAGCAGCTTGCAAATCATTACTGTTTTCGAAGGTTATTACGAATCGTCTATCAAACTGATTTGACGATTTCCAGCCTCCCGAACACGCCTGTTTATGAAATTACTATTGGCTATATCACCATAGACCACATATAATCGTTGCTAAATGCCAATTATACATACTGATGAGTATAATTTATTCTAGAGTATGGTATGTGTGGATTATGATGAAACCTCCTGTTCAAGTTTCCTACGGTAAGCTGTGGTACAACAACTGGTAAAAATTCACTGCAGGACAAAGACAAACTTATTAGATATTTATGTATGTATTAGATATGTTTTGAAATGATTATCCGACCATTTATCGATAGCAACGAGATAAGCTATTAGCCTTGTGGACGGTGGGTCGAAGGGAATTAATTGTCTAGATTAGACCTCTGTCTAACTCTGTATTTGGAATTGCGTGAAGATATTTATTTATTTGCTTATAGTAAAACGATTATAGTAATAAAGTTGATTAGAACGTTAATTTTATTTGGCTGAGAATTAACGTTCATTAATTTTTATAATACATCTAAATTACCTTGTTTATCAATAATATCTGTAGTATGTGTGATGTAACCTTACTCCACAAGAGTGCAAAATAATACTTTCAAAAGCATGGTGAAAGTGTTGGCTCAAAAGATGTTACGGTACCTTGCAACACTAACCGAGAAGCCGCCTGCACTGCACTCATTTTTAACCGACGAAAAATACGAAGGAGGTTGTGAAGTCAACATGTTTTTTCTGTACGACTCGCATTACTTTTAATAGTGAAGTCCGATTTCGAAACTTATTATTTGGTTAGAAAGTATAAGTACCATACAAATAAGAAAAAATATATGCCCCGTAGGTTAAAATAAGAAGGATTGCTTGTTTGAGATCTAAATTTGGTCTTATTTTAGAATCGGAGGAAGGTTACACCTCAACGATTTACTTGTTCTACGTTATACACTATTAAGATAACTATATATCTAACTTATGAGTTATTGTTTATGAAAAAACGAGGGTCTGATTGTGAAGACCATTAGACCAAAAGACATATTAGCCACAAAAACTTTTTATCAAAAATGAAATCTTCTAAAAAAGAAGCATAAATAAAAATACTAAAAAATGATTCTTTTCAAGTGCTACACAAATACTGATTAATATTTTTAAGCGGTGCCAAACGTTCCTTTATGATAATTATTTATGGAATTAGTATCTGTATAAATTCACAATTATACTCGTACAATAATTAAAAAACAGAAATTGAATGTTTATTATTGTTATACCTTCACTGACGGAGTAGGCACAGAGAACAGTTCTAAGTGTCACAATTCTTTCACTTCTATCATTATAGGGTCAAGAGTATTCGCATACACGCATGTATCCGAATACTCTTGACCCTTCTCTCATAAAGCAATTTCCTTACATTGTCTTCGAAAGTTAGTCGCGGCCTAACTCGAACCGTTTTTTGATTTTTTAACTATCGCGCTGTAAATTCTCTTTCCCATTCGGTCGTCACTTATTCATTCAATTATCAAAACATGCCCGTATCAATTTTAGTAATAAGATAATTTGTTGTTTAACAAAGATCTTTTTTTGCCTTTCGGTTTCTTTCGTTTAAATTTGTTAATATTTATTGCCTAAAATAGAGGATTGTGTAACAAAAAATCTTCCTAAGGCTCTCAAGACCACAGCGGAACCAAGTGCTCTCTCTTAAAGAGCACTTATGATAAGCCTGTTTCATAGCCATAAATCTGGCGTAAATGCATCTGCAGTACCAGAGACCTTAGACATTATTGCACCTCGTCGATGTACCTGTTTTAGCCCTATTATTTATCACCATCCCATCGCATAAGTCACAATAGCCGAGTGGTTGGATGGTCGGAATTTCGAGTCAAGAGACCCGAGTTCGATCCCAGGTGGCAGGCTCGTATCAATGGGTTTTTCAAAAACTTACATACGACGCAATTTTATTGATTTTTAAAGCACATTTATAATGGTGAACTCTCTTTTTCTCTTTAATTTAATCACACATACGAATTATATCGTTGGCTTGGACATAAAGACGGCGACGGGCTCACCACCTGTAACGTTGTCCCGAAAATATCTTCAGTGGAAGGTGGGTCAAAAGGACTTAATTGTCTAGACTAGATCTCTGTCTGCCCCTGTATTGGGAACTGTGTGAAGATATATTTTTTTATCCCAACGATTTTTTTTTTCTCCTAACAGCATTAGAACACCAAGAAAGAAAAGAGATCGCAAATTCTTATGCCAAAACCATATGAAAAAGTATTAATTTTTACATTATATTTTAATTAAAAAAAAAATATAATATTTTTTCAACAAGTCACGATAGCCGAGTTGTTGGGTGGTCGGAATTTCGAGTCGAGAGACCCGAGTTCTCCCCAAGTTGCAGTACCAATGAGTTTTTCAAAAACTTATGTACGAATTTCATTGTTGGCTTGGACATAAAGACGGCGACGGGCTCACCACCTGTCACGTTGTCCCGAAAATATCTTCGGTGGAAGGTGGATCAAAGGGACTTAATTGTCTAGACTTGACCTCTGTCTACCCCTGTATTGAGAATTGCGTGAAGATATTGTATTTTAATTAAAGTATAATTTTAGATGAAACACAAACTCACCATTTACTAAATATCAATTATAATATTATCTATGTGTAGATTGAAATCGTAAACATACACATGTTTAAGTATAAGAACAAATGTTCAAACGCTGCTCCTCTCTAAAGAAATGAAACAATATAATTTTCTCCAACCTCGTAACATCGCGTTCAAAGAGAATTGCAGTAGGGGTCATTGTCTTGTAGGTCAAGGCAGTGAGAATCGGCGCGACCAAGCGTAGCGAGACTTTCAACCTATCAATATCGATTAAAATCAAATTATTGTTTTATCTATATTATATTACTAGATATTTTTAATATTGTCTATGAATTTCATAATATCCAAGGTTTTCACTTCGGTGATCGAAAATTTTGTAAAATTAATGTCGGTAGAATGATTGTCTATCACGTTGTTCCGAGTAATTTCCCGTGAAACGTAGTTTAAGATCTCTGACCACCCCAGCATGAGAAACACGGTCGTAAACTTATTGTTGTTGTTTTTGAAATAAATTTATCCGAAATAGGTAATTTTCCCTAATAGCATTTCTTTTATACAAACTATTTCGTGTTATGATTTTTTTTTCTTTAGTAATAATACCTTTAATTTTTACCTTAACCCATAAATATATAAATTATTGACTTAGCAACGCTAAAATAACTTTAATAATATATGCTGGAAGTACACTTAGTGACTATTTGATAGTGTCAAAGCGGTTGACAAATAGTACTACTTAACTACTAATTGGGTGCATATTACTATGATATACTACTGTATATCATCCGTATAGTTGGCGTTTACTGTCGTTATTTGAAAGTTCTTCGAAATCGGTCAGAACTACAACATTAGCATCATAAAAATTGATAGCAACAGACACAACAAACCGATTTGATAATATATCAATCAATATAATATATGCAATACATACAGTATTTGTCAATTTAAATTACATTAACAAGATAACATACTACATTTACATAACATATGTATAATAGAATTTACAAAAATGATTGCAATTTTTATATTTAACTGTTTGTGGTGGATGACATATACAATTTGTCGTGTTATTTACGTTTTACTTTTATATATTTTCTTATAAAATTCAATAAAGGTGGACCTTAAGGGGGGTAATTAAATAAAATTTTTTCAACTGTTTGTTCAGAACTTGCACAATTTAATTACAATATATAGCAATGTTATAGTAGTTATCAACAGTATTCAGGTCAATGCAAAATATTATCTGTTACTAAGGATTTCTCAATTATTTTTTGGGTAACATAGTTAAGTGATATTGTCCTTATCGTGTGCAATAGTTTCTATACTATACAAATTTTGGAAGGAATGACACAGATTGCAATACAAAACTGTTCGCATTTAATAACTTAAAAGAACGTAGAAAGAAATTATTTATGTGGATTCGTAGTACTTTTGAAGATATACACGCAAACATCATCTTCACGCTTCCCAATATTGGTCTAGACAGAGGTCCACGCTATTTAGTCCTTTCTACCTACGTTACACCGGAGCTTTTTAAGTATAACGTGACTGGTGGTGTGCCTATCTTAGTACGAAGATATTAAGCCCAATTATATGTTAAATATAAAGTTTATTTTATATATTATTGTAATGAAGCTATAGCTACTTTTATTTTTCCTTTCCTACTTTTATTTTGCCTTAAAAGTTAAACAATTTAAAAAGTTTGGTGTAAATAGATATGGAAATGTAAACATTTTTATTTTTTTATATATCTAATTTTCTTAAGGACAACTACATAAACGTGGAATACTAAGCATTATGAATTATTATTTAGAGAAAATGAATAATTGATTATATATAATTGGCATTTGACAATTCGGTGTTTTCTAGAATATTAATGTATAAATTTATATCTATTTACAAGAGAAGCTTAGAGTAAGTATTAAGTTAATGTACATATTTACAAACATCCCCAAAGCGGTTATTTAATTAATTTACTTCAACAATAAACCGCTTTCAATTATTTATTTTTCAAAATGATAGTCAGAAATGTGGTTAAGGTTATGTTTATGACATCGACTCGAACACTGATTGAATAATAACTGCGTCCATAACTGAATTTCTAATGGAAATGGAACGTGACGCTACAAATCCTGACCAGAACCAGTTCAGTGCATTTACACCAATAATTGCACAAAAAGTATAATAATATAAAGTAAAATATGTACTCGTATATAAGTTTAACATTATGTAAACATTTTAATTTTAAACTTTTTAAATGCCGTGTTTTTACGGAATAAGAATATGATGGGATAGGCGTAAGGGGTCACAGACAGATGGCGGCATAACTATTTAAAAAAATACTAAAATTTTGCAGACCGGTGAAGGGCAGCAACGTTTAAAAATAAATAAATATCTTCACGCAATTCCTAATACAGGGGTAGACATAGGTCTAGTCTAGACAATTAAGTCCCTTTGACCCACTTTCCACCGAAGATATTTTCGGGACAACGTGACAGGTGATGAGCCCGTTTCCGTCTTCATGTCCAAGCCAACGATATAATTATAATTATAATATATATATATATATATATATATATATATATATATATATATATATATATATATATATATATATATATATATATATATATATATATATATATATATATATATATATATATATATATATATATATATATATATATATATATATATATATATATATATGAAGGTATCTAGAACTGCAGTTTCCACTCCGCTTGCGCAAACGTAACAATTACAGATCGTTATGATGATGATAAAGAAAACGTTTTGATGATTAATAAGTAGCACAGGGTAGAGGTTTTACTACTCAAGGTATAGGGTTTACTATTTAAAGAAGAGAAACATTCAAATATAGTTCAGTGTTATCAGAACACTCAGTGCCCCGCGATTGAAATGTGTATGTAATAGTTCCACAACATCCAATCGTCCTCGGATTGTGTAATGTATAATATATTAACAATGTGAGTTTTGTCTTACATGTCCAGCATATAGATTAGTGAGATATGTTGACAATATTTTCAACACCTTTCGTAAAATCAAGGTTAGATTGATAGCTTTGATTCACAACTTTGTCATCTTTATTATTAATCATATATATTTTATATTTTACTGTATTTTCCCGTGTTTGTATTGGTGTAGCAACAAATGACTGGTAAAGTCTTTATCCCGTGTTTGATCCCGTGGGTGTCGTTAGGGACCACTAAGAAAAAGCCTTCGAAATATAATAGACTACCGACAGATGCAGGGATATCTGCGAGGTGTTCTGGTACTGCGATCACTCAATTATGATACGCCGATGGCGTGCAGTGGACTTTTAGAAAACATTATGTGTGTATCTTTCCCCGCAAGTCCTTTCTCGTCGTGGCGAGATAAAATACGTAATCTGTTTTCATCTAGCGCCACGATAATAAACTGACGACGTTAGTGGACGCGTGGCGTACACACCGTATTTCATAGTGACGCCAGCTCTGAGGTCCCGGTTTCAATTCCCGGTTGGGTCAATGAAGAAAACACTTTTTCTACATTTTCTCGGGTTTGTGAGAGTTTGTGATACCTTCGTTTTCTGGTTCTATAATACAAGTGCTTATGAAACTCAACTTCTAACTTTCAACTTCTTTCCTAACTTCCCAATATTATAAATAGGATAAAATCTTAAAGTAGCTCAAAATTAAAGACTTAAAATAAGTAAATAACAAAAGCATCCGTAAGTATTTGTACATATACATATAAAGTCGAAAAAAATGAAAAAATTTTCTTAAAAATCATTATAGATGTAATTACTTTGTAGAATCTCATGTCAATAATAATAATTAATTATATGTAACCGTATAATAATTATATGTAACCGTATCATATGTAATTGCTTTCGTCAGCCTCCCGAAAACATCTTAAAATTGAGTGTTCCATGATATAGATACATGAATATATTAAGTGGCCCATTCCATGTGTAATAACTTTTATATTCATCATTAGGTAAGTATTACACTTGCGCCTATTTCTGTCACCCAAAACTTTAGCGTCATTAGACGGTGAAACATAATGTAGTAAATTCGAGTCTGTAGTTTGACTACTGAACCCTTAATTTATGTTCTTTAAAAAAATCTGTTTGCCCTCGTTACTCACATAATTCACTTAACTAAATCTTTACGTCGTCGAATGTTATCTCGTTATGAACAGTTGTAATGTAATATAAAAGTAAGCATATACTTTTTTGCGTAGGGTTTTTTTCTCCATAATTCTATGTTATTTAGTTCGTTTTTTCTCCGTACCAAAAACCTCATAATGCAACGGTTGACATTAAAAAACAGTTGATGGACATATTCTATGTAACTTATATCGACGTATAAATTATTTAATTTCATTCAGTTATAATTTTAGGATTACAAAGGAAAAACGAAAAAAGAAAACCTACTATGTAGAGTGAAACACTAAAGTCGAGAATTCAATTTCAAAGATAAATTAATTAATTAATGCCTTTATTTCCTAAAAAAAAAGTATTAATATCGAAAAACATCGGAACTTCAATTAATTTACTCTCGGTAATTTTGTAAATATGCTTAGGCGAATAATGAAGTTTTTTTTTACTTTATAATGAGATTAAATTAAATTTCAAAATTAATTGTCCTTTATCATTCTTCCAACAGCGTCAGTCCAAACATATTGTTTATGGTTTGCTTGCTACATCAGAAACATTTAAACCTTTTTATCGGTATGGGTAAGAAAATAAAAAATATTTTATTTGCGGCAAAAAACTTTAATTAAAATGCTGTGTTTTGTTAATATTGTGGCCAATTAACATATTATGATTTTGTTCCTAAGAACACTCCCTGAAACGAGGTAAAATTTGTTTCGAGCTTTTGTTCCAATTAATTAGTTGAGTTAAAAAGAAGCTAGGTGGTCTTTTTCTGCGGAACAAAAGGTCTTGTAGAATAAATTGAAAATATTTTACTGACCTGAACTCACCTTAGTTCAGGTCCTTTTAATAAATTAAAGGGCCTGCTTAAACCTGTGATAGGTAGAGAGATTAGTTAGCTTCGCTATGATACCCTCTTACCAATATCCTGTTCATTTTCGCAATGTATTTTTCCCTAATTTTGTTGATAAACTCATTCGTGCCCTCCATATTGCGAGTATCTTTGATCTCATATACTTTTTCACTCTGGTATGGAAGCATATACGCATACATTTGGGGGCCCCTCCTGATTCCCTCAAATTTCAAAAAAGTCCTGATAAAAATTCGGTACTAGCACTGTATTATGCTATAAAACAAGGCCAGCATTTTTCAGTATACCTTTTGCTTCTAATTAATATGATTTCATCTCTATCGATTCATTTGTATCGTGGTATGATAAATTGTAAACGTTTATTTTCGATTGATTGTAAGACTAAAATACCGGTTTGCAAAGTATAATTTCTCCATCACTTTTACTATAGAATGAACGCGAAGAAACTTAATTATTTGTTTTAATAATAAGATATGACTTAAACTAGGTATTCATTAAAAAGTAGCGATAGCTGATTGGTTTCGTCATCAAAATTCGCGTCAAGTGTCCCGAATTCGATCAGGTGGTGGGCTCGTACCATGGAGTTTTCTTCAAAACTTGTCCCGAAAAATGTCTTAATTGCCTGATTCGCTGCCTATAGCTTGAATTTTTTTTAAATAAAAAATGTCCAACAAAAAGCCGTCCATGTGAACATTAGTTTGAAATTCATAATTGCACTCAAACTTTATAATTGCTCTTTCAACACGCCTCAAGAAGTTTACACAAAAAAAGAACACGTGTATCTCATAACAGAAGACTAAGGGTGAATAACTGTTTCGGTGACCTTTGTTCTTTTCACGATGAGTAGGAAAGAAAGTTTTTACTGATAAATAATAACTGTACCAAATTGGATGCCACCACGTTTTCCATGGTACCATGTCTTCAGATCACGATCGGAAGCCGAACACTACCATCGCTGAAGTTACTTTGAACGAAACTTTATCATGAGCAGGAGAACTTTATCATGATTCTAAATCTTTACTTTTTTCTTCTTTAGCATCATAATTAACATCATAAATTGAGTTGTTAAGTTAGTTAATAGTATGTTTAACGGATTTTGCTCAGTTATCACACATCTATTAATGTAAATTATGTGAATTATAGCCTACTTAGTATTTACCAATCTATATATACATCAATTTTATCTGTTATTATTGATTCTAACAAGATATTCATCCAGGCAGAGCGAAAAAAAGAGAAGAAGCCAATTTTGATTATTTTTGATACTGTATCTATAAAGTAGATTTTTTAGAAATTTGTCTCTAAATGGCGTGAATTAAGGTTTTGAATGTTTATAGCTTTTATAACTTTCCATAATTTCATTTGTAAAAGGAACTTTTTTGTGAAAAAGTATTAAATTCAATGGTGAATCATAAAGATTTTAAGTCTTAAAATTATGATTTATTTAACACTTCGGCAAAAAAATTATACATTGCTATCCGCGCACTCAAACAAAAATATTTCGATCTCATTTGAATAGGCAAATAATTAATATATCGCAGTAGGTAAACATAAAGCTTACGTTGCAGATTCTAAGGCTGCATACAAAGTACGAATATCGAACGGTTGTTGTGTAGGTCGGGGCAATGGTCTCGGTCAAGTACTAACTACGCAACGCTGAAATATATGTATAGCAAATAAAGTTCTATATAAATAATTTCTACTGGACTCTATTTGCATGAATCAACTAGTTTCCCGGCTGCAATTTCTACAGCAACAGAAACTGCAGCGGTTTTTTAAAATTAGATTTTCGGTTCGAATATATATAGAGACGATAGCCGAGTTGTTGGGTGGACGGATTATGCAGCTTTCTTAAGGTCGGTCGAAGGGACTTGATTGTCTAGACTAGACCTCTGTCTACCCCTATATTTGAAATTGCGTGAAGATATTTATTTATGTTTAAATTATCAAAATAGAAGCAAACATCTGTTATGTAAATAGCAAAAAAGACAAAAGATACACCGTAAGTAATTTTTTGAGGTTTTTAGAACTTTAGTTTAGTTCCTTCGTAAAAATTATTATATACAAAAACACCAATCTAAATACAATAAATAAATTCCAAACATTACAGTAAAGAAGATTAAGTATTTTCCGCGTAGAGATATAACACATTTCCTGGTACATTTGATAAAAAAAATAGATTTTTTATGATTTCTCGGTACACGCATCGGACTCGCGGTTAATATCTTTCTTTTGTAAATGTGGACGTTTTAGAATAGACCCGTATCTAGCCGGCACAAACATTTTACTTTTTAATAAAGTTACACGAAACACATTTTTATGACTGTATAATTAAAACGGGATACAAACGCAAAATGAAGTCACAAGTACTGTTCTCTTCACACCGTTTTAACAACTTTAATATACATACTTTAATTTTAATCGAAATTGGTGAACAGTCACAATTTCCCAAAGGCAATACAATCAACCTTGCACAATGAATTCGTACTTAAAATTATATATTTTAAATATCAGTGCATTTGTGAAAAGGACAATAACATAGCAATATTATATATTAAAAGTAAAAATATATCTTATATATTAAAAGTAAAAATAGTCACGATAGCCGAGTGGTTGGGCGGTCGGAATTTCGAGTCAAACGACCAATGAGTTTTTCAAAAACTTATATAAGAATTATATCGTTGGCTTGGATATAAAGACGGTGACGGCTCACCACCTGTCACGTTGTCCCGAAAATATCTTCGGTGTAAGGTGGGTCAAAGGGACTTAATTGTCTAGACTAGACCTCTGTCTACCCCTATATTTGAAATTGCGTGAAGATATTTATTTATGTTTAAATTATCAAAATAGAAGCAAACATCTGTTATGTAAATAGCAAAAAAGACAAAAGATACACCGTAAGTAATTTTTTGAGGTTTTTAGAACTTTAGTTTAGTTCCTTCGTAAAAATTATTATATACAAAAACACCAATCTAAATACAATAAATAAATTCCAAACATTACAGTAAAGAAGATTAAGTATTTTCCGCGTAGAGATATAACACATTTCCTGGTACATTTGATAAAAAAAATAGATTTTTTATGATTTCTCGGTACACGCATCGGACTCGCGGTTAATATCTTTCTTTTGTAAATGTGGACGTTTTAGAATAGACCCGTATCTAGCAGGCACAAACATTTTACTTTTTAATAAAGTTACACGAAACACATTTTTATGACTGTATAATTAAAACGGGATACAAACGCAAAATGAAGTCACAAGTACTGTTCTCTTCACACCGTTTTAACAACTTTAATATACATACTTTAATTTTAATCGAAATTGGTGAACAGTCACAATTTCCCAAAGGCAATACAATCAACCTTGCATAATGAATTTGTACTTAAAATTATATATTTTAAATATCAGTGCATTTGTGAAAAGGACAATAACATAGCAATATTATATATTAAAAGTAAAAATATATCTTATATATTAAAAGTAAAAATAGTCACGATAGCCGAGTGGTTGGGCGGTCGGAATTTCGAGTCAAACGACCAATGAGTTTTTCAAAAACTTATATAAGAATTATATCGTTGGCTTGGATATAAAGACGGCGACGGCTCACCACCTGTCACGTTGTCCCGAAAATATCTTCGGTGTAAGGTGGGTCAAAAAAAAGGTGGGACTTAATTGTCTAGACTAGACCTCTGTCTACACCCGTATTGGGAATTGCGTGAAGATGTTTTTTAAATAATCCCAAGATTGAAGTTACGATAGCCGAGTGCTTGGAAGATCGGAATTCGAGTCAAGAGACCCGATTTGTCAATTAGTCTACCAGCTTAGTACTACCAGCGAAAAATCGCGGCGAGCCTAAGGCTTAGGAGCGTTCTTTGAGGCAATTTTTGAGAAACCCTTATGCTAAACAGTACATTTTTATTGAAAAATAATAAAAGAAAAAAGAAGATGCTATAAAAAATATCCACATGTGTTGCACACTACAACGTCGTTAAAAACAATAAGCTATGCCCATTGGGCCAAGTAAATGCCTTATAATTTATTCAAATCCAAAACCACCTCCTCCTCGTCTTGTTTCCCTTGTAAATAATAAAGAGTTCGAAAACTTTATTTTTTGTCGTTTCATTTCGGAAATATTTAGAACTATTTTTTAATAATTTATTATTGCACCAGTTTCATAAGATTTTAATAATAAAAACTTGATATTAAAATAATTAACAATAGATATTAAAAGATTTGTTGAAAATAATCTGTTTCTTATTTATGTGTAACGTTTTGTGTGCAGAGAATCATTCCAATTTCAATAAAAAAAGGGTATCAAATATGATTTGATGAAAATGGAACCACCAAGGGAAAATACGAATTATTTCATAGACCATTAAAAATTCGCCCGAATAGAGTACCGCCTCCTTCACCGAAGTCGGATAAAAATAGCTAAAACGCATGAAAAGGCAATTCAAGCCCAGTGACCCACAATAATTATATTTTTGCCATTTTAGCGCAATTTATCGATTTCATTAGATTTTCAAAACATACGATTATGAATGTAAGTACGATGATTATAAAAATATAACACTATATTCACATTTACAAGCAAGTACTACTTTATGAGGATGTAACACGCAATAGTATGTATCCTTTAATATAATATTTTATTTATTAATTCTAATGATTTTAAGTATTTCTATTAAAAAAAAAAAACCTTTTAACTTTGTAAATGTCTTGGTAGATGCTATAGGTTTTACTCGATAAAAAAATTACGATATTATGTTTTTTTATAAATTATAGTATTTTATTTAAAATCCATTACTATGACTTAAGTATTAAATAATTTACAAATAAGTAAGTATTAAATGTAATTGTAATCATTCGATCTTCATGGTTATAAAATTAAAATATTAAATTTCTTACCTTCTTTTCAGGTTATTTCAATATTCAAAGAAAAGCGAATAACAATCTTTCAAAAAGTATCACAAAATTTTGCATAAAAACTATGCACAATTTGCACTACAATTTATTTTTCAAACTATATCAAAATTTAAAATTTAGCAACAGTTCGAAAAGCGCGATGTCATTCGATTTTTCTTTTTAATTTATTTACGGTGTCGTGCTGAAAATCCCGAGTGCCAGTATTTCGTTTTCGCGCACAGCCAGCACTGGTTGACGCGCAACGTTATACTGGCACATGCGGGTTAGGGAATCGCAGCAGTGCCAACGCTGTCGTCAGATGTCAACATTGTAGTCACCCACATGAACATAGCGTATTTCACGCACGAATTCCCTTATGAGCAAGCGTACTGCACATACTTTACACGGGTAGCACTCATCAACTTTATTTGAGAATCTTTAATCATAAATTTCAAGCTTCTTACTTTAGAAATATGTAATTCCCGTATTACCGTTCTTTCAGTCCTTTTTTCAAACAGTCAGCACATGTAATCATATATGTTCATTGCGTACTTCATTCATCTGTAATAATAATACCTACATGTTATATTCCTTGCGTATTCTATGCGTGTTCTGGTATCAAGGTCGAACCTTTACATAGATTATCAAATCGTTTTTAAATGAAGTGAAAGCTTAGCTACTTCATTCATATGCAAAGATTTTGTGATTAACATATTATTTATTGTACAATTCTATTCGATAATAGTATTCACATAAATACATAAACTACATTATACAACATAAACTTTAATCTCATATACTACCCAAAAACCCATTTATTCAAGTGTTTCCTGAATAGTTGAGTAATCAGACTTCAAAGCAAAAAACAAGAGTTTGATTTCCATGATGAAAACCTATACCAAGGGGTTTTTCGAAACTCGTGGAGGATGTGTGACATGGCTTGTATGCTAAGACAGCGATAGGCTCTACCAACTCTGCCAAATAAAGATTAAATAAACTTAAATGCCTTACTCTAACCGCAATATGGTCGACTTTACTTTTATTTTCTTAGATTTTTTTGAAACATTAATCTTACGCAACAATAGAAACCATTGGATTTTTTTAGTGACTCACCCATTTTACCTCAGTTTTTCCTTATCTACCGTAAATCGTATAAGAGAAACTGGCAAACCAGACTAAAACTCGGTGATATGAAGATTATTCATAGCGTATAATGCAATCTCTATAAACTATTTTTATAGAGCCGCCTTCTTCCATCTTTTCAATTTGTAGACAACATAATTGAGACTAACTCACGCGACAGGCTCACCACCTGTCATCACAAATTATCTCAAAATAATAAAAAAATAAGTTCCGGTGAAAGGTGGGTCGAAAGGGCTAAATTGTGTAGACCTTTGACTTCCCTTGTGACAAACGCATAAAGATAAAACGGAGTAGAATATTATGAGTGAAACTGATGTTTTTTTGGAACTGAAAACTTCTTTTAGCGCGCTACACATATTTTTAGATGAGATAAAATCTCTGGACTACGTCTGGACGTTACGTGACGAAGCTATAGAGTGTGCATATATGCATGCACATATAGCAGACTGCGAACGCTTCTACGAACGATAAATAACATAAACATTTTTTTTATCTAAAAGTAAAATAAGTTTACGTAATAGGTTTGGGAAAAAGTCTTTTCGGATTATAGTATGTATGTACCTGTAATCAAATCTCTTTGGCTATACTATTGGTATCTGGCTGGTTTTGGTATCATTAAAAGTTTAAATTTTAGGGAAGATAATTCCAAATTCAAATTTTTATTTATTTTTCGTACTGTCAAGATGAGTAAATCTAATGAAGAAATTTGATATATTTTAAAATTTTACTACAAAAAGAGTAAAAATGCAACGCAAGCCGCAAAAAAAATTGCGATGTTTATGGACCTAGTGCAATGTTTGTTTGAGTAGCACAAATTTGGTTTAAGCGTTTTCTATCCGGAAATTTTGATATCGAAGATGCACGTCGCTCTGGTCGCCCTATTACGAAAAAACATGGATGGCATTTTTGAAGTGAAAAGTGGAGCAAGATCGGCATATCAGTAGTTACGATGTAGCTGAAGAACTGGGATTTGACCACAAAATAGTTTTGACGCATTTGAAAAAAGAACTGGGTACTCAAAAAAGCTCGATATTTGGGTACCTCACGACCTCACTGAAAGGAACCTAATGAACCGTGAACTCATTTGTGATTCTTTATTATGACATAAGGAAACCGAACCAGTTTTGAAGAAGCTGATAACTGGTGATGAAAAGTGAACCTCATACGACAAGAACGTGCGAAAAAGGTCGTGGACAAAGGCCGGTCAAGCTTCACAGACTGTGGCGAAACCCGGGTTAACCCGCAACAAGGTGATGCTGTGAAGAAAGAAGCTGAGAGAAAGCGGCCGGAATTAATCAACAGAAGGGGTGTGCTTTTTCATCATGATAATGCTGGACCTCACACATCTTTAGCCACTCAGCAAAGATTAAGAGAGCTTAGCTGGGAGGTGTTAATCCTCCGCCGTATAGTCCTGACTTTGCACCTTCAGATTTCCACCAGTTTCGGTCTCTTCAGAATTCTTTAGGTCTCTACCTAGGGTTATCACGAGAGGACTGCCAAAACCAATTGTCGCGGTATTTTGATCAGCAGAATGTTATCGAACAAAATGGTACCTACATACTTTAGTTAAATTTAAATAAACTGTATTAAAGAAAACGTTGTGAATTTTCTTAAAAAATGCAAATAAACTTTTCCCCAATTTATTATATTATTTTTATTTAATATTGTTTATGTAATAAGATACGAATATATATTGTCTTAACATTGCACGTCCGCTGAGGCAATTGTAGTTATAACGAGTATATTTATTTCGTCACTGTGTCATACACTGATATGTAAGAGATTAATATTGTTTTATTCTATGTTCTCGCAATAACCCCAGAACCGGGTGGATAGAGGATAGAAAATTGAGCCCTTTTGACCCACTTCTCATCGTAGTTTATTTGAAATAAAGTGACATGTGGTGAGCCTACCATCGTCTTAGTATTCAAGCCAACGGTACAATACATTTACATATATACATCAATGCATGCATACATACCAACAGTCATTAGTTTTTACGCTAATTAATACTTATGAACAATACGTGCTCCGTGCCTTCGAAGTTAAGGGTTGCGGGTTCAAATCCCGCTAGGGACAAACATTTGTGTGATGAATATGATGAGTATAATTTTATGGAGTATTAGTACTGATATAAACGATCTTTCTAAAGTACAAAAAACATGTACTCGTATAATTATTAATAAATGATAAATGTAAACCACATTTATATAAAATGTATATATTAATATATTACAATAAATAAAAAAATTCTTTCGGAAAGTATTTTTTAGAAATATGTAAATTTATTAAAAAAATCCTTTAGTAATGATGCAATCTCCAATAAATATTGTTTACGAAGTACAATAAATAAAAATAAGCTTAAACAACAAAAAGTTGTGTTTAGATATACATTCGTCCCTAAGTATCAGCAATAAAGAAAATAAAAATAAATGTATAAAAAAAAGTTAAAAAACCGGGTAATATAAAAATGTTTGAAGGAATACCTTGATGACAATTTATATAATTAAAAATATGAAACTACCATAAACAACTGACGGTTATGCGCTCATTTCAATAAAATTAAAATATTTCATAAAAATTTAAAATAATTTTGCATAGTATGTTTACTCATTAATGCAATAAAAACTTTGACTTACATATGTTTGTACTCGAGTCATGGACATTTATACGTGCATACATACGCTATGTTCGAGTCCACCGCTGGACATAGGCCTCTCATATAGAGAGGATTTGCCATAATCGCCACGCTTGGTAAGCCCCAGGGCTCGCCAAAAAAAAAATTATTTTTTTTTTCATTTATTAACATGGATCAAACAGGTTAACATTACATTTTTAAATCACAAGAGAGACACAAATAAAAAGAGAATATCATTGTGAACCTAATACTGATGGTCACTGCTTTGATTAAAAACTAAAAAGCAAATATAGGCATGTGTAAACTTAACAAAATATGTACTTTTAAAAGTTATATTAGCGTGAAATATATCAATTATTTCTGTGTGTATGTATGCATGTGCATGCGTGTAAACATTTTATGTTTGTGCGTTGTGTATGCTTGCATCCAGTAAGTCAGAAATGTTTATTATATTAAATTATTAAGGTAGTGTATTATCTTACTCCCATAAGTACAGGGGCCATAGGTAAATACGTTAAAAATCATTGAAGAATTTGTTGTGAGTGGACAACATACGATTGATGGGACACCTAACTCCAGCATTAGTTCTACATAGTGCGGTAGCAAATAAATCATGATTAAGCGTGGATCGCATGTGTGGTCTTGATGGAATGTTATAATCTAATTAATTGGTAAGTTCAATACAATTAAATTTGTTATGGCATATATTATATAAAATCATTGCATCTAATTGAATACGTCTAGATTTTAAGTCTAACAATTTATGTTCATGTTATAACTTTTTATAAGACAGTCGTTTTTTATTGCATTTATAGTCAATATACAGGGTGGGCCATGAATTAGTTAACATTTGAAAAAATCGTATAAAAAAACCATTTAACATATTTTAGAAATCGTTTATTTACGAGAAAACTAATTAGTTGTAATTTATTTTTTAGAAATTATTTCGTCTAAATGACCACTGTTTCGGTTTTTGCACTCATCTAAGCGAGTCCTGAAGTTTTCGAATACTCTTCTGCAAAGAGACCGCGAGTTTCGATCGATTTATTGATTCGGTTCGGCTCGGTTTATCAATGTAGACACGACTCTTTAAATAACCCCATAAAAAGAAGTCTGCTGGGGATAGATCTGGACTTCTGGTGGCCATGGGATGTCCCCCCGTCTGGATATCAGTTTTTCCGGAAACATGTCTTTGACCACCGGCAAGGACTCGTTCGATGTGTGACACGTGGCTCCATCTTGTTGAAACCATGTGTTACGATTATAGCCTGCAAGTTACCTTAGGAGAGTGAAGTGGCCTCTCATGTTTAGCTTCAGGATTTTCGCTGCTCCAATACCTGCAATTATGTTTGTTTACATGTCCATTTAGGTGGAAATGGGCTTCGTCAGAAAATAAGATGTTGTGAAAATTACTAAAACGAGTTGACATTGTTTCGGCATATGAATTTAAATCATTAGGGTTTAGTTCTTGCACTAGCTGGATCTTATATGGATGTAATTTCAAATCTAATTTCAAAATACGGCTAAATGATGTGCGGGATAATCCTAATTCAGCCGAACAAACGTTCGCGTGTCGATAAATCTGGATCACGTCGAACAGAAGCGGAAACTTGCTGCACGTTCTCTTCGCTCCGAGAAGTCCGTGGGCCGCCGGTTTGTTTCACATTTAGTGTAGATCCCGTCTCTTCGAACTTCTTCACCCATTTCTTTATTAAAGGAGCACTTGGACACTGACTTAAGTCGTGTAAACCATATTCAACGCGAAATAAGCGTCTCACAGTAATGAGCAAAAAGTCGTTTAAAAAAAACTGTTTCACGCAGTAAGCGCGTTGCGACCCCGTGAAGCGAACCATTGCGACTAAATTTCCAAGAAGCGTTTTATATATATATATATATATATATATATATATATATATATATATATATATATATATATATATATATATATACATATATATATATATATATATATATATATGTATATATATATATATATATATGTATATATATATATATATATATATATATATATATATATATATATATATATATATGTATATATATATATATACATATATATATATATATATATATATATGTATATATATATATATATATATATATATATAATAAACCCATTGGTACAAGCCTACCAACTGGGGTTCGAACTCGGGTCTATTGACTCGAAATCCTGACCACCGAACCACTCGGCTATCGTAACTTTTAACTTCGTGACATTAACTATTAACTTCCTTATTAACTTTCACGCAATACATTTTCTTCACCATTCGGTCTTCGCTCATTCGGTCAAAATGCCCAAACCATCGAAGCACGCCCTTATCAATTTTAGTGATAAGGTCATCTTTCAAACCTGCCATATTGCGAATCTCTTCGTTTCGCTTTCGGTCCGCCAAGGTAACGCCGCACACTTTACGAACAGTTCGCATCTCCACTGCATTCAACCTACTTTTATGCTTCTTCTGACATACCCAGGTTTCGCTGCCATATAACAAAGTCAGTACCAGCACTGCTTTATGTATCGCAAGGCGTGCATTTTTCACTACGCCTTGCCTTTGGACTAATGTAGTCAGGGCACCGTTGACCTTGTTTCCGGCAGCGACTCGCCAGTCTACATCCACATCTATGTCACATCTTTCATCCCGGCTAAACACACTGCCCAAGTATACAATCTCATTAACCTGTTCTAGACATTCATTATTTACCCGTATTCACACTTCGTTCTGTCTTCGTCATCTTTCAAATACGAGAACCTTAGTTTTATTAGCATTCAAACGGAGGCCTTTATTTTCACATTCCTCTTTCAAACACGTGACTTATGCCTGCAGTTCTGCGTCTGACGGTGCAATAAGCACTGCGACATTGGCATACAGCAGACAATTTACTATTATATCACCCAATTTCACACCAAAGCAACTATTTTTCAGCTTTTGTAAACAGCTGTCGAGGTACAATGTGAACAGTCAGAAGGACATGAATTACGCCCATTTAGACGTTAAACATGGGCGACAGGTCATGCCACATCAGCACCCAGGCTTTGCAGTCACAATAGAGCGATTGAACAGCCCTTAGCAGTGGGCCATCCACACCTTACCCCGGCAACAGTTCCCACGTGTTCTTTCTTACAACCTTATCAAATGCCTTCTTAAGATCCATAAAAGCACAGAAAATCCTCTGGTTATAAGCCAGAAGCTTTTCCGTGATCATGCGGAGAGAAAACACTTGATCCATGCATCCTCTTCCAGGTCTAAATTCGCATTGTGCCTCACATAAAAATCGTTCCCATTTCTCTCGCATCCTACGCGTCAAAACCTTCGTGTAAACTTTACTTGCTAAACTGGTCAAGCTGACCGCCCGATAGCACCCGCAGTCAAAATGTAAACCTTTACCATTATATAAAGCCACAATGACAGCGGATCGTCAATCATTTGGGACTTCCCCCGTCCGCCAGCATAAATTGCATAGCAGATGAAAGGTTTCCCAGACGTGAGGCCTGCCATACTTGATAATTTCAGCAGTTACTCTGTCTAGTCCCGCAGCCTTTCCACATTTCAAAATTAGAACCACAAATTCAATCTATTTCATGACTAATGACCTCAGTGTCATCGAGGTCCGAGTCTGGCGTACCCTTCCGTTTGGTCTCCGACAAACACACCACATCTAATTAACTTTGTTTCATTATTTCGATCAACTCATTCGTCTTATCTCTCATGCCTCCTCTAACATTCCACGTGGCAACTTTGCACTCCGTTCTTCACCTTCCGCCGTGTCAAGCTGCGCGTGACGGATGGCGGTCCCCATCGTCGAATTTTAAACAAAATGTTTATGATATACACAAAATTACAATTTCATTGTGCGAAGAATCGAAATGAATTGACAACTTTGACGTTTATAATTCATAAATTAAAAAATTTATCTTTAAAACTTTCGGAATGTTTATAAAATAAAAAGAATCTTTGCTGCAGTATTTTAAATATGACAAATGCAAATAAACTCGTGTTCTATTTATATTAGTCGTTTATTTTTTGTAATCGCATTACCATTTTTTAAGAGTCGATTTCCATAGAATATAAATTATTATATGTAAATTGAAATTCAGATTATGTAATAACCAGTTGTAATTTTGCTAACGAAAGCACAAAAACTGACCATAAATAATGCCAGCTCAGTCATCCTACCAAACGAATCGGTTACTGGAGCAATGTTATACGTAACTGACTTATAATATTTTTGAACGGTAACTTTATATTATTATTCCGCTTCTGACGACTACTTCTTTGTCTAGTCTTATAGATCTGTACCACACTCTTACCTACCTTACTTACATACCTTGTGTTTCGGATTGAAGGGCCAGTGTAATTACGGACATTCCATCTTTTCCTCGAAGGTGAAAATTGATCTGTAAACTTTTTGTTTTGTTCTTTCCTTTGAAATAAAAATAATAAAAAAAAATAAAAAAAAAACAAATATCTCCAATACAGGGGTAGACAGAGGTCGAGTCTAGACAATTAAGTCCCTTCGACCGAAGATATTTTCGGGACAACGTGACAGGTGGTGAGCCCGTCGCCGTCTTTAAGTCCAAGCCAAAGATATTCGTCCATAAGTTTTTGAAAAACCCATTAGTACGAGCCTACCAACTGGGGATCGAACTAGGGTCTATTGACTCGAAATTCCGACCACCCAACCACTCGGCTATCGTGACTTTTAAAAAAATAATCAAAAGAAAAATCATCAAGCAAGTAATTTTACATACGTAACAAAGCTCCACCTCCGCCACACCGTAACTTCCCGTTTAACGTTCATTATTGAAATGTTAACTTGAATTCTTTTTATTTAACCATAACCATTTTAAAAGATTTTTGGCCGCAGAAATTGGTAATAGTATTGTACTAACCCAGACGACTCTGACTCCGAAGGAATGCTTACCTCTTTTAAAGTATTATTATTAAAATGGCATTGTATATAGTCTGTGAACAATAGAAGAATAATCAGATATCATGTAGTCTTTTTACAGGTTTACCTATTATTAGGAATGGGAATACACGGATAATATTAAGCCCTGGTAATCAATAGATTGATTCAGTTACTCAAAAATACAGCTATATTGTAGCTTTTACAATATAGTATTTGATTATAAAACATACTTGCAAAAACACATTTTGCAAAAAAAATTAAGTCTTTGTTTCTTTCTTCGTGTGACATCCTCATTCTAAAAGTCAACCTATAGCAATTAAATGACGGTTCCTCATGCTCATTGGATAAAAGGAAAATAAGATTTAATTTAATTTAACATTAACAAAAAATGCGTAATATATTCTCTGTTCAGTGAAGTAGTAGATTTATTAGTAATATCCTGGGATTTGTGTAAAAAATATTTTAATATACATATAAATAAATACATGTATATATAGGGACAACATCACATACATTGTTCCGATCTATATGTGAGAAGGTAAAGCACATGAGGTATGGGTATAGGAAACAACGAAGGCACCACAAAAAACCAGACCCGAGACAATGTAGAAAAAGTCGTTTTCTACATTGACCCGTCCGGGAATCGAACCCGGGAACTCAAGATGATGACGACACACACACACTCGTCCACGGAAGTCGTCCTAGGATGAATATCGAGCTTTTTTATGTAGTACATTATAACGGCATCTTATGGTTTTTTTCTAATCACTTCATCACGCCCGTTTCAGGGCTTCTTCTTGTTCTTCTTATTCTTTACAGCCTATCAAAAGTCCACTGCTGAACATAGGCCTCCCCCAAAGATTTCCACAAAGAATGATTCCGAGCCACCTGCATCCATCGACTGCTCGCAATGTTGTGCAGGTCGTCATTCCATCTTGTGGGGGAACATCCTACTATCCATATCCACTGGGCTTGACAGAACGAGGCTGGCACGCGAGAACTTTCTTTCTCCAACGGTTTTCAGTTCTGCGAGCTATGTGTCCGGCTCATTGCCACGTGCGTGCTAATCCTTATGACTATGTCGGTTACCCTAGTTCTGCTAATATCATCTTTGCTGCGTATATCATCGTTGCGAATTCTGTCAGGCAGAGAAACACCCAACATAGCCCGCTGAGGAACTTTGAGCTTCCTCATTTGGCCAGCAGTGAAGGACCATGTCTCAGTTCCGTAGGTCATCACTGGCAACACGCCCTGGTTGTATACTTTGCTTTTAAGGTTTTTAGGTATACTTGACGAGAAGATATGGCGTAATTTCTCGAACGCTGCCCAGCCTAGTTCGATTCGCCGATAGACCTCTGGATCGAAGTTGGACTTACCTAGTTAGTGCTCTCAAGAATAACCGGCATTGACATGGACGTGAGACATGATCTTAGTCTTGTCCATGTTCATCTTAAGACCAACCTGTAGAGAAACACGGTTGAGGTTATTGAGCATAGTGCTAATCTCCTCAAGCGAGCCTGTCATCAGAACTATGTCATCGGCAAACCGAAGGTGAGTGATGAATTCGCCATTGATATCAACACCGTATCCTTTCCAGTTTAGTAGCTTGAAAACATCTTTCAACGCCAGCTGCGTTGAAAGATGTTTTCAAGCTACTAAACTGTCTTACAGCTTTCTGCAATTGGATTGGTTTTGTGCTCTGGTCCTGTACTTAGGTACACATCGTAGCCTCATCATATAAGCTTTTCAACACTTCGATAAATCTATAGTCTATCTGGTATTACTGACGAGCCTGTAGCACCGCCCAATTTCGACAGAATCGAAAGCTTTTTCATAGTCCACATACTCCAGACATAATGCTAAATTGTACTCTTCAGTCTTCTGTACAATCTGGCAAAGAGTATGTATCCATCCAAAATAATGAAATCCATTATACACTGCTAGCTCTTGAGGTACTTAGAGGAACACCAGTTGATTAGTGACCACCAGTTCGGCTTCCGTCGGGGACGCTCAGCTGGTTATTTTCTTGTGTACCTCACTCACCGATGGGCGGTGGCAGTAGAGAGCAAGGGGTAGGCCCTGGTAGTTAGTTTGGACATAGCGAAAGCCTTCAATCGGGTATGGCATAAAGCGCTTTTCTCAAAGCTTCCGTCATATGGGCTTCCAGAGAAATTTTGCAATTGGGTCTCTAGTTTTCTCTCACACCAGAGCATCGAAGTCGTAGTTGACGGTGCATGCTCGGACTCCAAGTCTGTGAATGCTGATGGACTTGTGTGCTATCGCCAACCCTGTTTCTTGTGCATATCAATAATTTGTTACAAATTAGTAACATTCGTTGCTATGCGGACGACAGCACTGGTGATGATGACCTTATACACCGGCCGTGCCAATAGTCAGTAGTATTTTATTTGTAACAAATGCTTGGCATTCCACAGTGCGTTTTTCACGGAATTTTCTGCGACGCAGTTGCACTTTATGTAATGAGCTGCTGTCGGTTTTTCCGGACCGATACGACTTAGGGACCTTCAAGAAAAGAGCCTATACCTTTCTCAAAGGCTGGCAACGCATCTGCTTTTTCTCCGGTATTGCAGGTGTTCATGGGCGGCGGTAACCACTTACCATCACGCACTATAAAAAAATTGGTCTATGGTACTGAAGCCTTTTCGGAACCCGGCTTGTTCGGGAGGCTGGAAGTTTCGAAAACAGTACGTATAAGCGGGTTAATAGCACTATTGGTCTATAGTTCTTCAATAGGCAGTTATCCCCTTTCTTGAAGAAAAGGACAACCATACTCCTACTCCACGCTTTCGGTGTAGCACTTTTTTGGATGACAAAATTGAAGAGCTTCTGAAGCTCAGCAGTGATTCCATCCTCACCCGGTGCCTTGCCGTCTTTGAGATGTTTGAGAGGATTCTTATCTCGATAAGACTGACTTTCCGGAATGTTATCGGAAAAGTGATACCCACACTAGAGTGTGGTTTTAGCGACGATGTGTACAGCTGTCCGTAAAATCTCTCGATCTCACTTAAAATCTCAGTTCTAGCGAAAATAACTGTGCCACTGTCGGTCTTCAACTTAGTCAGTTGGCTCTTTCCGATAGACAGATCTTTGGGGAAGACTTTGGAGCCCTAGTTCCGCTCAATAGAGCGGAAACAATAGTTAAACAATAGTTTGTTCAATCCGCATCGTATTGAACTTGCGTAAGTCTTGCTTCATAGATTTCGAGATATGTCTATTCAGTTGCCGGTATACTGACGCATCAGTTGAAGACTGCAGCCTCATTTCACTCCTGGCTTTTATAAGCTTGAGAGTGAGATCAGAGTGTTTTTGTGGCTTTTGTTTACGGTAGCTTCTGCAAAATGCTGAGCATGGACAGTTTCCACTAGCTTGCTATTAATATCGTACACTTTAACGTAATCGTCTAGACACTCAAAGCGATTTTGCAGTTTGAGCTGAAAGTTCCCGGGGTTTTGAATAAGGGCATGAGATGGACGAAGTGTGGATTTCATCAAACAGGATCGCTCAAGCTTAATTTTAAGGTTCAATGTGCCCCTTACCATTCGGTGATCACTGCCAGTTTTCACCCCAGAGATCTCAGAGACACTGAACATCAGTTGCCTACCGCACCGCAATTTTTTTATTTCTTCTTATTACTACGCAGGAAGATGCTAACCATCTCCTGACATTTATAATTCCCTCTATAGACTTTTACGATACCTACAGGATGAAACGGGATGGCAGATTTTCTTGTGCCGCCGCCATACGGCAAATTCGGAATCCATTTTCAGAGATTAGCTGAAACAAATATACAGACATACAAAATAAATTAAAGATATAGTGCATACCTATTAATAATTATGTTTTTCTGGTGAACATAATAAGCATTTTACATATTATTACTACGAATAATTCCATCTAACCAACTACTCATTTATGATTTAATTTACGATTAGATAGTCACGATAGCCGAGTGGTTTGGTGATCGGAATTAAAGTCAAGAGATAGGAATTCGATCCCCAGGGCTTGTACCAATGGGTTTTTTCAAAAAACGAATGTATGATTTATATCATGACTCGGACATACGGTGTCGGCCGTCACGGAGTCCCAAAAAATGTCTTCGGTGAAGTGTAGGTGGGTCGAAAGTACTTAATTTTCTATGTAGGGAATAGCGTGAAGAAAGTCCCCCCGTGACCACGGATGCTGTAAAGCATCCGAAACGTCGGGAAATAAAAATAGTTTTTAAAAACTAATTAAAAACGCGATGAAATCCGAAAATCGTTTTATTTCAGTTTTGGAAACCCAGAGGGTAGATGCGTCCGTGTTCCTACCCCTCTTGACAGTGACGTGTCAAAAAAGACTTTCAAGCTTAAAAGAAGTAAATGTATCAGAAAAAGGGAGAAAAAGGAAATGGCAAGAGTGTGCACCTCAATGTCACTCCTCAGAAATAAAGGAAAAACACAAGACCGGTGGAACCGGCCCACATAATAATGGTAGTTTTATTTATTTATCTTCACGCACAATCCCTGACGGGGTAGCCAGAGAGAACAGATCGCCAAGTGTCACGATCCCTACATACTTCTTTCGCTTCTTTCAGATTCATCATCTTCTTCATACATGCACGTCTAGGTATCCGAGTACTCTTGACCCTCCTCTCTTCGAGCAATTTGCTCACATGGTCTTCGAAAGTTAATCTCGGTCTACCTCGACACCTTTTAATATTAACTTTCGCGCTATATATTTTCTTCACCATTCGATCTTCACTCATTCGCTCAACGTGCCCAAACCATCGAAGCACGCCATCTTTCAAACCTGCCATATAGCGAATCTCTTCGTTTCGTTTTCGGTCGGCCATGGTAAGGCCGCACATTTTACGAAGAGATCGCATCTCCACTGCATTCAACCTGCTTTTATGCTTCTTCTGGCATACCCAGGTTTCGCTGCCATATAACAAAGTCGGTACCAACACTGCGTTATGTATTGCAAGGCGTGCACTTTTCACAACGCCTTGCCGTTTGATTAACACAGTCAGGGCACCATTGACTTTGTTCCCGGCAGCGACACGCCTGTCCACATCTAAATCACATCTTCCATCCCGGCTAAACGCACTTCCCAAGTATACAATTTCATTCACCTGTTCTAGACATTCCTGATTTACCCAAATTTCGCACTTCGTTCTTTCTTCGTCCCTTTCAAATACCAGAACCTTAGTTTTATTAGCATTCAAACGGAGACCATTAATTTCACATTCTTCTTCATACACGTGACTAATGCCTGCAGTTCTGCCTCTGATGGTGCTATAAGCACTGCATCATCAGCATAAAGCAGACAATTTACTTTTATGTCACCCAATTTCACACCCAAACAGCTATCTTTCAGCTTCTGTAAACAGCTGTCGAGATACAGTATGAATAGCCAGGAAGACATGACACAACCCTGTTTTACGCCCGTTTGGACGCTAAACATGGGTGACAGGTCATGCCCTACCCGCACACAGGCTTTACAGTCACAGTAAAGTGACTGCACAGCCCTTAGCAATCGACCATCCACACCATACCCCGGCAACAGTTCCCACATTTTCTTCCTTACAACCTTATCAAATGCTTTCTCAAGATCCACAAAAGCACAGAAAATCTTCTGGTTAGCAGCCAGAAGCTTCTCCGTGATCATGCGGAGAGAAAACATTTGATCCGTGCATCCTCTTCCAGGTCTAAATCCGCATTGTGCCTCCCATAGAAATCTTTCCGATTTCTCTTGCATCCTACGTGTCAAAACCTTCGTGTAAACTTTACTTGCTAAACTGGTCAAGCTGATCGCCCGATAGCACCCGTAGTCATAATGTGAACCTTTACCTTTATATAAAGGCACAATGGCCGCGGATCGCCAATCATCCGGAACAGCCCCCGTTCGCCAGCACAAATTGCACAGCAGATGAAAGCTGTCCCAGACGCGTGGCCCACCATACTTGACCATTTCAGCAGTAACTCTGTCTAGTCCCGCAGCCTTACCACATTTCAAACTTCTAATCGCACATTCAATCTCTTTCATACTGATGACCTCAGTGTCATCGAGGTCCGGGTCTGGCGTACCAGTCACGGCGTCACCCCGGATCCTCACTAAGATCATCACACGCATACATCTCTCTATAAAATTCGCTCCATCGCTGCATGACGTCCGATTTTTCTGAGAGGACGTCATTGGTTCCCGAAAGCACTTTATTCATTCTTAAGGCTGTCGCACCACTCCGGGTCCTTCCAACCTCTTTCCAGAAGAGTTTGGAGTTCTCCTTGAAGTTGTGCGACAACCTTTCGTCCGCTTCCATTCTACTCCTTTCACGCACTTCCTCAATCAATGCTTTCGTGTGAACTTTCTGAAGCTTATATCTTTCTTTCCTCTTCTCTCTCATATCCTTATCATTACTAGAGGCCAAGTAGTCTAACCATGCTTTCTTCTTCTTATTTACAGCTTCTTTCACTTCGTCATTCCACCATGCATCACCCTTTTACTACTACCTCTTTTCACATTTCCACACACGTCTTCCGCTGCACTAACCATTCCATCTCTAAGGCTCTGCCATATTTCTTCCACACATTCTTTCCTAACACCAATGCTGTCCAGCTTTTCGGCTACCCTTGCTTGATATTTATTCCTAGTGTCCGCTTCCTGAAGCTTCCAGCTTCGGATGCTGCCGACCGACTGTGGTTCTGGTGTCGCCATCCGGTGGCGCCAACCCGCGAACAGACCCTAAATCTAGTAATCACTAGGTAGTGATCCGTTCCCAGGTCAGCACCTCGGAACACTCGCGTATCCATCACCTGTTTTCGCAGTCGGTCATCCACCAGGAATAAATCGATCATACTTCTCTCATTCTCTCTTGTTCTAGTATACATATGGATTTTCTTGTGACTAAACATAGTGTTTGTCACAAGAAGACCCTTTCCTTGCATACAGCCAGTATAAGCTTGCCAGCATCGTTAACCCTTTTATCGCCAAACATTCCAAGCACCGACTCGTACCCTGGCCGAGCGGTACCAACCCATCCATTCAAATCACCACATACAACAATTCTTTCGTTTCCTCTAACCAAGTCTAGAACTTCTCTTACATTCTCCCAAAACTCCTCCAGCTCAGCTCTGGACGACGAAGCCACCGGCGCATAAACAGCCAAAAGGAATAACTTCGTCAGTCCCAATTTAAAGCGAACCCAGAGAAGTCTCGAGTTCACAACCTTATATTCAGTCATAACATCGACCAACCGAGACGACAGCAGCACCCCCACTCCCTGGCAGGCGCTCTCGCTCTCCGGGACTCCGGACCATAGAGCTAACGCCCCGCCAGGGAGCTCTTCAGTACCACTGCCCTTCCGCTTGGTCTCCGACAAACACACGACATCTAATTCTCTTTCTTTCATTATTTCAATCAACTCATTCGTCTTATCTCTCATGCCTCCTCTAACATTCCACGTGCCAAATCTGCACTCCGTCCTCCACCTTCCGCCGTGTCGGGCTGTGCGTGACGGGTGGCGGTCCCCATCGCCGCTTTGCGCGCTGCATTTCACACCAACGGGGACGAACTGGTGTGCGTCGCCTTGTGGGGACGCCCTAACCCTCGTTGGCATGGGTGCGCAGCTGTGTAGAATTGCAGCCCTGAAAAGGGCTGGCAGGGGTCGCGACGAGCACGCTTCTACAATGACCCCCAATAATGGTAGTGATTAAAATATAATTATGATCTTATTGACAAAGCATAGTGCAACAATGTTGGAAAATTACAATACTATTTTTTATAAAGAAATACAAAATTGTATATTGTAATTTTCCATTATTGATGCAAATTATGTTCAGCTTGTACTTAAAAAGGCAAGTCTTATATAGGATGGATAGATAGATAGATACAGATTCAGTGACATATAATAATGTTACAATTGTTTTTATTGCCAATAACAGGATCACACTTTATAAAATTATCAAAGTTAGTTATCACTTTTTATAGTACTATCATAGTGGCCAAGTTAACGATACAAATCTTAAATAGGTTTCGAAAAAATACATTGGTACAAAACTCGCTACTGGCTTTCTACTATTTCTCCAGTATCCTGGGTAGAATCTAGTTCACCAAACAACTCGGCTATACGATGTAGCAAATTATGATGTAAAAATGTACAAAAACTTGCCATAAAGTATATAATATATCTTCACACCATTTCCAATACAGAGGTAGACAGAGATCTAGATAATTAAATTTAAAAAAAAAAAATTTTTTGGAACAACGTGACAGGTGGTGAGCCCGGCGCCGTCTTTACCATAAGCGACATTAAAATATAGTAAGTGCTGTTTAATTATACACATGAAGGATGGATAGAATAAACGATATCATAATGTGTTATTCTCAGAATAATGAGATCATGCGTATCGGAGTCTATGAACAAAGTTCTCATTTATTATCATTATGACAAAACGAAACCATTAAATTTATTTTTTTTTATTCATACACTCAGCGGACTGTAAGGTTCCACTATAACTATATGCAAGTTTTCATTCTAATATTTAGATCCGGTTGCAAAGAAAATTACGTTCAACCCATTACGTCAATCAATCAAATCATTTCGTTCTGTTATTGGAAAGCGGATTGACGATCATAGTACCAGACAACTCGCTCCTTATACGCAGTTATCTATTAAAAATCTGCTGACATCTTCCTGATTTCGAGATGGCTATTTCATCATCGACCTAAGTCTAAGAGGTGATATCCATGGGAAGAGCCGGTGTCGTATAATTCTTACGGAAACCACACTGGATATGGTATTTTACTAGAAGTAAACTACAGTTACAGTAAACTGAAAGTTAAAAAAAACTCCTAAATGGTATTTCCATTAAATTTTTGTCAGTTCGTTATAAGCTGGTTCATATAATATTACATATTTATACTGTTTTTATTGCGATATTTTAACATTTTGTGACAGAGAGAATTCCTAGAAATTTTCGATTTCATTTTAATTGCATGGAAATGCCAAGGCTGTCAGTACTTCCTTTTATTTGTTCTTTTTTTATAATCAGTCTTGTGAAAAGGAGCAAAATGAAAGGCGATATTTATAAGTTCGGCGCTAGTTTTACTACCTTTACAACGCGATGTGTATTAATAATATACATACATAAACATCACGGTCCGTTCCGGTAAGGATAGGTAGAGAGAGACCTTATCCTTCCACTTGATACATTTTTACTTTTGACACATACATGAATATTAAAAGTACTCTTACCATAATGTCACGATTCTTACATATTTTTCACTTCTTTCATATTCACGTCCTTCTAGGTATCCGAGTACTCTGGATTTTTGCCTTTTCGCGCAATTTGCCCGTTATCATAACATTGAATAGAACAGATTAGCCAGCTACACGCCAGTCCACATAGAAATCACTTCTTCTATCTCGTGTAAAAGCGTTCCCCAAATATATAATTTCATTCACATATTCTAGACAAACCTAATTTTCCCATATTTCACACTTTGTTCTGTCGTTGTGTTTTTCAAATAGTTTGTAACTTATTTTAATTAATAGTATGCAGTTAATAAAAGTCACAGGAATATTGCTAAATGAAATGGGTTTAAAAAATGCGTGTTTGAGGACGTAGTTAAATTTTCCTATAAATATCATAGTGTTCTCCATGATTCATTCAATTAAACTGAAACCCCATCACGTTATTATGGTATTTATTAGTTTGAAAGAAAAAATATATATTAAACATATTATAAACTAAAATTATTTATTAAAAAAATTAAAAAATTGTAAGTAAGGTCCCTATAACCGATATAAAATAGAGAAGTAATAGACAAGTACGAATTTACTTACTTCTTAATTCGACTTAAATATTATGTGGAATGTTATTTGATATGCTCTACTCTATTATTTTATCTTAAATTTTTTGCTTCATGAGGAAAAGCATGAGATGCCAAAGGCTTTGAAATTTCCTCATATCGCTATGAAGTCTTAACAAAGTTTACGACTCGCTAGTGACTGCGTTACGTTTTAAGTTTAATACGCTAGACCGCGCGTCAGACCTAGTAATAAACTGATGATGCACAAAAGCGAATTGAAATCAAGGCTTTTTATAAATTATCTAAAATGACAACTATTATACTATAAGATGACAACTAATATGCAAAAAAAAGTTGTTAGTTACTTTTTCGGAGTAAAAACATACACTACTATATACTGATATATTTGGCAAAAGTTTGTTGTGTGTTGATTTTCTTTCATAATAACATAAGTTACAATAATCATCTGCAAAATAAAAGTATACTACTAACATACTGCTCTAAACAGATCATGTGTTAGTGGTGAAATGGTTGTTGTGTAAAATCTGTAGTAAATGTATGTACTACATACACACATATACTAAATAAACTGGTCACGATAGCCTTGTGGTTGGGTGGTCGGAATTTCGAGTCGAGAGACCCGAGTTCGATCCCCAGGTGGCAGGCTCGTAGCAATGGGTTTTTTAAAAACTTATGTACGAATTAAGTCGTTGGCTTGGACATAAAGACGGCGACGGGCTCACCACCTGTCACGTTGTTCCGAAAATATCTTCGGTGGAAGGTGGGTCGAAGGGACTTAATTGTCTAAACTAGACCTCTGTCTATCCCTGTATTGGGAATTGCGTGAAGATATTTATTTATTATTATTTAAATAGACTAGAATATTCATATTAAAAATGTAAGTTGACTTAAATGAATGTTTCAATTGCGCGTGCACGAATCTAGGTGTAAAGAATGTAGACAGTCCAAACTTGGATTGTTTGTTGGCTTCTTCGCACTCTAAGCATCTCTAATTTATATACATAAAACAAAATCATATCAAAAACTCTCTTGTATCAAATTTCCAGTAATATATGTATAAAAAATATCCAAGTTAAGTATCATTATTTAGGTTTAATAGCTTTAAAATTAACCAGTTCACTTTCACGGGCTCTGTTCTTAGTGGCCTTTAACACACATAAGCGACTTAAGGAAAAACCTTGAAAATATGGTGGCTAGCAAAAAATTTCGGAATTTCTATGTAAAAAATTCCCAAATCAATATAAAGAATACTGGTCGATGTTTTCTGCACTCTACTGCTTTAAAAACAAAGCTACAAATATTTATAGCTTACTCGTGCGATGTAACGCAGAGGCGGTTTTATTACTCACTTAATTTTTTACCTGCAAGTTCGTAGTACTTTGTCTCGATTTAAAAGCCCATATTAGACTCATCTAAAATACGTAAGGTTACGATAGCCGAGTGGTTGGGTGGTCGGAATTTCGAGTCAAGACACCCGAGTCCGATCCCCAGGTGGCTGCTGGTACCAATGGGTTTTCAAAACCTTATTTACGAATTATATTGTTGGATATAAAGACGGCGACGGACTCACCACTTGTCACGTTGTCCTGGAAATATCTTCGGTGGAAGGTGGATTAGTGGGACTTAATTGTCTAGACTAGACCTCTGTCTACCCCTATATTGGGAATTGCGTGAAGATATTTATTTATTATATTTATTTTACCTTTGCCGACCGAAAGCGAAACGAATAGATTCGCAACATGGTAGGTTTAAAAGATGACCTTATCACTAAAATTGATAAGGGCGTGCTTCGATGGTTTGGGCACGTTGAGCGAATGAGCGAAGACTGAATGGTGAAGAAAATATATAGCGCGAAAGTTAATATTAAAAGGGGTCGAGGTAGGCCGAGACTAACTTTCGACGACTATGTGAGTAAATTGCTCGAAGAGTCAAGAGTACTCGGATACCTCGTCGTGCATGTATAAAGAAAATGATGAATCTGAATGAAACGAAAGAGGTATGATAGGATCGTGACACTTTGCGATCTGTTCTCTATGGCTACCACAGCCAGAGAGAACAAACAGATCGTCAGGGATTGTGCGTGAAGATAAATAAATTTATATTTATTTATTATACCAAAAATACGAATCATACGTATTTTATTTCCCAATAACTACAAGGATAATCAGAGTTCTAGATAATTGTTCAAGTCAACGATTCTGTGGATCGAACTGGGGTGTCATGTCTCGAATTTCGATCGCAATATCCAACTATTAGGCTATCGTTGCTAAGAATGATTAAATAAACAAGTGATTAAGTCATACACTAATCACGTTAAGTAGCAACGACCAATGTCTAAGTAGCAGACACAGTCAATGAGGCCTCGAAAGAAATAACATGTTACGTGTAAATACGATAATATTCTTCATTGATTTTTTTATATTAATATCTTTTTATCTTCAGATAATTTTTTTTACTGGATTTTGCAAGGTCTAGACAAGGAAGTCTTTTCGACCCACTTTTCACCGGAGCTTACAACAACAATTGAAGTCGTCACAGATGGAAAATCTGTCGTCGCATCCGTTGCGACGGCCAACGATATAAATCGTACATAAGGTTTAAAAAAACTCATTCGCCTACCCCCAGGGGATCTAACTCGGGCCTCTTGCCTCGAATTCATTACTTAAGTAGCCTAATAATTGAGAAACATTGTTCAATTGATAAAAAAGAAAGGAAGATGGCCCTTTTAATATAGTTTATTAGAAATCGCATTATACGGCATGAAATATCAAATCAAATCACTGATTTAACGACATATGTAATGTATATACATCCATCAATTGCCTTTTTAATCTACCACTGTTTAGTAATGAGGTTTCTCTAATAGTGAAGAAACAGGAGAAATAGACTTCGTAGGAATCCTGTTTAAGGTTCTTTTACAAAGAAAATACAAACATTAACATTAATTTAATTAGAAATAGTATGGCAGCAATTCCCATGGGTAACTGTCATTAATATATTCGTTTATATTTTTTTTATAGAAAAGGGAGGCAAACGAGCAGGTGGCTCACGTGATGGTAAGTGATTACCGCCGCCCATGAACACCCGCAATGCCAGAGGCTTAGCAGATGCGTTGCCTCCCTTAGAGTGCCCCCCTCCCCCAGAATTGGGGGAGAGGAGTGTGTGGGCCACCTGCACTCACCAGACGAAACGTAGAAGTTTGTTAGACTTCTACTTCACGCCGTTATTCTGTGAGTTCGTGGTACTTCCCCGGTCGAGCCGGCCCATTCATGCAAAAACAAAAGCTGATGCGTGGCTCTACCACTGTTAAAATTGTTTATATTGTATTAACCCTTTTTGTACAGTTGTTCTTTGATAAATTCTTTGAACCTGATAATATGCAAACTTTGCACATTTACCGGGATTTTGTTGCAAAAGCTTCTACACCACCCTATGAATGAGTTACTTACTCTACTGAGCCTAACTGACGTTATAAACTTGTGTTTGTTCCTGGTATTAACATTGCGCATATCAGTACTTTTTTAAGTTTTTATTTACATACAAGGCATATAAAAAATAAATAAATATCTTCACGCAATTCCCAATAAACAGAGGTCTAGGCTAGACAACTCCCTTTGACCCACCTTCCACCGAAGATATTTTCGGGACAACGTGACAGGTGGTGAGCACGTCGTCGTCTTTATGTATATCTATATCTTATTTTAATTAGTTTTTAGTAGATTTTATTTAACTTGAGAGTTGGAAGAGCCTTTCGCAATCTTACCAGCTTTAGACACACATCCTTGATGAGTTTCGAAAAACTCCTCCTTGGTATGAGTCTTTCTCATGGATATCAAACCCTTGTCTTCTTTATTGAAGTCAGATTAAATGTTTTCTGTAGTTGGGTGAACTACAGAAAACATTTAATAATTTGGTTCTTATCCAGTCTTGATATCCAAGCTCTAAATGAACCGCCTTGTGTGATTTGAATATCATCGAACTGAAGTTCCGTAAACCAATACGGGGCCTATACACTTTTTTCTCTTTGCGCTCATTCTAAGTCACGAAAGGCATATTACTGTCTATGAGCCGGGCTAAGAAATTTTCTGGAAAGACATTTTATTCCTTTGAAACAACGTATCATAAAAGTGATACTTGTATCGAATATTAAATTCAAGAATAGACTGTATTTTAAATGAGTATTTTCCTCCTATATTACTCCTTAATAAGCTTTTAATCAGAATTTGTTGACAGTATTGAAAAAATATTCAAATTCCAATTATTGTTTTTACAGATGTTGAAAATAGAACAGTTACAATTATTGTACAGAAAACAACTACTTGCTTAATGCTTAATCAAATTCTTGTAGTAAATTAAATTTACCTATAATACTTATACTCCTCATACAGGTATGTATAAATATACCCATTATTGTTTAAAGTCTCTCATAAATCTAAATCTGTTGATTATCGTCATCATTATACTGACCCGAAGCTGTTCAACAGCCTGCCTATACCTAAAATTATTAAGGTTATGATGTCATATACAAAAATTCGCCTTTGTTGTACAACGTTGGAATAAGTAAAGAGATAATAATATATGTTTCAAACATTAGTAAAATATAAGAAAAAATTTATTAAAACAAAGACTCCATTTGAATGCTTATATGCAGTCAAGTATTTGAGAGAGTCAAAGAAAGAATTAATGTGAAATGTGAATAAACCTGGAATTTCTAAAGCAGACGATTAAAATTGTTTCTAAACGAGGGTGGTTAAAACAAATTTTAGTGGGAACAAATTTTATAGTATAAATAGCGAAAATAGCACGCACTTGTCATAGAAAACGCAGTGCAGGTACTGATTTACTACAGTGAATATTGATTATGCCAGAAGAAACCTTAAAACAAATCGAATGAATTGGAAATGCGATTCATATGTTCATAATATGTGGTTGTATGGCTACATAAAATCTGAACGGAATTAATTTCCAAAGTGGCAGATTTAAAGATGAAATAAGTACTGAACTTTGTAAGTAGTAAATTATTAAAAAATAAACTTATTAAAATTAATAATAATTAATAATATACTTTATTGCAAACCAAATGAGAAAAGGAAAAATAATACAAAATATAAGTATTAAAAATTGATTAACAAAAGACGACCTTATTGCTATATAGCCATTTCTTCCAGGCAACCACAGGAAATTACTAAAAATAATAAACATACAAAGTAATAAGAAAAACATAGAAATCATTAGGGCAAAGATATGAGAGAAATTGTCGTAAAGAAATGTTACCGAGACATTAATTATTTTAGTATAACTGAGACCTACACTAATATACATGCTTTAATAATTTTGAGACGAACGTGCATCAAAATTTACATTTCAATTATATTCAGATAAGATTTTATATCGGTGCCGCCTTCAACTACGTTGGTAAGTAGTGCTAATAAGAATATTTCATTTAAATTAATTAGTAACAAATTAAACTGAAAAACTTATTAGTGGCTTTTTGTGTGTTTTTAAGGTGGTTCAGTTTTTTTTAATTTTAAGTGTAGAAAAACATAACACCTCGTACGTAGTACATATTATAATACTTTGAGGGCCAAACTTATAGAGGCCCATACCTAGAATAAGGTATGGGCCTCTGTCGTGATCTCCATGATGATAAATAAGATATATACAATAAATAAGATATGCATAAATTTCTAATCAGTCGTTGGAAACTAATATATCTGTAAACAAATCGTTTTTAACAAACTGTCTTATTCCTAACCGTTAAGGAGGGCAGTGGCTTCTGTCATCAATAGTTGTTTGTTTACACTTATGCTGGTTACTCCTGTAAATGCTCAGTTTTGTGTTGAATTTGTTATATAGCTGACTTGATAGGTTCTTATATTGGTTACTAGCAAATATTTATCTTATGTGTAATGACTACTACGCTTTTGCTTCATTTTTCTACGGCAGTTGGATCTCAGGGTATATTTTGGTGCCTCTTTAAAGTTGTATGCAGTATGTATAATTTTCTTACTGTCAGAACGACACAAATTTTATATAAGCTTTCGGTAGGAAATCTGAAAGGCTTGACATGACCTTTAATAACGCCCGCTGTGCTCCATCTATCTCTAAGAACTTTGTTTTCAACATACCACTCCAGATTGGAATGCAGTATGTGAGAATATGCTGTGCCTAAGCAATATAATTTTGTCGAGAAGATATTTGGTAGCTACTTGACTAAGTTTTTGAAAACGTTAACAAAAAAGTTAAAGTTAAAAAGTTTATTTCTCTCTATTTCAACCGTAAGTTTCTTGGTCATGACAGACCGCATAAAGCTCTACTATCAACCGGCGAATTTATTCTAAAACCATGTATATATCGTTTAGAGTCACGATAGCCGAGTGGTTATATGGTCGGAATTTCGAGTCAAGAGACCCGAGTTTGATCCCCAGGAGGCAGGCTAGTACCAATGGGTTTTTCATAAACTTATGTACGAATTATATCGTTAGCTTGGGCATAAAGACGGCGACGGGCTCACCATCTATCACGTTGTCCCGAAAATATCTTCGGTGGAAGATGGGTTAAAGGGACGTAATTGTCTAGACTAGACAATTAAGTCCCTTTATTGGGACTCTGTCTACTCCTGTATTGGGATTTGCGTGAAGATATTTACTTTGTTTTATTTTACGTATACATCGAACAAAATATTTTAAGAATTCTTCCACAAACATAGTTATAAGTTTATGGAATAAACTTCCACCTCAAATTAGACATGCACAAACTTTAGAATAATAAGAACATACACACACATTTAGAACCTCCTTCTTTCTTGAAGGGGTAATCGCATCCCACTTATTATATTACTGCAGCAGTAGCTTCAGCGCTAATATTCTGCTGCTGATTCTGTTTATACAAATACTACGAGTATTAAAAAAGAAGGAAAATAACAAACATGACTAAATCAAGACGACATAGAAATAGTGATTCTAAGTAAATATTTACTAACATTAGTAATTCCAACCAAATTTCTGCCTCTGACGGTGCAATAAGCACTGCGTCACCGGCATACAGCAGACAATTTACTTTAATGGCACCCAATTTCACACCCAAACAACTATCTTTCAGCTTTTGTAAACAGCTGTCGAGATACAATATGAACAGCCAGGAGGACATGACACAACCCTGTTTAATACCTGTTTGTTCGTTAAACATAGGTGACAGGTCATGCCCTCCCCGCACACAGGCTTTGCAGTCACTATAAAGTGATTGCACAGCCCTTATCAGTGGGCCATCCACACGTTATGTGGATGGCCCACTGAATTATTAGTATTACCCCGGCAACAACTGTTGCCGGGGTAACGTGCATGTTCTTTCTTACAACCTTATCAAATGCCTTCTCAAGATCCACAAAAGCACAGAAAATCCTCTGGTTAGAAGCCAGAAGCTTTTCCATGATCATGTGGAGAGTAAATACATCCATGCTTCCTCTTCCAGGTCTAAATCCGCATTGTGCCTCCCATAAAAATCTTTCTGATTTCTCTCGCATCCTACGCGCCAGAATCTTCGTGTAAACTTTACTTGCTAAACTGGTCAAGCTGATCGACCGATAGCACCCGCAGTCAAACTGTGAACCTTTACCTTTATATAAAGGTACAATGACAGCGGATCGCCAATCATCCGAGATATCCTCCGTCCGCCAGCACAAATTGCACAGCAGATGAAAGTTGTCCCTGACGCGAGGCCATATAGACGCGCGCCCACCATACTTGATCATTTCAGCAGTAACTCTATCTAGTCCCGCAGCCTTACCACATTTAAAACTACGAATCGCACATTCAATCTCTTTCATACTGATGACCTCAGCGTCATCGAAGTCCGGGTCTCTACATTTCTCCATAAAACTCACTCCATCGCTGCATGACGTCCGATTTGTTTGAAAGTAGGACGTCATTGGTCCGCGAAAGCACTTTATTCATTCTTAAGACTGACGCGCCATTCCGGGCCCTTCCAACCTCTTTCCAGAAGAGCTTGGAGTTCTCCCTAAAGTTGCGCGACAACCTTTCGTTCGCTTCCATTCTACACCTTCCACGCATTTCCTCAATCAATGCCTTCATGTAAACCTACTGCAGCTTATATCTTTATTTCATCGTCTCTCTCATATTCTTATCATTCCTAGAGGCTAAGTAGTCTAGCCATGCTTTCTTCTTCTTATTTACTGCTTCTTTCACTTCGTCATTCTACCATGCATCACCCTTTTTACTACTACCTGTTTTCACAGTTTCACACATGTCTTCTGCTGCACTAACCATTCCATCCCTAAGGCTCTGCCATATTTTTTCCACTCATCCTCTCCTGGCATCGATAATGTCAAGCTTTTCAGCTGCCCTTGTTTGATATTTATCCCTAGTGTCCGCTTCCTGAAGCTTCCAGCTTCGGATGCTACCGACCGTCTGTGGTTCTGGTATCGCCGTCCGGTAGCGCCAGCAGACCCCTAAATCTAGTAATCACTAGAACAGACCTGCGAACAACCAGCGAACAGACCCCTAAATCTAGTAATCACTAGATAGTGATCCGTTCCCAGTTCAGCGCCCCTAAACACTCGCGTATCCATCACCTGTTTTCGCAGTCGGTCATCCACCAGGAACAAATCGATCATACTTCTCTCATTCTCTCTTTCTCTAGTATACATATGGATTTTCTTGTGACTAAACATAGTGTTAGTCACAAGAAGACCCCTTTACTTTCATACAGCTAGTATAAACTTGCCAGCATCGTTAACCCTTTTATCACCAAACATTCCAAGCACCGACTCGTACCCTGGCCGAGCGGTACCAACCCATCCATTCAAATCACCACATACAACAATTCTTTCGTTTCCCCTAACCAAATCTAGACCTTCTCTTACAACTAATCCAGCTCAGCCCTGGACGACGAAGCTACTGGCGCATAAACAGCCAAAAGGAATAACTTCGTCAGTCCCAATTTAAAGCGAACCCAGAGAAGTCTTGAGTTCACAACCTTAAATTCAGTCATAGCATCGACCCACCGAGACGACAGCAGCACCCCACTCCCTGGCAGGCGCTCTCGCTCTCCGGGACTCCGGACCATAGAGCTAACGCCCTGCCAGGGAGCTCTTAAGTACCGCTGCCTTTCCGTTTGGTCTCCGACAAACACACGAAATCTAATTCTCTTTCTTTCATAATTTCGATCAAGTCATTCGTCTTATCTCTCATGCCTTCTCTAATATTCCACGTGTCAACTCTGCACTCCGCCCTGCACCTTCCGCCGTGTCGGGCTGTGCGTGACGGGTGGCGGTCCCCATCGCCGCTTTGCGCTATGCATTCGACATTCCCAACGGGGACGAACTGGTTTGCGTCGCCTTGGGCATGCCCTGACCCTTGATGGCAAGGGTGCGCATCTGTGTAGAATTGCAGCCCTGAAAAGGGCCGGCAGGGGTTCCGACGGGCAGGCTTCTACTATGATCCCCAAAATTTAAAAGAAAAAAAATAAATAAAAAATATGTTCACGCAATTCCAAATACAGGGGTAGGCAGAGGTCAAGTCTAGACAATTAAGTCCCTTTGACCCACCTTCCACCGAAGATATTTTCGGGACAACGTGACAGGTGGTGAGCCCGCCGCCGTCTTTATGTCCAAGCCAGCGATGAAATTCGTACATAAGTTTTTGAAAATCTCATTGGTACTGCTACCTGGGGATCGAACTCGGGTCTCTCGACTCGAAATTCCGACCACCCAACAACTCGGCTATCGTGACTATTATATACATAAAATTAAATTAAATATCATCACGTATCAATATCATCACATCAATATTACTTAAAAATATATTAAATATCATCGCGCAATTCCCAATACAGGGGTAGACAGAGGTCTAGTCTAGACAATTAAGTCCCTTCGACCCACCTTCCACCGAAGATATTTTCGGGACAACGTGACAGGAAAATTTACTTAATAAATTAAAAACCACTTTGAGTAGTTTCCAAGTTTTGGTACCTTGTAAATATTTATAAAAAAATGTCTTCACGCAATTCCCAATAGTCTAGACATTTAAGTCCCTTCCACCCACCTTCCGCCGAAGATATTTTCGGGATAACGTGACAGGTGGTGAGCCCGTCGCCGTCTTTATGTCCAAGCCAACGATATAATTTGTACATAGGTTTTAGAAAAACCCGTTGGTACGGCCACTTGAGGATCGAACTCGGGTCTCTTGAGTCGAAATTCCGACCACCCAACCACTCAGCTATCGTGACATATATTATTATATAACTTATATGTAAATATTTTTAAATTGTTATAAACAACACTAGCTCATGTAAAATAATAAAATAAAGAATTGAGAGACCCTTTAAAATCCTTAAGCTCTTTTTATTTAGTCGGGTTAGACTGGTTTCCTATCTTTTTTGCTTTTAAACGCACGGCTGAATTAGTTTATCGGCCTGTTCACGGTCAGTGCACTTGGATTTTATACCAAGGTAGGGAAACGGGTACACTTTTCTATGCAATATTATTTGTATTCTTTTATATAAGAAAAAATCGTTTTATTCCTCAGATTCGATTCCTTTTAGTGGCAATGGTAAACTTACTTTAATTTCATACGACAAAAATTCCACACTTTGATTCTTGGTTTAAGTGATATCGACACCACTAAAATTTTGTGCCCAGGCAGTATCAATCGCCAATATCAAGTGCTGAATTAGTTACATGTTCAGCTATGAAGCCATAGTGAGAAATTATACTTGTCTAAGAAATAATAAACAAAGAAATCTTTATCATTGTCGTAAGATTCCTAAGTCGGTCAAGTAGAATAGACACTATTGATAACATTTAACAAAAAGCTAACTAATCTAAAACTCTGCCCTCAGGGCTAATCATTGGCAAAACGAATGTAGGTACCTCGTCATTGATGTTTATAACGTGTCTCATCCAGTTTCTACTCTACTCCAGTATTCTACCTGCTTTATTCTTAAACTGTCTGAAGCATAAAATATTTAATTCATTTACCATCTGATTATAATGACAATCATTAACATCAAGTTCATTAGCTCCAGTGTATGTCAAAGAAATAAATACACCACTGATATTTCTTTTGGATAATTAAATAAACAATTTAAACCAAAACAAAATAAATGTTAATAACTAATGTACATCTCAGTTTTATTTAAATTTAAATAGAGACTACAGCAGGAAACAATTAAATTCTACCAAGCGTTGTTAATTAGCTATTTGGATTAAATTTGTTGTATTTCTTTATAGGATACAAACACATTGTCACGAAAACCGAGTGGTTCAAATTCATTTTAGGAATGCAAATTAATAAATTCTAATTCAATACACATAATAATTGATAGAAATAAGTCTTCGAGATTTATGTACCCTTTGTATAATATTTACGCTGAGACTCAGTCCAAATCGAATATCAAAACTATCTTAGATTGAATTTGATTAACAGACTGTTTAAGAGACGATTCTATTGCGTCCTAAAACAAAAATCTTTATTAATGTATGGATTTGCATGCCTTTTGTATTTAAATTTAAATAGAGACTACAGCAGGAAACAATTAAATTCTACCAAGCGTTGTTAATTAGCTATTTGGATTAAATTTGTTGTATTTCTTTATAGGATACAAACACATTGTCACGAAAACCGAGTGGTTCAAATTCATTTTAGGAATGCAAATTAATAAATTCTAATTCAATACACATAATAATTGATAGAAATAAGTCTTCGAGATTTATGTACCCTTTGTATAATATTTACGCTGAGACTCAGTCCAAATCGAATATCAAAACTATCTTAGATTGAATTTGATTAACAGACTGTTTAAGAGACGATTCTATTGCGTCCTAAAACAAAAATCTTTATTAATGTATGGATTTGCATGCCTTTTGTATTTAAATTTAAATAGAGACTACAGCAGGAAACAATTAAATTCTACCAAGCGTTGTTAATTAGCTATTTGGATTAAATTTGTTGTATTTCTTTATAGGATACAAACACATTGTCACGAAAACCGAGTGGTTCAAATTCATTTTAGGAATGCAAATTAATAAATTCTAATTCAATACACATAATAATTGATAGAAATAAGTCTTCGAGATTTATGTACCCTTTGTATAATATTTACGCTGAGACTCAGTCCAAATCGAATATCAAAACTATCTTAGATTGAATTTGATTAACAGACTGTTTAAGAGACGATTCTATTGCGTCCTAAAACAAAAATCTTTATTAATGTATGGATTTGCATGCCTTTTGTATTTAAATTTAAATAGAGACTACAGCAGGAAACAATTAAATTCTACCAAGCGTTGTTAATTAGCTATTTGGATTAAATTTGTTGTATTTCTTTATAGGATACAAACACATTGTCACGAAAACCGAGTGGTTCAAATTCATTTTAGGAATGCAAATTAATAAATTCTAATTCAATACACATAATAATTGATAGAAATAAGTCTTCGAGATTTATGTACCCTTTGTATAATATTTACGCTGAGACTCAGTCCAAATCGAATATCAAAACTATCTTAGATTGAATTTGATTAACAGACTGTTTAAGAGACGATTCTATTGCGTCCTAAAACAAAAATCTTTATTAATGTATGGATTTGCATGCCTTTTGTATTTAAATTTAAATAGAGACTACAGCAGGAAACAATTAAATTCTACCAAGCGTTGTTAATTAGCTATTTGGATTAAATTTGTTGTATTTCTTTATAGGATACAAACACATTGTCACGAAAACCGAGTGGTTCAAATTCATTTTAGGAATGCAAATTAATAAATTCTAATTCAATACACATAATAATTGATAGAAATAAGTCTTCGAGATTTATGTACCCTTTGTATAATATTTACGCTGAGACTCAGTCCAAATCGAATATCAAAACTATCTTAGATTGAATTTGATTAACAGACTGTTTAAGAGACGATTCTATTGCGTCCTAAAACAAAAATCTTTATTAATGTATGGATTTGCATGCCTTTTGTATTTAAATTTAAATAGAGACTACAGCAGGAAACAATTAAATTCTACCAAGCGTTGTTAATTAGCTATTTGGATTAAATTTGTTGTATTTCTTTATAGGATACAAACACATTGTCACGAAAACCGAGTGGTTCAAATTCATTTTAGGAATGCAAATTAATAAATTCTAATTCAATACACATAATAATTGATAGAAATAAGTCTTCGAGATTTATGTACCCTTTGTATAATATTTACGCTGAGACTCAGTCCAAATCGAATATCAAAACTATCTTAGATTGAATTTGATTAACAGACTGTTTAAGAGACGATTCTATTGCGTCCTAAAACAAAAATCTTTATTAATGTATGGATTTGCATGCCTTTTGTATTTAAATTTAAATAGAGACTACAGCAGGAAACAATTAAATTCTACCAAGCGTTGTTAATTAGCTATTTGGATTAAATTTGTTGTATTTCTTTATAGGATACAAACACATTGTCACGAAAACCGAGTGGTTCAAATTCATTTTAGGAATGCAAATTAATAAATTCTAATTCAATACACATAATAATTGATAGAAATAAGTCTTCGAGATTTATGTACCCTTTGTATAATATTTACGCTGAGACTCAGTCCAAATCGAATATCAAAAACTATCTTAGATTGAATTTGATTAACAGACTGTTTTAAGAGACGATTCTATTGCGTCCTAAAAACAAAAATCGATAGATTCGAAGTTTCAAGACAAATCGCAAAAAATCCGTCCTCCCGGTGTAACCCTAAAACCCTTGAACGAATATTCAAAACGTGATTCACATTTGTTACGTGTTTCACAACTTCACAACTGTACAATTAAGTATATAGTTTCACAAATGGATATTTTCAACAAATTGTTTTTGTTCTCATAAAATGTATTTAAAAAAATCTTTTTTAAATTGGAACATGATGTTTCTGTAAACGGTACGTTACATTAACGATTTTATCGATTGGTATCTTTCGACTATTTCTTTCAGGTAGTGATTACATACTCTGGTTTCTATGCTTATGTTCGTAAAGCACGTTAAAGGTTAGTTAAAGGCAGCAACTTCATATCATTTATCTTTTATAAATTCTATTTATAAATAATAAATAAATATCGTAACGCAATTCCCGAAACAGGGGTAGACAGCGGTCTAGTCTAGACAATTAAGTCCCTTCGACCCACCTTCCACCGAAGATATTTTCGGGACAACGTGACAGGTGGTGAGCCCGCCGTCTTTATGTCCAAGCCAACGATATAATTTGTACATATGTTTTTGAAAACCCCATTGGGACAAGCCGGCCACCGGGGAACAAACTCGGGTCTCCTGACTCGAAATTCCGACACCCAACCACTCGGCTATCGCGACTGTAAATTCTATTTAGGTTCCTACGTTTTTCTACATTCAAAAGGCGATATAGGCCTAAAGAAATTAAACAAAAATTTAAAAATTATTAAAAAAATACATGTTTAACACAAAAATTTGACACAAAAAGAAAAGACTAACCTTTTTTGGCTAAGCTTTTCTCTTATTAATTTGAATTATATCTTATTAGCACTACTTACTGATGTGTTTAACGACGGTTACAAATGGCAAATAAATATTGTTAAATAAATAAGTATTGTTTGAGTCTTACGCACATGTATTCTTCAGTTTTGTATATTTACTTATTAATCATTAATAGTATAATCTCTAGTAAGTATCAATTTTCGAACACTGTTTAATATGGTATAAAGATGAAAAGCTACTACAGTTATTGTAAAAAAAATAAAAATTTATGTAATAGTAATATGCATTTATTTTATTATAATTGAAGGTTTTTTGTGGGTTCTATAATTTCCATAAAGACGGAGTATCTGAATCATTAAACTTTTTATTTAATTTCATTTCCATATTAAATAGGATTGCAGGAAGAATTGAGCAATTAATCATTATCTTATACGCTTTCATAAAAACTGGATTGTTCAAACATGGCCATCATCCATCAATTGTTCTCTCGCATAATATTTTACATTTTTTTTTAACTTCAAGCAATTCCGTAGCCGTAGACAGAGGTCTAGTCTAGACATTTAAGTCCCTTCGACCCACCTTCCACCGAAGATATTTTCGGGACAACGTGACAGGTGGTGAGCCCGTCGCCATCTTTATGGCCAAGCCAACTATATAATTCGTACATAAGTTTTAGAAAAACCCATTGGTACGGCCACTTGTGACAGTACATATAAATCATATAAATCAGTGACGCTCGACGTCTTAATGACAAAAATATAATGTAAATATATATATTTTCCACTCCTAAAGTCTAACACGCCAGTCAATAGATATTATAATTCGAATAAGATTTGCCATCAGAGTTGTCGTCGTCGGACGTTCTCTTAACTATTTACTCCATATATTTAGTATATCAGTGTTGCGGCAACACCCACTAATTACCAGCGGTATAAATTTTTTTATACCGCTGGTATTTTTAAGTATTAGTACCTAGTGAGGATTGAGGCTTATAATAATCAAATGTTATCGTACTAACTACAGGACGTGCTTAAAAATACGCAACAACCATATATGGATCTAGGATAATTTCAAGAACCTCAACGAATGATTCAAAGTGCTCGCGTAAGGCATTTATTTCACAATTAAACCATGTATGTTATTTATAAATGCATCCGACATGTTAAGAATTTCTCAGATGAGAGCAGAGCTCTTAAAAGCGACTTAAATACTACGGAAATTTCCTGTGTGACTTCTACTATGCCACTAAATGCCAAAACAACCTTCTTTAAACCATAATTACTTTAGACTTCATAAGTTTAATACGTTATTGTTTTAAATTAAAATTGATAGCAACTCCGTCTTATATAATGGTTTCTTATATTTTATTGCTTTGGTTTCTACTTAATTTCATCATTGCAATCGAAGACGACTCGACCACTATTTGCTGAGCCACCGAACTTCGTTTGGTGCAAAATAGCACCACAAACAATAAAACATATTCGATTAATTTTACGATTTAATTCAATTTTGTAATTTTTTTTTTTTTTGTAATTTTTAAATATTTTTGAACATATCAATAAAAAAAAATATCTTCACGCAATTCCCAATACAGGGGTAGACAGAGGTCAAGTCTAGACAATTAAGTCCCTTTGACCCACCTTCCACCGAAGATAGTTTCGGGACAGGTGGTGAGCCCTTCGCCGTCTTTATGTCCAAGCCAACGATGAAACTCGTACATAAGTTTTTGAAAAACTCATTGGTACTGCCACCTGGAAATCGAACTCGGGTCTCTAGGTTCGAAATTCCGACCACCCAACCACTGGGCTATTGTGACTTTTATGTATTTCATTAATCTGTATATTATGAAGGATATTTTTCATAATTGATATGTCATCACGCATAGTCCTTAACGGGGGAGCCAAACAGGATATATCGCCAAGTGTCATGATCCTGGCATACCTCTTTCGCTTCTTTTAAATTCATTTTATAATGTAACGTAATAGCATGTATGAAATGCAAGTCTAGGTATTGGAGTAGTGATAGTAGTAAAATTAGTCGCCACTTACTGAGACTCCTTTTATTGTTAAATTTCGTGTAGTATATCTTCTTCGTGTAATAAAGGATATACAGAAAAAATTATGTTAATATTTACAATACTTATTAACTAAAAACTATTATAATCGTAGAGCCCTACTCCTCGTGGCATGGTACCAAGAACGCTGGCTGCATTTCTGCACATTCTGAACCAACGGGATATCCCACCGTTCTTGTGAGTTAGGTTCCAGTGGAATATCCTCGCCGGGACAGAGACGTAACCATGCTTCTCTTGCCTCGGTAGCAAAGGTCAAATCCAAATCATTCTTAAGAATTCTACGTGACAAATCATGAACACTGTGTAGGGAGGCAAGGAAAGCCGGCAGCGCAATATTTGAAACCTCTCTTATACCGATACCTCCAAATCTAACAGGTAAAGTAGCTTGAGTCCAGCTAGATGAGACTAAAGATAAATTTAGAATTTTTTCCAAAGCTATTTTGAGATTAAGGTCAATTTGTTTTAAAAAATCAGGACATTTCCATACTGGACTCGAGCGGAGTAAATAAGTAAATTTAGGAACAAGAACGCAATATTTTAAAATAGTAAGCGCTATATGAGAATTTAGAATATACAGTTAATAACATGTTCTAAAACTTGATCAAATTTTACTTTCAAAAGAGGTTTCATACTCTCTATAAATAACGGCGCTCCAAGGAGGTAAAGAGAATCCGCCTCAGTTACTTTAATGCCACGAGATATATTGTTAAAATTTTGAAACAAACTGTGTCTATGAGAAGACAAACGGTCAGGAATGAAAAGTTCACATTTAGTGTTATTTAATTCAAGGCCAATGTTTTTAAAATTTGGAATAATTTTTTGAAGGTCATTTTGCACGTCATCTGGCTTTCCTCCTAGGGTTCCGTCATCTAGATACCAAACATTGAGTTTGGATTTCAACTTTGAAATAATTGGTTGAATTCCCAAACTAAACAATGCTGGGCCCAGTGGATCACCCTGCTGAACTCCGACGGCTGAGTCAATTAAATGATTTTCGTAAAATAAATTAGAGTTTTTACTGTAACATTTCCAAACGTAATAGTAAATTTCCGGGGTATGTTTCGCAACCTCCTTCAGCAGGGTTGATCTGTCGAGGGAGTTAAAGGCATTCCTAAGGTCAACTTTCAAGAGAACATCTGTTTGACAATTCGTTAAAAAAGTACGCACTGAATGTACAGCTGCCGCACAACCTCCTCTGCTACCGAAGCCTAACTGAATAGGCTGAAATTTTGACTTTAGATCGGAGGTTATGTGCCTACATGCTAATTTAGAAGTTAAACGTCTAAAAGTGGAACCAACAGCTATAGGGCGGATACCATTATCTTTTTTTTAAAGGCACATAACCTTGCTCCATATATGATTTTAACAAAATTGGGATTTACATTGCCAGAAAGCATAAAATTACTTAATTTTGTTATGTCGCCCAAAAGAATTCGGCCGGCGTCACCGGCGGACGCGCTTACAAGATCTTTCAGATGTTGAGGCGTAATTCCGTCAATGCCGCCAATTTGAGAAAGACATAATTGCCTCTAAAGTATCTTTTTCTGAAACTTGTAATGGCTGGTAAGAAGGATCAGGAGGCGACGGTAGAAGCAAGGAGGAATTGGCCTTAGGATGCTTCTGATGTAAGCTTTCAAGGGTGTCCGCATTGTGAGGCGCCAGGATATCATCTGAAAACAAAATACGCGATGCGTTTTTTAAATCACCATCCATAACTTTAGACTCGACAACTTTCTTTAAATCAAAATTGTGTGGTCTTGGAGCTATGGATGTATCAATCGGTGAATCAAAATTTTGAAAAGAATTGTTTTTAAGCTGGGACGTAATTGACTTACGTCCCGTTTTGTCAAAATGAAAATGAAAATATGCAAAGTAAAATAATTTTTTGCCAACTAGTAACAGTGTTAAAAGTAAAACAATTTTGAATGGTATTTGATAAAGCTTTAGCTAGCTGCATCCTCGCACCTCTAGGAATCCTCCTAAGTATTGGTACATTACGGTGGTAATAATGAATTTGGTCCGAAAAATTTTGAAAATTGGTTTGATTAATATCTCTGATTGTGCCATGAGAGGGGACGGGAGGCTGTAAAACCGAAATTGACTGTGGATGACAACGTCTAATATGTATATTTAAACCTCTTTTACCTTTAAAAAGCCTACCGTCCGAACAATTTCGACATTGTAGGAATTCCGGTTGAGAGTTGGTAGGAGCGATATTCATAAACTAATTATTATATCTTAAATAAACTTAAAGTTGCTAAGTTCTGCTGCGTCGTTTCCAATCAGTTAGGACGGACCACAGAGTGTAGACCTTTGATGATCTTCTTCTAATATATAAAATTTTCTTGTTACAATGTTAGTTACCGTACTCCTCCGAAACGGCTCGACCGATTCTCATGAAATTATGTATGCATTTTGGTTAGGCCTGAGAATCGGACAACATATATTTTTCACCCCCTCCCCGCCCCCTAAATGTTAAGGGTAGTCCACCCCTAATTTTTTTTTATTTTGTTATGATATAACATAAAAATACATGAAACCCAAAATTATTACCCCTCTACGATCAACCCCTATTTTTATATGGCAAAACAACGTTTGCGGGTTTAGCTAGTTTTCTATACAATTCGGTCTTTACTCATTTGTTCAACGTGCCCAAACAATCGAATCACGCCTTTCCTTTTTATCCTTATCCGTTTCGTTTTCGGTCGGCCAAAGAAACACCGCACAATTAAAAAAGATATCGCATTTCTCTTGCTACTAGTTGTCGAAGTGCCATTTGAATACCCAGCCAGATATGATCCTGTGACACGCATTAACTACCCGCACATAGGTTTTGCTGTCGCAACAAAGGACTGCTCAGCCCTTGGCAGCGGGCAGTGCATACCATACCCCGGCAATAGTTCCCAGAATTTCTTATTTACTACCTTATCAAAATCCCCAAAAGCACAGAAAGTTCGCAAATTTGCAGCTAGAAGCTTTTCCGTGGTGATGCGGAGAGAAAAAAATTTGATCCTCTTTTAAGTCTAAATCCACATTGTACGTCCCATAAAACTTGCGTTGAAATCTACATGTATACTTTGCTACACTATTTAAGCTGGTCGCCCGATAGCACGCAGTGAAGTTGTGAAGCTTTACTTTTTTAAGGCACCAAGGTCATATGTTTACATAAAAATTAATCACAATAAGTTTAAAAGTATGACTGCCCTATATCAACTCCAAAATACTTATGCAACATAAATATTCTTATAATGAACTTTAAAATGTCTTATATGTACGTATGTATAAGTATATGTATGTACTTATATTTTTAATATGTATGATTTAAGGCTTGTGTTAAAAGATGGAACTTTATCTTTAGAGAAACCCATTGGTACGAGCCTACCAACTGGAGATCGAACTCGGGTCTATTGACTCGAAATTCCAACCACCCAACTCGGCTATCGTGACTTTTTTTTATATCGCATGCGAATATATCACGGCTACATGACCTAGACTCAAAGTAGGTTTTCCCTGTGCATTTGTAACTGGATATGTCGGATCTATGTATTTGGGGAAAATCCCCTAGTGGAGCACACCTAAATTTCCTAGAAAATAAAATAAAAAATACTTGGAGATATGCATGTCTTTATGAATTATTTAACAAAATAATAAAATAAAGTATCAAAAATACAAATTTCAGTATAAAAATATTTAAGATTTTTCATTAAGATTGAATAGGATGAGAAAAATTTTAATTCTTGACATTGGCACCTAGTAGTAGTAAAAAAAGTCACGATAGCCGAGTTGTTGGGTGGTCGGAATTTCGAGTCGAGAGACCCGAGTTCGATCCCCAGGTGGCAGTACCAATGAGTTTTTCAAAAAACTTATGTACGAATTTCATCGTTGGCTTGGACATAAAGGCGGCGACGGGCTCACCACCTGTCACGTTGTCCCGAAAATATCTTCGGTGGAAGGTGGGTCAAAGGGACTTAATTGTCTAGACTTGACCTCTGTCTACCCCTGTATTGGAAATTGCGTGAAGATATTTATATTTATTTATTTATATTTTACCTAGTACCCGAACGAATTTAACTTTTATATACACCTACAAACTACATATATAGGTAGTTTTTGTTTCATGAATGTCTGTATATGTTTCAGGAGCCTACCCTTAGTATCTGGACCATTGTCTACTACTCAAGTAGTTTTTTCTATATTATGTAGGGGTTAATGGTACCTTTTTCTTAGTTTTATCTCTCTCTGTACCTTTAACCTTCACACCTTTATTTACCTTGCTTTTCAAAGTATATGACAAATCTTTTACGTGATCCACTTAACTCTGACGAAAAGCAAGCTTTTTTTTAATCTACTAAGTGCGCCATCATAAAGCACTCTAAATATTCCAAAATCGAAGCATATTCCACGATGAAGCTTACAACATACTTTTAATCTCATTTCTTTTGAAAATATTTATTGCTGGTTCCTTACGTTTCTTTCCGGCTTTTCTATTCCTCTTATTATTCTTCACTTCAATTTAGTAAGAGAAACATACAACAGAATTAGTAACCTCTATTTTTGTGATTAATACGACTCAAACCGTGAAGTATGTGTCCCATATAGACATCTTATCATCTGTGTCCGATACCTTGGTCTACGAATCTCCAAAATTTTGGGTTTAATCCTAATACCATTTCAATAGAAACTTTTTCTTTAAAAATAACAAACATTTAAACACGAATGGGTAGCAACTCTTACTTGTGATTAAAGTAACACAATGCTTTACCGGCAAAAGCAGCTATAGATCTCTCACACTGTGGACCTTTACCTCAATGGCAAACCGCGTCTAGGGACCATTTATTGCTATAATAACCCGCGTACTTGGGTTATATATGATATTCTTTCAGTTGTTATCTTCATTGACTACTATTCTTACTAATTTTAATAACTGATTGAACCACAGTGAAGCTTGGCTGGGTAGAGACAAATACCACACAAAAAAACCCATCACACTAACTAACTTGTTATTATGACCATTACGATTAAGGAGTGTCAAAATAGGCTGTATAAAACAGCGCCAAGTGTGTGTAGTAGTCATTATCATTTTGTAGGAACTATACGTCGTTACGCTGGTCAAATATTAAGCGTTTCTATAAGTTTTCAAGTGTTTTATTTGCCATTCGATCTACATCTGTAACATTATTTATTAATTTAGAATTATTCGCTAGGAGCAAACATTTTGTGATCAATATGAATGTTTCTACTCATGGATGTTATTTATAATTATTAATCTGTGTAAATACATTAGTAGCGTTAGCTTGAACATTAAGACGGCGATAACCGCTCCACCTGTCACTTCACTCACTTTCTCTTCACTTCATCGTCTAGACCCCCCAGGTTGGAAAATTGCGTGAACATAAACTAAAACTTAGGTCTATGATAAAAAAAATCAAAAATACCGAATAGTAACAAAAACATTCGTTACCACTCAAGTTTTCGAATGTTATATCCTAAATTGAAATCATTTTGAGCTTTCTTTATAAACTGGTGATATGGTTATTAGGGAAATAAATACACAAAAAAAATTATTTCTCTCTTCTAATCCTTGGTAATTCTATTCTTATACATAATTGAAAATACTATTTACAAAGTAAACTATAAGAGTCCCTCCATTTCCTTCATAAATTGCATGTAAGCGTCGTCCTTGGTTGGAGCTTGCTTAGGCACATCGGCCGGTCTCTGCAATGTGCCGGTCTTCAGACCAGGCTTGGCCTTCTTGTCTTCGCGTTTGACGCGCAAAGCTGATGGCACGAACCGTGTTACGTCGGCAGACAGATTCCTGATTTGTGGTTTCGCACTGATGGTAGCACCTGTAACTCAAAAACAACTTAACTTAACTTATTTTTTTAATCGAAAATCCTTTTACCACTGGTGCTGGTGGCAAGGTTTCTTTCATTCTATTTTTTTTTAAAGAATACTACTAGTATTCTTGTTAACCACTCCAATTAAGCTGCAATGCTTGTGTCTGGAGTTGGTTTACGTCAATAGTCGAATGGCATGGCAAATATAGGTTCGGCATGATAATGATCTATGATAAGATGTAGTTGGCGAGCGCTCACCCTGCGCGCCGTCCTTCTTCTGTATGAGCTGCGGCGCGGCGCTGAGCACGGAGACGTGCGGCGGCGGCGGCGGCGGCGGCGGCGGCGGCGGCGGCGGCGGCGGCGGCGGCGGCGGCGGCGGCGGCGGCGGCGGCGGCGGCGGCGGCGGCGGCGGCGGCGGCGGCGGCGGCGGCGGCGGCGGCGGCGGCGGCGGCGGCGGCGGCGGCGGCGGCGGCGGCGGCGGCGGCGGCGGCGGCGGCGGCGGCGGCGGCGGCGGCGGCGGCGGCGGCGGCGGCGGCGGCGGCGGCGGCGGCGGCGGCGGCGGCGGCGGCGGAGCGCCCGGCGGAGCGCCCGGCATCCGGAGACCAGGCGGCCGCAGACCTAACATGAAACAATAACATTATTACTAAAAAAAATTATAGAAAATACCCAACACAGGGGTAGAGAGATGTTTAGACAATAAAATCCTATCCACCCACATTCCACCGAAGATATTCCTGGGACAACGTGACTGGTGTTGAGCACGTCGCCGTCTTTTTATCCAAGCCGATTATATTTAAATAGTATATAGTAGATAGAGCCGCGCACGGCGGGCCACCTGGGGGCAGCAGCGGCGGCGGCGGCGGCGGCGGCGGCGGCGGCGGCGGCGGCGGCGGCGGCGGCGGCGGCGGCGGCGGCGGCGGCGGCGGCGGCGGCGGCGGCGGCGGCGGCGGCGGCGGCGGCGGCGGCGGCGGCGGCGGCGGCGGCGGCGGCGGCGGCGGCGGCGGCGGCGGCGGCGGCGGCGGCGGCGGCGGCGGCGGCGGCGGCGGCGGCGGCGGCGGCGGCGGCGGCGGCGGCGGCGGCGGCGGCGGCGGCGGCGGCGGCGGCGGCGGCGGCGGCGGCGGCGGCGGCGGCGGCGGCGGCGGCGGCGGCGGCGGCGGCGGCGGCGGCGGCGGCGGCGGCGGCGGCGGCGGCGGCGGCGGCGGCGGCGGCGGCGGCGGCGGCGGCGGCGGCGGCGGCGGCGGCGGCGGCGGCGGCGGCGGCGGCGGCGGCGGCGGCGGCGGCGGCGGCGGCGGCGGCGGCGGCGGCGGCGGCGGCGGCGGCGGCGGCGGCGGCGGCGGCGGCGGCGGCGGCGGCGGCGGCGGCGGCGGCGGCGGCGGCGGCGGCGGCGGCGGCGGCGGCGGCGGCGGCGGCGGCGGCGGCGGCGGCGGCGGCGGCGGCGGCGGCGGCGGCGGCGGCGGCGGCGGCGGCGGCGGCGGCGGCGGCGGCGGCGGCGGCGGCGGCGGCGGCGGCGGCGGCGGCGGCGGCGGCGGCGGCGGCGGCGGCGGCGGCGGCGGCGGCGGCGGCGGCGGCGGCGGCGGCGGCGGCGGCGGCGGCGGCGGCGGCGGCGGCGGCGGCGGCGGCGGCGGCGGCGGCGGCGGCGGCGGCGGCGGCGGCGGCGGCGGCGGCGGCGGCGGCGGCGGCGGCGGCGGCGGCGGCGGCGGCGGCGGCGGCGGCGGCGGCGGCGGCGGCGGCGGCGGCGGCGGCGGCGGCGGCGGCGGCGGCGGCGGCGGCGGCGGCGGCGGCGGCGGCGGCGGCGGCGGCGGCGGCGGCGGCGGCGGCGGCGGCGGCGGCGGCGGCGGCGGCGGCGGCGGCGGCGGCGGCGGCGGCGGCGGCGGCGGCGGCGGCGGCGGCGGCGGCGGCGGCGGCGGCGGCGGCGGCGGCGGCGGCGGCGGCGGCGGCGGCGGCGGCGGCGGCGGCGGCGGCGGCGGCGGCGGCGGCGGCGGCGGCGGCGGCGGCGGCGGCGGCGGCGGCGGCGGCGGCGGCGGCGGCGGCGGCGGCGGCGGCGGCGGCGGCGGCGGCGGCGGCGGCGGCGGCGGCGGCGGCGGCGGCGGCGGCGGCGGCGGCGGCGGCGGCGGCGGCGGCGGCGGCGGCGGCGGCGGCGGCGGCGGCGGCGGCGGCGGCGGCGGCGGCGGCGGCGGCGGCGGCGGCGGCGGCGGCGGCGGCGGCGGCGGCGGCGGCGGCGGCGGCGGCGGCGGCGGCGGCGGCGGCGGCGGCGGCGGCGGCGGCGGCGGCGGCGGCGGCGGCGGCGGCGGCGGCGGCGGCGGCGGCGGCGGCGGCGGCGGCGGCGGCGGCGGCGGCGGCGGCTATCATGACTATAAAAGATATGCTTCTTTAGCAATATGACCTATATTGCTAATTGTGTATTTTTATTGACTTTTTATTAAATACTTTGTGGTACTTTGTAGTACAGTATGTATCCTACAGTTGCCCCCTCACCCACAATGAAGATTAGCAATAATATTTAAATACAAAAACTTTGCATGCATTTACATGTTTAAAATAACTTCAGACAAAAAATTCCAGAAAATTTTGAGGGTGTTTGAAATATAGCACAATTTTTATTTTTGAATAAATCAAAACGTATTGGAAACTAAAATGTTACCAACATTACGAGATTACAACAATCACCAAAAACTTTTTAAAAATGGTTAAAACATTATATATATATAGCAAAGTAATGAAACACTCACCTGGCAGTCAAATCTGCAGCTCTGTCTCTTTCTCTCTTCCTATGTACCTCTTCCATCTCCTTCATAAAGTCGTCGATATTCTGACCAGATAACGCCAGCATTCTCTGTTGCAAGGAAGTGGGTTTCGCTGTGGGAGCGGCCGAAGGGGGCGACGAGGGATGTTCGTTCTCATCTATCACCTCGCCGTCCAAATCTTCGTGCACTGGTTTGTTCTGGGCTACCATTTGAGGTGTGTGGGTCTGAAGAAAAGAAAAACTTTTAGTGACCACATGTCATGTTTTGTGTTGAAATTACTTCTGATACATTATAAAATTATAATGTTTTATTATTTAAAATTTTCTGTCAACATATCAAATATAGGTGTTAGTTTTATTTCTTTTAACACCAGTGAGAATTAGTTCAATTTAACATATATCATCACGCCATTCCCAACACAGGGGTAGAGAGATGTTTAGACAATAAAATCCTATCCACCCACATTCCACCGAAGATATTCCTGGGACAACGTGACTGGTGTTGAGCACGTCGCCGTCTTTTTATCCAAGCCGATTATATTTAAATAGTATATAGTAGATAGAGCCGCGCACGGCGGGCCACCTGGGGGCAGCAGCGGCGGCGGCAGACGCAGCTCGGCGCCGGGCGGCTCGAGCGCGAAGTCCGCGAGCGGCGCCTGCTGCCCCTCCGAGTCGCTGTCTGAGTCGCTCTCCCGCCCGCCGGTGCGCTTCAGCGCGCTCAGTCTGTTGGGCAACCAGTGCTATTACTTCACTCGCTTAATGCCAGGTACAAATATCAAAAAAATAAAATATCTCCACGCCATTCCCGATACAAAGGTAGACAGGGGTTTGGACAATTAAGACATTTTTGGGACAACGTGACAGGTAGTGAGCCCGTCGCCGCCTTTGAGTCCAAGTTAAAGATATAAATCGTACATTAGTTTTTGAAAACCAGTCGGCTATCATGACTATAAACAATATGCATTCTTTAGCAATATGACCTATATTGCTAATTGTGTATTTTTATTGACTTTTTATTAAATACTTTGTGGTACTTTGTAGTACAGTATGTATCCTACAGTTGCCCCCTCACCCACAATGAAGATTAGCAATAATATTTAAATACAAAAACTTTGCATGCATTTACATGTTTAAAATAACTTCAGACAAAAAATTCCAGAAAATTTTGAGGGTGTTTGAAATATAGCACAATTTTTATTTTTGAATAAATCAAAACGTATTGGAAACTAAAATGTTACCAACATTACGAGATTACAACAATCACCAAAAACTTTTTAAAATGGTTAAAACATTATATATATAGCAAAGTAATGAAACACTCACCTGGCAGTCAAATCTGCAGCTCTGTCTCTTTCTCTCTTCCTATGTACCTCTTCCATCTCCTTCATAAAGTCGTCGATATTCTGACCAGATAACGCCAGCATTCTCTGTTGCAAGGAAGTGGGTTTCGCTGTGGGAGCGGCCGAAGGGGGCGACGAGGGATGTTCGTTCTCATCTATCACCTCGCCGTCCAAATCTTCGTGCACTGGTTTGTTCTGGGCTACCATTTGAGGTGTGTGGGTCTGAAGAAAAGAAAAACTTTTAGTGACCACATGTCATGTTTTGTGTTGAAATTACTTCTGATACATTATAAAATTATAATGTTTTTATTATTTAAAATTTTTCTGTCAACATATCAAATATAGGTGTTAGTTTTATTTCTTTTAACACCAGTGAGAATTAGTTCAATTTAACATATATCATCACGCCATTCCCAATACAGGGGTAGACAGAGGTCTTAACAATTAAGTTGTTTTGACCCACCTTCCACAAAAGATATTTTTGGACAACATGACAGGTGGTGAACCCGTCTCCATCTCAAGTCTCCATCCAAACCAACGATTAAATTCTTACATAAAAAAAAAATAATATCTTCAAGCAATTCCCAATACTGGGTTAGACAGAGGTCAAGTCTAGACAATTAAGTCCCTTTGACCCACCTTCCACCGAAGATATTTTCGGGACAACGTGACAGGTGGTGAGCCCGTCGCCGCCTTTATGTCCAAGCTAACGATGAAATTCTTACATAGGTTTTTGAAAAAACCCATTGGTACGAGCCTGCCACCTGGGCACTAAACTCAGGTCTCACAACTTGAAATTCTGACCACCCAACCACTCAGCTATCGTTACTTCAATTTAACATTTATGCATGTTATCAATTGATGTATATAACTTCATTTCTTTGGAATATGATCAGATACAATAAACTAAGTGATAAAAGAGATCTTAAAGTACTTAGAGGAAGGGTACATAATGCACCTATAACAGGAAGCATGTGGTTGTTCATTTATGTGTTTTGCGGCAACGCCACAATTTCTCTATGTCTAAGGTACAAATCTTAAGTATGAGGTGACATGATCTCGAGTACTACATGCTCTAAACTTCAAAAGTAGTGAAAAAACTATTTCATAGAACAAAAGCCAAAGAAGGCTTAGTGCGTATTGAATAGATGAGATTCATACATAATCCCCAGGCGGACCCTCATCAGGTAGGTCAGAGAAGCGTAGACTCTTCTTTTCTTTGTGCATATCATGTTTAAAAGCTTCATATATCAGCAACATGTAATCTGGAGGCGGACCTGGAGGAACACCAGGTGGTTCCACGCCAATTGGTTTTTCCTGAAACATTAAGTTATATAAAATATTATATTATTAAAAAGTATTGACATTTGATTTTAATTTACTGCTATGCCATTGATATTTGACAAAATTATGTAGAATATATATTGTACTGTGCCATGATGCTTGAATTAAAAAAAGTTTACTTTCTTGTTTTCATCACAATAAATTATTAGTTGTTGTTCTAATAATTTATTGTGATGAAAACAGTATCTAGTATTTGTTTAAATATTATCAAGATATTACCATTTATGTGTTGCAGTATTGGATTACAAGTAAAATGTTTCAATTTTCTTTTCATTATACTCTTAAATTCTTCAACTTCTTTTTAGACAAGTCACTTTTATGAATATTAATTCTGAAAAGTACTTTATTCTTCTTCTTTCTATCGTGAAATGTGCCACTAAACTTGTTTAAACCAGTGTCTGCTCACATCCACTGAGGTCCTCAAAGTTAAAACTAAAATAGTATATCTTCAAATACTAAAAAGACAAGGTGGCATCTTTTAATATACTTACTCTGTATACAGAATCCTTTTTTAATATTGGTTTGGGTAATATGGGATGTGCTGTGTCCATTGGCAAAGGAATTTGTGATGGGACATTTCCATATATTAAATTATCAGGAACCTGAAAAAACAATAAATAAAAAACTGATTAAAAAAAATATATCTTCACGCAATTCCCAATACAGGGGTAGACAGAGGTCAAGTCTAGACAATTAAGTCCCTTTGACCCACCTTCCACCGAAGATATTTTCGGGACAACGTGACAGGTGGTGAGCCCGTCGCCGCCTTTATGTCCAAGCCAACGATGAAATTCGTACATAAGTTTTGAAAAACTCATTGGTACTGCCACCTGGGGATCGAACTCGGGTCTCTCGACTCGAAATTCCGACCACCCAACAACTCAGCTATTGTGACTTATTACATTTTTATTTATTATTACATTATACATTTTTTTAATCCTAGTAAATCATTTTTAAATGAAAAAAAATATACCTGCAATGTTGGCAATGGGATATCATCCACTTGCACTGACTGTGCATGTTTCACAGACTCATAATATGAAATTAAATGTGCTCGCCTCTTTTCATACTCCATTTCCTGACGTTTAAGCTCCACCCATTTTTCTGGATCATCTTTGTCCTAAAATCAAATTTAAATCTCTGCTACATAGTTTTGAAACACCTGAATTACCAATTACAAAAAAAGACATTTAGATCACACTACAAAAGGAACATCCATATTAGACAAAATAAAACTGTGGTGAGTTGGCACAATTTTGATTTTAAAATGGGTAATCCATTATGGATACCCAGCCCTGGAAAGAGAACTGGGTAATGTTGGACTCCCATCAACTAAAACCCCATGGTAGTTACCTTCAGCATTGAGGAGACCTCACGAGATTTCTGTTTGTAACACAACCATGGTCCCATTCTTCTCTTCTTTTAGTGGTAGAAACTAAGGAGACTAGATCAAGTTCTACTTCTTATATTAGTATTTGGATAGTAATATGCACATTTTCATTTTCAAGTAATATATGATTATTGTATTCTTTTTAAGGCATTTCATTTCTCCATTTACAGTATACTAAATTTCAAGTATGTACTAGTGTGATACACATTAACCTACATCCCAGTTGGTTGAAATTATTATATCCCCAATTCATCCCTAGTAATCCAATTTCAGTATCTGGCTCTTTCCATTAAGAAAATGTATTTTAAAGTCTATCTCGTAACTGTTACAGAGTAATGACTTTCTTCATTAACTCAGCAATGGAACAAAGTAGTAATAAACTGTATTTTATCTGAGCTCAAATACTAGAAATGCCTTAGTTTTATTGCATTAGTTGTTTCATAAGCCAATGCAAGACCTGAACCATGAATCTATATACAGAAAACTATTTTTCTAAAACTTATGTACGAATTATATCGTTGGCTTGGACATAAAGACGGCGACGGGCTTACCACCTGTCCTGTTGTCCCGAAAATATCGTCGGTGGAAGGTGGGTCGATGGGTCTAGACTAGACCTCTGCCTACCCTGCCATCTGTATTGGGAATTGCGTGAAGATATTTTATTTTATTTATTTATTATTATTTAAATATTTGTACATTTAAAAAAAATATCTTCACGCAATTCCCAATACAGGGGTAAACAGAGGTCAAGTCTAGACAATTAAGTCTTTTTGACCCACCTTCCACCGAAGATATTTTCGGGACAACGTGACAGGTGGTGAGCCCGTCGCCGCCTTTATGTCCAAGCCAACGATGAAATTCGTACATAAGTTTTGAAAAACTCATTGGTACTGCCACCTGGGGATCGAACTCGGGTCTCTCGACTCGAAATTCCGACCACCCAACAACTCAGCTATTGTGACTTATTACATTTTTATTTATTATTACATTATACATTTTTTTAATCCTAGTAAATCATTTTTAAATGAAAAAAAATATACCTGCAATGTTGGCAATGGGATATCATCCACTTGCACTGACTGTGCATGTTTCACAGACTCATAATATGAAATTAAATGTGCTCGCCTCTTTTCATACTCCATTTCCTGACGTTTAAGCTCCACCCATTTTTCTGGATCATCTTTGTCCTAAAATCAAATTTAAATCTCTGCTACATAGTTTTGAAACACCTGAATTACCAATTACAAAAAAAAAGACATTTAGATCACACTACAAAAAAGGAACATCCATATTAGACAAAATAAAAACTGTGGTGAGTTGGCACAATTTTTTATTTTAAAATGGGTAATCCATTATGGATACCCAGCCCCTGGAAAGAGAACTGGGTAATGTTGGACTCCCATCAACTAAAACCCCATGGTAGTTACCTTCAGCATTGAGGAGACCTCACGAGATTTCTGTTTGTAACACAACCATGGTCCCATTCTTCTCTTCTTTTAGTGGTAGAAACTAAGGAGACTAGATCAGAAGTTCTACTTCTTATATTAGTATTTGGATAGTAATATGCACATTTTCATTTTCAAGTAATATATGATTATTGTATTCTTTTTAAGGCATTTCATTTCTCCATTTACAGTATACTAAATTTCAAGTATGTACTAGTGTGATACACATTAACCTACATCCCAGTTGGTTGAAATTATTATATCCCCAATTCATCCCTAGTAATCCAATTTCAGTATCTGGCTCTTTCCATTAAGAAAATGTATTTTAAAGTCTATCTCGTAACTGTTACAGAGTAATGACTTTCTTCATTAACTCAGCAATGGAACAAAGTAGTAATAAACTGTATTTTATCTGAGCTCAAATACTAGAAATGCCTTAGTTTTATTGCATTAGTTGTTTCATAAGCCAATGCAAGACCTGAACCATGAATCTATATACAGAAAACTATTTTTCAAAATAAAACAAAGAAGGTCAAACACATCAGAATAATGAAAAATTAAAGTATACTTACATACATCTTTAGAACTCTATCAAAAGTTTCTCTTAATTTTTTTCTTTTTTCTTTCAAAACTTTTTCATTCAACGGTGAAGGTTGCAGAACATTATATTCTTAAAAAAATAATTGAATTTTAATTCAGTATTTTTAATTATCATTAAATACACATAAGAAGCAACATCTATAGAAACAGAATATAATAAATAATAGTATTATATATTTGCAAGTGGAAGTAGTGTTGTGTTGTTTTTCATGAGAGCTAAAAAATTCAGTAGCAAAGCTCACCTTTATATGAGAGACTTTCTGTATATGCCTTGGTTTTTTTTTATAGAAAAGGGAGGCAAATTAGCAGGCGGTTCACATGATGATAAGTGATTACAGCTGCCCATGAACACCCACAATAAGAGGCATAGCAGATGCATTGCCGGCCTTAGAGTGCCTCGTCCCCGAAGGGGGAGGGGGGTGTGGGCCTCCGTTACCTGCACTCACCAGACGAAATGCAGAAGTTTGTTAGACTTCTACTTCACACCAGTATTCCGTGAGGTTGTGGTTCTTCCCTGGTCGAGCCGGCCCATTCATGCAACTACAAAAGCTGATGCGTGGCTCTGCCACTGTTAAGAAAGTTAAATATAACTTTGCCCATTGTAACAGAAAAACATGACAATCAAAGATTAGATTATGATGATGATTACTCTGCCTCTTTTTAACCTTACCTAAACCAGAACAGCTCAATTGTTACTATTACATAGTATAAATCATTACAACTCAGATAATCATATATGCCTGTCATAAGATTGCACTATTAGGCAAAAGGATTGCAGCTGCAGTATTAGATAAAATAAATAAATAAATATCTTCACGCAATTCCCAATACAGGGGTAGACAGAGGTCAAGTCTAGACAATTAAGTCCCTTTGACCCACCTTCCACCGAAGATATTTTCGCGACAACGTGAAAGGTGGTGAGCCCGTCGCCACCTGTCAAAATCTGCTGACCTATCATTGTTCAACTTGCTTTGGTCTAGTATTTCTGAGTAGTTATGCTGATGTTATTGTATGCTTTGCACATTATTTTACAAACTATAGATGTAAAGGAAACATGTAACGAGAATAAGAAAAAAAATTAAAATGGCTGTATGCCAGTTGATGAGAATGTTATTAGATACATACTATGAAATACATTATCAAGTGATATAAGTAGGTTGAATGTAAATGTTGCGGAAAGTCGACTGATGCAAGTGGCTGGGCACCTTTCCCTCCACCTTTGTGGAATGCTTTGGGACGAGAACTATATTCAGCAGCGAGTCTTGATAGGCTATGAAGAATAATGAAAATTGTTACAGCAAAAGATTGTGAACTATGAAATAGTTACCCATTTCATCAATTTTCTGTAATTCTTCGAGAATTTGAGTAGGGTCTTTCATTTTCAGCACAGCCGCTCTCACCATTTGTCGTTGTCTTTTATTCTTCTTTAATTCCTTTTTTCGAGCTTCTTTTCCTATTAGCAGAAGTTTATAATGTTTAATTAAATAAACACAAACATTTACATAAATTCCTAAGTGTTTAGCTTTATAATATTTACTTACGTGCTTGGTCTGTAGGATTCATATATTTACCACTTTTAGTGGTATTTATTGACCGCCGCCCCATTTTGCTTTTAAATTTTATTGCTAACTATTTACTAAAAGATTCACCACTATTTCAAAATGCAATACTTTTCATAATTTGATTAGAACAGAAAAAACTGCAAGAAACCCAAATTCTAACCATAAGCATCTGTCAAATCAATTTTGGGAACCACAGAGTAAGTAATCCCTGTGGTATAGATAAAAAAATTGAGGAAGCGCGCACAGATCTGTTAGAGATGCCAGTGTATTATTATACTCACCGTACCGACTCTACACGAAGGACATTTATATGATTTGAAATTCCGCAAGATCGTTTTTTTTATTTGTGGTAAAATTCGATCTATTCAAAAGAACGAAACGAACAGAACGAAAAAAAAAGTTTGTAATAAATATTGAACAAGAGTTGTTGTTTGTAATATTGTTATAATATATGTTATTAATATAGCCCGGCAAGGTATTTTATATTTTATTTTTATTTATATTGAATGAGTGAAGACCGAATGGTGAAGAAAATATATGGCGCGAAGGTTAATATTAAAAGGTGTCGAGGTAGACCGAGACTAACTTCTGAAGTCCATGTGAGCAAATTGCTCGAAGAGGGGAGGGTCAAGAGTACTCGGATACCTAGACGTGCATGTATGAAGAAGATGATAATCTAAAAGAAGCGAAAGAAGTATGTAGGGATGACACTTGGCGAGCTGTTCTCTCTGGCTACCCGTCAGAGATTGTGCGTGAAGATAAATAAATAATTATAAATAAATAAACATATTTTCCAATCCTGCGTAGCCTGTGGTCTAGATAATGTAGTCTTTTCGAGCCACATTTAATCGGAGCTTATTTTCGGCCAATGTGATAGATGTTGAGCCTATCGCCGTCTTTGTGTACAAGGCAACAATATAAATACGATTACGGTATGTGTTAGTACGAGCATACTTCCTGGGAATTAAACAACCGTCCCTTGGCTTGAATTTCAATCACTCAACCACTCAGATCAGGTTATCAGCATCGTGTTAAAAACACGCTTTTATTAGCTTCACATGTATATTTGAAGATAGGGCGCGATTTTGACCCACTTTAAACGGCCAGATTTCGTTCAAACTTTGTAGATTTATCGAGGACCGATGACAATACACTAATTTGATAAAAAATCTAAAAAATATAATAGTTTAAAAAACTAAAAAAAAAACACGTTTTTTATAGAAAACCGAACTAAAAAATAGAAAATAAATTTTAATGAATTTAAATTAAGAATAGCGTTAAAATTTTAGAATTATGGAATAGTTTAAAGTGGGTCAAAATCGCACCCAAAGAAGTCGGTTACAAACATACAAATATACAGGTGAAGCTAATTAAAGCGTATTAAAAAGCCTGATCTGAGTGGTTGAGTGATTGAGATTCAAGCCAAGGGACGGTTGTTTAATTCCTAGGAAGTATGCTCGTACTAACACATACCGTAATCGTATTTATATTGTTGCCTTGTACACAAAGACGGCGATAGGCTCAACATCTATCACATTCGCCGAAAATAAGCTCGATTAAATGTGGCTCGAAAGGACTATATTATCTAGACCTCAGGCTACGCAGGATTGGTAAATACGTTTATTTATTTATATTTTATTTTTATTTATATTGAATGAGTGAAGACCGAATGGTGAAGAAAATATATGGCGCGAAGGTTAATATTAAAAGGTGTCGAGGTAGACCGAGACTAACTTCTGAAGTCCATATGAGCAAATTGCTCGAAGAGGGGAGGGTTAAGAGTACTCGGATACCTAGACGTGCATGTATGAAGAAGATGATAATCTAAAAGAAGCGAAAGAAGTATGTAGGGATGACACTTGGCGAGCTGTTCTCTCTGGCTACCCGTCAGAGATTGTGCGTGAAGATAAATAAATAATTATAAATAAATAAACATATTTTCCAATCCTGCGTAGCCTGTGGTCTAGATAATGTAGTCCTTTCGAGCCACATTTAATCGGAGCTTATTTTCGGCCAATGTGATAGATGTTGAGCCTATCGCCGTCTTTGTGTACAAGGCAACAATATAAATACGATTACAGTATGTGTTAGTACGAGCATACTTCCTGGGAATTAAACAACCGTCCCTTGGCTTGAATTTCAATCACTCAACCACTCAGATCAGGTTATCAGCATCGTGTTAAAACACGCTTTTATTAGCTTCACATGTATATTTGTATGTTTGTATGTTTGTAACCGACTTTTTGGGCGCGATTTTGACCCACTTTAAACGGCCAGATTTCGTTCAAACTTTGTAGATTTATCGAGGACCGATGACAATACACTAATTTGATAAAAACTAAAAATATAATAGTTTAAAACTAAAAATATAATAGTTTAAAACTAAAAAAAAAACACGTTTTTTATAGAAAACCGAACTAAAAAATAGAAAATAAATTTTAATGAATTTAAATTAAGAATAGCGTTAAAATTTTAGAATTATGGAATAGTTTAAAGTGGGTCAAAATCGCACCCAAAGAAGTCGGTTACAAACATACAAATATACAGGTGAAGCTAATTAAAGCGTATTAAAAAGCCTGATCTGAGTGGTTGAGTGATTGAGATTCAAGCCAAGGGACGGTTGTTTAATTCCTAGGAAGTATGCTCGTACTAACACATACCGTAATCGTATTTATATTGTTGCCTTGTACACAAAGACGGCGATAGGCTCAACATCTATCACATTCGCCGAAAATAAGCTCCGATTAAATGTGGCTCGAAAGGACTACATTATCTAGACCTCAGGCTACGCAGGATTGGTAAATACGTTTATTTATTTATATTTATTTATTCACCTTCACGCACAATCCCTGACGGGGTAGCCAGAGAAAACAGATCGCCAAGTGTCACTACCCCTACATACTTCTTTCGCATCTTTCAGATTCATCATCTTCTTCATATATGCACGTCTAGGTATCCGAGTACTCTTGACCCTCCCCTCTTCGAGCAATTTGCTCACATGGTCTTCGGAAGTTAGTCTCGGTCTACCTCGACACCTTTTAATATTAACTTTCGCGCTATATATTTTCTTCACCATTCGGTCTTCACTCATTCGCTCAACGTGCCCAAGCCATCGAAGCACGCCCTTATCCATTTTTGAGACAAGGTCATCTTTCAAACCTGCCATATTGCGAATCTCTTCGTTTCGCTTTCGATCGGCCATGGTAAGGCTGCACATTTTACGAAGAGATCGCATCTCCTCTGCATTCAACCAGCTTTTATGCTTCTTCTGGCATACCCACGTTTCGCTGCCATATAACAAAGTCGGTACCAACACTGCGTTATGTATTGCAAGGCGTGCACTTTTCACTAATACAAATATTGTTTGCGACTTTGTGCAAAATGGACTATATGAAAGTACTGTCCCATATTCTCTTTAACTATTTCAAATTTATTTTACATGGGGTCGCCACTTGTGGCGTTTGCGCTGCTATCTGTATTGTATGCATGAAGTCCCTGTAAGTTGGGTGGTAAGTAGTAAGGAATTTTTGTTTTCATTAACTATTACAATGGATTTAGTGCTCTGGTAAGACATAGGCTACTATTTAATGAATAAACCAAATGGGCGAAGCTGTGGGCAGCAGCTTGAAATCCAAAACTCATCTATTTCTATTTCTTAAATCATCTGAAAACTCACGGTTAATTCATAAAATCGATCTTTTCATAAAAAAATCATATACTTCGTTGTTCTCGATTAGTGTGACCATCTTAAATCTCAAGGAATCTACCCTACATTGTATGAACATTAGCAAAATGTATCGATAAGTCATGACTCGTGAGTTTGTGAGCAAAAGGAGCCAATAGTACGAGTTTAGTTGTCACTAGGGTAATAATGTTACATGAATTTTACGCAAATAATTAATAAAAAATGTTCACAAACAAATCGGAATATTTGCCTCTCTATTCTGGCCTCTCAGACCTTTTGTTCAATATTCACTAATATTTTGTGTCATTTTTATGAACAATATTTATACGTATTTGCATGTTAAGTTGGTAATAGACTTGCGTTAATGCCGTTTATAGATAGTGTACCAAACTTACGCATGATTGATAAACGAATTTCAAATTTGTACAGGATCCAAAGTTCTGAGTCCAACCTTATAGTGTAAATATAAAGAAGTGATTAGAGATATGTATACTTAGGTAGGCAACAGTTTATCGAATGATCGGTTTACGACTGTATTTATATAGTTTAATATCTTTTTTCTAAGTAACTACCAAAAGTCCACTGCTAAACATAGGCTTTCTCCAAAGTTTGACACAAAGAATGGTTCAAGCATTTTGCAACATTTGCCGGCACATTTTGCAGGTCGTCTGCCTAAACCTGGTTGCTACTCGAGAATTTCACTCTATTCTATTTAATATTATATATCATTCTACATTTATAACAAAGGCCTTATTTAGACATTATTATGTTTCACATTGAATTTATTTTAGACTTGCCAATTGCTATTAATATTCCTTTTTTTATCCGTGGGGATATACCTAACGTATATCAGCCCCCGAAGAGAGGTAAAGACGGGTGACGACAGGGTGACGACACACCGACTAAAACCCCATGGTTTTCCGCCATCGCTACATGTTGGCGGGGTTATCGGTTCGTTTTTTGCTTGTGTACTAGTTTCTTTATTGATAGTTGATTTTTTTTTATACTACATAAAGGGCTTTTGTCCTATCTTGTTTGTGTCCATAGAGTTTTGCTATTTTTCGAGTTTACTAATGTGGCAATTATTTTGACGTACATGTTTGACCGCCACACAGGCAATATAAAACCGTCAAAAACGATCGTGTACAATAGAATAGTATAGAAATAACATGTATCCAATACCAGAACGACGACTTGCAAAGATGCAGGTGGCTGGGGACCGTTCGTTGTGAAAAGCTTTGGGGGAGGCCTATGTTAAGCAGTGGACTCTTGATAGGCTGTAAAGAAGAAGACGGCACAAGAAGTTCATGCATATTAATAAGTACATAGTAAGTTTATAAAACAAAATAAACTAAAAGGAATTTGCCCTGCATGTGCTGTATGTGTATGGTGATTTTTAGCCAAGTAACTTGTTCATTGGCGTTACGAAAGTAGCTATTACGTTTGATTATAATCTATATATATTTTATTTTAATGAACCTTCAGATAAGTGACTCGGTGACAAAGAAGTTATCCCAAACCAGGGACAAGTGGTTGTAAAACCTCCACGAAAAAAACAGATATTACTGAAACATATAATACATATAGTGGCCTTACATACGTTCATAAAAATAAATAAATATCTTCACGCAATTCCCAATACAGGGGTAGACAGAGGTCTAGTCTAGACAATTAAGTCCCTTTACCCACCTTCCACCGAAGATATTTTCTGGACAACGTGACAGGTGGTGAGCCCGTCGCCGTCGTTACATGCATTCATACTTATAAAAAGTACACAGTTTTACACAAGTTTGTATACAAATTTGCCCAAAATCACCACGCTAGGCGAGCATATTTGCGATCACTATACCAGATCCTACGTATCTTAGACGTTATTGTCCATCACCGGCAAGCATAATTTTCATTTCGTATTTTTTTCGAAGTCCCATCCCGCCATTTGTTTACGTTTTCCTTTGTCGCATCTTACGTTTTTTACTGTTGCCAAGGTATGATGTGGATAGCCTACGGTTTAGGGAAGTGTAGTCACTTTATTGTGACAGCAAAGCCTATGTGCGGATAGGGCATAACCTGTTACCCATTTTAAGCGTCTAAACGGGCGTAAAACAGGGTTGTGTCATGTTTACCTGACTTTTCATATTATATCTTGACAGCTGTTAACAAAAGCTGAAACATTGCTTTATGGGTGTGAAATTGGGTGACATCATCGTAAATTATCTGCAGTATGCTGATGATCCAGTGCTTATTGCACCATCAGAGGTCTGCAGGCATTAGTCACATATATGAAATGTAAATGAGTACGGGCATAAAAAAGGTGAATGAAATTTTATACTTGGGGAGCGCTTATGGCCGGGATGGAAAACGTAACTTAGATGTGGATAGGCGTGTTGGTATCGGGATCGAATTCAACGGTGGCCTGACAGCGTTAGTCAAAAGGCAAAGTGTAGTGTGAAAAGTGCTCGCCTTGCACTGCGACGCAGTGCTGGTACCGGGTTTGTTATATGGCAGAACTTGGGTCTGCCAGAAAAAGCATAAAAGCAAATTGAATGCAGTGGAGATGTAGTATCTTCGTAAAAAAAATACGGCGTTACATTGGCCGGCTGAAAATCAAACGAAGAGATTCATGGCAGATTGATATGGCAGATTTGAAAGATGATCTTATCACTAGAATTGATAAGGACAAATTTCGATTGTTTCAGTATGTTGAGCGAATGAGTAAAGACCGAATGGCACAAAGATTAACATTAAAAGGTGTAGTGGTAGACCATATGAGTATATTGCTCGTAGAGTGGAGGGTCAAGAGTACTCGGATACCTAGACCTGTGCATATGAAGTATTAAAAAATATAAGTAATAAAAAATAAAATATAAATATTTATACCTAAATAAAAATCTTCACGCCATTCCCAATACAGGGGTAGACAGAGGTCTAGGCAACTAAGTCCTTTCGACCCACCTTCCACCGACGACATCGTGACAGGTGGTGAGCCTATCGCCATATTTATGTCCAAGCCAACGCTAAAAGTCGTACATAATGATTTGAACTTTAACTATACACACGGTTGTATGTACATTGAAAGACTTTTTTTTTAATTCCCCGATGATTACAGAAAGGGCAAAAACATTAAGCAAATAAAAATTTTTCATTCGAATAGAGTCGTGGTATTCGCTAGTTCTCTTATCTGTCTCTTAAAATTATAACCAGTGTCTGATTTTCAAGAATTTTCAAGCATGTAAATCATGACTCCGCAAGGCCTTGGCAGATGTCGGGCACTCTTAGAGGGCGGGATGTGCGAGAGAGAGAGATTTAAAATTTTATCGATGCCGGTGAGACACAGCGGCTCGGAGAGCAACACACAGAGGTCTCGAGTTAGAAGAATCTCGCTGTTGTCATTATTTTTTTTTAATTTCTTTCGACTATTTACGTATATATTATTAAACTATTTGTTTGTACACTTAAAATAACAGTTATGAAGAACTGAGATAATTAATTAAGTAAATTTTTACAGTATTAGATATTTGATTAAGGCAGACGGCTTCTTTCTTTTACCTATTTCTTTAGCTATATACCTCTGTAACAACTGTTAAGAAATACAAAACTTGCACCAAACTTTCAAGTATTTAAAAAAATATCTTCACACTATTCCTAATACAAAGATTTAGACAATTAAGTTCTTTAGATCCACATTTCACCGAAGACATTTTTTGGGACCACGTGACAGGTGATAAGCCCTTCGCCGTATTTATGTCCAAGCCAACGCTAAAAGTCGTACATAATGATTTGAACTTTAACTATACACACGGTTGTATGTACATTGAAAGACTTTTTTTTTAATTCCCCGATGATTACAGAAAGGGCAAAAACATTAAGCAAATAAAAATTTTTCATTCGAATAGAGTCGTGGTATTCGCTAGTTCTCTTATCTGTCTCTTAAAATTATAACCAGTGTCTGATTTTCAAGAATTTTCAAGCATGTAAATCATGACTCCGCAAGGCCTTGGCAGATGTCGGGCACTCTTAGAGGGCGGGATGTGCGAGAGAGAGAGATTTAAAATTTTATCGATGCCGGTGAGACACAGCGGCTCGGAGAGCAACACACAGAGGTCTCGAGTTAGAAGAATCTCGCTGTTGTCATTATTTTTTTTTAATTTCTTTCGACTATTTACGTATATATTATTAAACTATTTGTTTGTACACTTAAAATAACAGTTATGAAGAACTGAGATAATTAATTAAGTAAATTTTTACAGTATTAGATATTTGATTAAGGCAGACGGCTTCTTTCTTTTACCTATTTCTTTAGCTATATACCTCTGTAACAACTGTTAAGAAATACAAAACTTGCACCAAACTTTCAAGTATTTAAAAAAATATCTTCACACTATTCCTAATACAAAGATTTAGACAATTAAGTTCTTTAGATCCACATTTCACCGAAGACATTTTTTGGGACCACGTGACAGGTGATAAGCCCTTCGCCGTATTTATGTCCAAGCCAACGATATAAATCGTACATGCGGGCCTTCGTTCTCGCAGGTCTCCTGAGATGACGCTGTAAAGGCCTCCGGGCCAACAGCATCCCGTGGATGGTTTTTAATCGGTATGTTTCTCCTTCTGAGATCCGAGTCCGACACTGTTCGTTTCGATGGCCTCCCGGTCAGGAAACGTTCGTGCGTAAAGTATTTTCCTCCACGGTTATAAAAAAAAAAAAATCGTACACAAGTTGATAAAAAAACCCTTTGTTACGAACTCGGGTCTCTCGACTCGAATTCCGATCACCCAACCACGTGGCTATCGTGAATATTTATTTTAAATAATCCGCAATCGGCGAAGTAAAAAAAAAGTAATATTACAGCAATCTGTCCTATGACCTCCTCATGACCTATAATTATCAAAACAATGTACTAGTTCATTATTTTTACAAAAATCTGTACAAAAAGTATGAAATATTTTAATACAGTTTTAAAGATACTGAGTACAGTTATAATTAAAGGCTATAAGGTATTCCGTTTTCTCTCACCATAGCTTTCTATGATTGAGTTGTTTGTAAAGTTTATAAAGCTGTAAATTCACTTACTATCAAGTGGCTAGGTACATATTCATTTACAACAAAAATATTGCTTCACACCTTTCCCAATACAGGGGTAGTTACCAATACTTGTAGAAGTCCTTATAACCCACATTCCACCGAAGACATTTTTTGGAAAAATGTGTCAGTGGTGAGCCCGTCGCCCTCTTTGTGTCCCAACCAACGATATAAGTCGTATAAGTTTTTAAAATAAAACCTACTAGCCTTAGGGATCGAACTCGGGTGCCTTGACTCGAATTCCGATCACCAAAACACTCGGCTATCGTGACATTTACTACAAACTGTATACAAACAAACTTCTCTATAAAACTTTCTCAATCATCACCACCATAACAGCCTGTAAAAGTTTATTGTAGGGCATAGGTCTCCGTACAGAAGGGTTTGCCATAATTACTAGGCATGGCAGGCGAAATAGCAATCGCAGTGCATTAGATGACCCCTTAGACGTTCCTGTCTGCTGAATTTTGTCTGTTATTTTTTTTTATTATTATCCCGCCACATGTCGGTAAACTATTGCATTTTTAACGCTTTTCTTTTAGTCGCCTGTTACGATACTTAGTATTGTTTTACGCCGTAACCATACAGAACTTTACATTTTTTGTTAAATAAATAAAAAAAATATAAATATCTTCACGCAATTCCAAATGCAGGGGTAGACAGAGGTCTAGTCTAGACAATTAAGTCCCTTCGACCGAAGATATTTTCGGGACAACGTGACAGGCCAACGATATAATTCGTACATAAGTTTTTTTTAAAAACCCATTGGTACGAGCCTGCCACTTGGGGATCGAACTCGGGTCTCTGGACTCGAAATTCCGACCACCCAACCACTCGACTATCGTGACTCTTTGTGTCTTTTTTGTTACTTATATAAAATGTTAAGCATGCATATATTTTTTTAAGCATGTAAATACGGTAGTAAATAAATTATATAATAATGGGGAATTTGAAATAACAATTGATGTTGCAGCGAAAAAGTTTATTCTGCAATTTTATTCTCAATTTAATTTAATTTTCATGTTAAGGTATACGTGTTTTTCTTTTATTTTCCGCATAGTATCTCTAAAAAAATTATCACGTTCTCTCTTCCGTGGGTATCGTAAGAGGCGACTAAAGGAGACTAAGCCTTGTCGCAATGGATACGGAGAAATGAGGGGTTAATCATTTCGATGCCACGCCAAAATTAGGCAGAACGGTAAAATTCAACAGTGTCAAAAGGGCCAGACATTTAGTACTACGATCGAAAATCTCTTGCTAAACGTGGCGATGTTGGAATATGCTTAATAGCTCTTGTAGTAACCTTAACCAGCTACTTATCATGAAGATGATGCCTATACTTCTTTACAAGGATTTTTTATCTGACCAATACATGATGTAAAATAAATTAATTAAAAAAACATCTTAAGATTTTAAATTCAACCAATTTTTATCAACTCGATACCTAATAAAGGTCAGCTTATCTATATTTATGACGTAGCACTATGAACTGTACATATAGTTATAAATATATCCATGCTGGAGAATTATATGTCTACCTAGTATTTACGCGAGACGGCGACGACCGGCGCGGCGCTTGTATTACGTCGTATCACGTACTACGACATACGCACACAAACAAACCTTTTACGAGACATCCACTATACAGTCTGCACAAATACCTATATTCGTATATTTTACTACTCAGAGATTTCATTCATGTACCGAAACTAGACCTCTCTTTCTATCTCATTCATCCTAATTGTCGTCGAACGCGAGTGGATGAAACAGCGAAGTTTTTGCCTACGTTAGACGCTTGTTGAACCAAATAGACGCGTCGGTCGAAGTCTCGCTCGCTCCCTCGCGCAGTAGCAGAGATCGCGTCCAAGGCGTGCGTTCGACTTTCGGGCGGCGACGTACGCTAGTAGCGTGTGTCTTCATTATTGATGCAAAAGTTCCACGATGGTAGATCATAACGAAAAATTGTTACAGGAGTTGCTTGAGAAAAGTGGAAATAATGTTTGTGCTGATTGTGGAAGCGAGGGTATGTTAAAGTGTTTTTAACTAGTGATTTTCATTGCTTCGTAAAGCGTGGTATTTCTATGGGGTGAACAAGCGGGGGGCGTAAGTGCGTCCATGCTCTGGAGTTCAGTGACCTCAGCGTAAAATGCATTCAATGAAAACAAATCATCGACATTGAAAATAAATAACATTGAATTGGTGATGCAAACACATAGACTTATATTCTAATCAAATATAAGAAAATCCCTGTGAGTGTTATTTTATTCCTGTCGGTACGTAAGAAGGGAAGTCTATAATTGAAAATTGATTTTATAAATTTCAATAATTTTAGATATTTTCAAAAATTATTTATTGATTATTAATTAAATTATCCGATCGACCAGAAGTTACTTTATAATATGCAAATACGATTTTTTGTTTTAATTGTATATTAAATTTATTTTATGTATTGCTAAAAGCTATCGATAATTCGATACAAGCATATTTTAGCAAGAATTCATAACTTCATGAGGTTCCAGAGCTAGAAAAGGTATTTTATGAGGATTCAATGTCAATACACTAGATGACTCATTCCTCGAGTTCTTAAATTCAGCGGCCCCTTGTACCTACAACCTACTGCCAAGCATATTTTAGACGTAGAGTCGTTTTGCATTCTTACGCGCAATACTGTTTTATTACTAACTATTATATTAAACTATAATATTTTGTTTTTTTTTTCTTTGGTTAGCTTTTCATTTTTGATTTAAGAATCATCTTCTCACCAGTTCCAATATATTTTTACTGTATATTTAATTATTGACTCTACATTTTGTTCATTGAAGATATAATTTTTTAAAATGATTTTAATTTTGTTGAGTGGTTTAGAAATCAAATCGTATTTTTGATTTAATTTTGATTTAAATTAACTTTAAGAAATATAGACTAGCATATCCTTTACACCCTGTGTGTGTATTGCATAAATATTTTTTGTTGAATGAAATAAAATTTAAAGTTTGATTAACTTTCTAATATTTAATTAGTGATAAATCCTAAAGCCGTTTCGATAAAAATGTCACATGACGTCAAGTTCCGTTTCAATAAATTCCTACGCGCTAGTTCAAATGATAGAGTAGGCTAACTTGATGTTAAAGTATCTTTGTAAATATTTGGATGGTCCTTGCTTTTTTATAACTCTTTTCTTTATATAAATAAACGGGAACTCTTGTTCAAATAGATTAATAATATAATATACATACTTAATATTTTAGAGTCACGATAGCCGAGTGGTTAGGTAATCGATGATGTTGGGTGATATTTCGAGTCGGGAGACCCGAGTTCGTTTCCAAGGTGGTAGGTTCGAACCAATGAGATTTTCTATACTTATATACGATTTATATCGTTGTCTTGTTCGTTACGTTCGTACGTTATCCTAAAAAATGTCTTCGAAAAGATTTAATTGTTTGGACGTCTGTCTATTCCGGTATTGGGAATTATGCCAATAATAATCAATTGCTCTGTGGATTATGGGTATTTACCGATTTAACTAATTATTATTTGATTATGTTTATAATCGTTAGGATGAGTTTTCTTGATTTTTTTTAAATTAATTTAACGAAAGTATTGGAAAAACTTTCTATTCTATGAGATTTTATCGCTAATAGATAAAAATATCATTCACAAATACATTTATTCACTCTTTAAGTACACATTTTCTATAACTTTTTCCGAGTTTCAACAATTATTGCAAACAAATTTATCAAAATTTTAATGGAACCACACCCACAGAGTAATACTCATATAAACAGACAACCACGCCTGTCGAGTCAACAAGTTTTACTATTCACTAAACTTTAACGTCTGTGGAAAACAAAAATAAAATATTAATTTTACACTTAAAAAGTCACGATAGCCGAGTTGTTGGGTGGTCGGAATTTCGAGTCGAGAGACCCGAGTTCGATCCCCAGGTGGCAGTACCAATGAGTTTTTCAAAAACTTATGTACGAATTTCATCGTTGGCTTGGACATAAAAGGCGGCGACGGGCTCACCACCTGTCACGTTGTCCCGAAAATATCTTCGGTGGAAGGTGGGTCAAAGGGACTTAATTGTCTAGACTTGACCTCTGTCTACCCCTGTATTGGGAATTGCGTGAAGATATTTATTTATATTTTATTTAATTTTACACTTACTGGTATGAATACGAATTTTGGTTCATGAAATTACAGGTCAAAACAAAACTCTACATTTTCTCTAGGAAATTTCTTTAAACTAAATGTACTTTTAGTTTTTTTCTTTTTTTATAGTTTTCATAAGTTTTATTTGTTCAGTTAAGATAATAAAACTAATAAATTACTTATACTTGCATCAGTCATTAGTATGTATTCATAGCATAAATAAATATCTTCACGCAATTCCCAATACAGGGGTAGACAGAGGTCTACTCTAGACAATTAAGTCCCGTCGACCCACCTTCCACCGAAGATATTTTCGAGACAACGTGACAGGTGGTGAGCTCTTTCATAGCATATAATATTTTATGTAGTTTGAATGAATTTAATTCTAAACGTAAAACTTTTTAAACATTACACTTAAAGAATTGTGGAATTTCTATAGTTTAATTATTTAACCTTCTAATATTTATATAATAGAAGGTTAAATAAATCTTCTAATATTTATATATTAAAAGGAAAATTAAATTATCGTGTCACGGTGTTTGTTGCCAAACTTTTCCAAAATGGTTTGACCGATTGCCGTGAAATTTTGTGTGCACATCGGGTAGGTCTGAGAATCGGTTAACTGAATTTCATTGCCCTAAATGTTCAGGGTAGTCCACATCTAGGCTAATTTTTATCCTAAATATGTAAATGAAATAATTTATTCATCAAAATAAAAATGTACAGACGTTTATCTTCAGTATTTTTATTTTGAATCTACTACAGGAACAGAGAATCTAAAGAGATTCCTCTTACTAAGAAGAACAAACGAAAGAAACTCTGTAGTTATTTCTTTTAGTCAATAGAAAATAGGTATCTATACCTTTAATCGGAACTGAGAGTTATATCAGGGCAAAGTTTAAGAACCCTCCCCCTAGTTGAAACCGCAGGGCGCCAGTAATTGTAGTTAATATATGTACATAAATGTTTTTTTTTCATATAATTCTCCGATATAACATGCACTTGCGGTTTATGCGGTTCTATACACGTATTGAATAGTGTTTAAGTTACTGTAGAGTAGTTTTGCGGCTTGTTAAGAAAACGTACAATTTCCAATATGTAAATACAAAAAAAAATTTTTTTCTAACTCACGATAGTCGAGTGGTTGGGTGGTCGGAATTTCGAGTCAAGAGACCCGAGTTCGATCCCCAGTTGGAAGGCTCGTACCAATGTGTTTTTCAAAAACTTATGTACGAATTACATCGTTGACTTGGACATAAAGACGGCGACGGGCTCACCATCAGTCACGTTGTCCCGAAAATATCTTCGGTGGAAGGTGGGTCGAAGGGACTTAATTGTCTTGGCGACCTCTGTCTACCCCTGTATTGGGAATTGCGTGAATAAATTTATTTATTTTATTTTAAATTTGTAACAGTGCCGATGGATAATGCATTTTCCTTTGGATATAACAATTATATTATAGTGCTAAAGTTTTAATGGGAACATTGACCTTAATTAACCATAGCGTAACGTTCAAGTAGTGAGTCCCATAAAATAATGTATATCTCATTACATAATTTTAATTTAATAGTTGTTTTTCAACGTGTAATTTGTATTGTAATTAACGGGATTGTCCGGTCCGTTGCCTCCGAATTTAATTTTACGCAATTAGTATGGAGAGCCGTGAAAATCATTGGATATTCGATCCGACTGGACACTAATTATTGCGCTTTAATAAATCATTCAAAATAACCAACGTATGTTTCTGAGATTGTATACGTCATTTACTTTTTCGTTACATACATCATTTTACTTAATGATATTAAATTCACAGATAATTAATTGCTTGTTAACATTTTTAACAGGACGCAGTATTAATTCGCTTTTTATTTAGAATTTATGTGAATGTTCTGGTATTTTTCAATTAATTTTTGTTTTCTTGAACCGTTTGCAATCCAGAGGTGACAAGGAACATTCACTTATATAAACAAATAAGTATAAAAATACTGCATTACATATTCATTCCAACCCGCAATCCATGACCTAAGAGCTTACTTCGTACCTAAAACATCCTAAAAATGACAATCTCGGTATTATAGACATTACCTCTGGGTATGACCTCCACAAAAGTTTCTTAAAGAATGCATGAAAGCCATTTCGACCATTGTAAACTACGATACTAAAAGTATAATAAAGAACGATAAAAATATTGTGTTCTTTAGTGAAGACTGCTTACGTACTAAACATGAACCGACGCTACAATAAAGCTATAATACTATCTGTTCCAAGAAAGGAACAGGTAGAAATATCCTTACAAAGATTAAATATCGTGAACAATAAAAATAAAACAAAAGCAAAGAATATGGTAGGGCTGTATTGGCATTTAAGTAAAACAAAGTTTCATATCACCTACTCAAAGGAACTCTAACCCATAATCACCTTCTCTTAGAATTCGTCTTTAAATGTTTTTGTTATTTCTCACAATAGCCGAGTAACGATAGCCGAGTTGTTGGGTGGTCGGAATTTCGAGTCGAGAGACCCGAGTTCGTTCCCCAGGTGGTAGTACCAATGAGTTTTTCAAAAACTTATGTACGAATTTCATCGTTGGCTTGGACATAAAGACGGCGACGGACTCACCACCTGTCACGTTATCCCGAAAATATCTTCGGTGGAAGGTGGGTCAAAGGGACTTAATTGTCTAGACTTGACCTCTGTCTACCCCTGTATTGGGAATTGCGTAAAGATATATTTATATATTGATTATATATTTCTCACAGACGGGAATTGATACTTGTCCGTGAAATAAATGTTTTTGTCCTGATAATCTAAACCCTAAATTATGACCGTGATATCCATTCAACAATCGTACGAAAAACGACAATAAATTAAAAACAAATTTAAAATATAACATTAAAATTCCTTTAGTTAATATTTTAAAGGATGTTTGTAATATAAGTAGTTGGTTTGTCCGAATCTCGTTAGGTCTAAACTTTTGTGAGATCAATATGAATTTTTCCACTCGTGTGGTCATGAATGTAATGACATATATCTTTCTATGTCTTTTTTAACATTATCTACATATCTATCTAATATCTTGTGTCGTTAAATTGAATACTAAGATGGCAACGAGCTCATCGCCTGTCACATTGTTCCAAATAAGCTCGTGTGAAAGGACCAGACTACCCCAGTTTTGGTAAAAAATATTTAAACATGCTATTTAGGAACAGCTCGGTAGTGACACATTCGTCATTGTGTTCATACGTAGCAAATATTGAAAATATAATGTTTATGCGCTCAGCTGATCTCATATTATCGCTTTATCAATGTTGCTTTGGTGAATGTTTGTTTGTAAAAAGCATAGGCATATTTTTTGTATCTGATATAGCTGTAAAAGTTGCTCGGTCGCATGGGTACAGGAAAACATCGGTTAGTGAACTTTAAGATTTGCCAGTTTCTTTTGAAGCCAAGTACGGACATATCCGTGTACGCGATTTATTAATAGTTTGTGGAGCGGTTTTTAATAACCAATAATTTACCTATACTATCCTATACTGTAATATACGAGGATCCATAAATTTTAAGACATATCTTTCATGATGTCATTATATTTTAATATTAAATTTTAATTTAATAAAAAAAGTTACAATATTTTATTCACACCAAAAATATAACTTTTTATTTAATGCCAACCTGAATAAAAATGTTATTTTAAACATTAAAACTTTTTGTTATAAATAAATAAAAAATTAACAAAGAATGAAAATAACAAATTTTTACTAACAAAAGACGTTTATTTTTACGCATATTAGAAAACTCTAGTCCTCATCGCTCCTCATTGTATGGTACTATGAGAGCGGACTGCATTTCCACATTATATGATTTAGCTTAACTAACATTTGCACTATTTTATACTTTAATTAGTGTAATTATTTTTGTGTTGACGGCTTGTTATCTAATTCACTTTTATCTAATGATTACAAAATAAGACTACCCATATCCTTTCTAGTAATTACGGTAACACTCACTTCGATTAAAATACATTAATGTTTTTCGCAAATATTTCGTCAACAACAACAACAATCAAACTAAAAATTTTGTCCAAAAAATAAAAATAAAACTTTAGGAGTTATATATTAACCCTTTACATTTAGGGGGATGAAAAATAGATGTTTTCCGATTCGCAGACCTAACCCATATGCACAAAAAATTTCACGAAAATCGGAAAAGTACAAATTCAAAATGATAATGATACATAAGACATTTATTACAATAATACCACAGAATATTATAGAACAACAATTTAATTCTATTCTACAAAAAAAAAACGATTATTTTTTCTTACTAGTTTTCATTTATGGCAGGAAATCTTAGAAATGCTTACTTGCTACTCTCTATAATTTAAGCTCATAGTTGATACCAGTTAAGTCTATCGGAGTTTCTTTTTATAGGTGAACCCTATTTAATTTTATTTTTCTTAAAAAGATATTCCAATCTGCGATAGATCAGAGAAAGTAGATAATACTACAGTATCTTGGATTCATTGATAGACTTTAATTGCGTACGTAAAACACAGCAATATTTATATGTATATAGGTCATCACAAACATTAGTTTTGTGTGGGACGTGTAGCGTTGAAGTCAATTGTTACCACTACGCCATCGGAGCCAATATTACGTAATTGAGTATTTCGACATTCGTTATCACAATCATGATACCAAAATGTTCTGTGTAAATTTGACTGGGTAGAGGCCTCCTCTTGAACATGGTACAGTAGGCATTACGCGTCAATTTACCTTTCAAATGTAATTTACACATTGTCACAAAGCCACTAACCTCTTATAGTGATATATACATATATCTTATCGAATATTCTCAGTGGATTCGCAACTCAGTAAGTAATTAGTAGAGCTATGACGACGATCCTTATTTATACTCTTGGGGAAAAGTACCGTTTGTACGGAAATTCGCAAGTCACGTTAGACACGAGGTAATAATATGTCAGCATGTATAACCATTATTTTCACTATTTTTTTCGTTTATAATAAATTTGAATTTTAGTGAGAATATTTGTAACTTCCTCGCAGAAATATCTTGACGGATTTGAGTGAAATTTACTTGAAGAAAGATACTTTTTTTTTAGTAACACAAGTTGCTTTTTAGCGAATGAACGCCTGTACCTGTTAGCTATTAGCTGCGGTTAAATTGAGTGAATCAAATATAGACATAGGCATTATTTATTCATACGAAATAAACTAGAAATATTGCTTCTACTCCTAGGAGACATTGATGTCAGTACCAAATACAACAGTTTTGGCGCTAAATAATGGCACAGGGGACAACTTTGTGTACTAGTTTGAAAAGTATAATAAAAGTTAAAAAAAGTCAAATTCAATGAAGAATACCTCTAGGATTAATTTTCAAATCTTGGTAACTAGTGACCATATCTATTGAAAAAATATAAAATTTATAAAAACACTATTTTTTTTTTCTTCTTCATATAATCCATCTGTACCTTGAATTCGCCTGAGTAGTTTAATTACTCTTTACATATTAATTTTTGTATTTTAAGTGATGGGATAGAGTAGGAAGAAAATTGTTTTAGCACACATGTTTCGTGTATGTCCAGGCATTATGCATTAAGGAAATAAAAACTATTAACGAAAAAGGTCAAAATTAAACTTTAATTTATGGATGATTTATGGAATAATAAAGAGTTTAATGAAATAGTATAGACGTTTATTAGACTTTTAGACATTACTAAGAGTGAATAACATTGTTGCAAAGGTTTATATCGCAGTACAGCGACGTATTGATTATCAATTTGGCACCATTGCAGTGTTAGCCCAGACGCAGCTCGATGGAGTCAAAGACCTTTACGTATATAGTTTAGGATGGGCTTGATTTATCATGATTATATGATAAAAGTTTCATAAAGTATTATTTTAGATACACTTCCAAATTTCATATTAGAAAGAAAGAAAGAAGAAATGAAGAAGGAAACTTTATTATATAATATAGAATACGTCCCGAGGTCGATTCCCGGTCGGGTCAATGTAGAAAGACCACTTTTTCTACATTTTCTCGGATCTGGGTGTCTGTGGTACCTTCATAAAATAAATATCTGGATGCAATTCCCAATACAGGGGCAGACAGAGGTCTAGTCTAGACAATGAAGTCCCTTCGACCCACCTTCCAGAGGAGATATTTTTCGGGACAACGTGACAGGTGGTGAGCCCGTCGCCGACTTTATGTCAAAGCCAACGATATAATTCGTACAAAACAAGTTTTTAAAAACCCATTGGTACGAGCCTGTATGTGCGTTGTGAGTTGTTGAACGACATGTTAGCGTAGACAGTATATGTTTAAATTCTGTTATTGCCATCTGACAGTCTTTGCTTTCACTCGAAAGGACAGAGATTATGTTGTTTTAATATATTTAAATTATTACGAAGTTCCCCCTTAGGGAAACCGTCGCAATCATTTCCGTCCATGACTATCTTCGGGAGGTTCAGCCAACTAACCTGCGAGCGGACGAGGAATTTGAGTTATTTCCAGGAGCATATTCAACACCTTGGGTTACAAGTTCTCAGGGGAAGAATTTTCCCCTCAGGGGACGAGCGTGGACCGCTGCATGGTCTCACCGCCCACTTCTGATACACTGGTTCAAGATGTCGTTTGCATATCCTGATTTTCGTGCTTCTGGTCCCGCTTAATTGTGGAGTTTTTTATATATCTGGGTGCATTTACTATTGTAAGAAAGGTTAGGTTTTCTTTCGTTTCCGTTTCTCCTTATCTGGCTAGTCAGGGAGTACCAGGATGGAGCTACATATGGTTAAAACTGGTGCGTTAGAAGCGTCGATATATTTTTAGACGTTTAAAGTTATTCAGACAATAAAAATAGATCGAAGGACGAATGATAATTAATTTCCTCAATTTCTGTATTTAATTTTATTATTCAAATATATTGAAATAACGACACCTCATTCTAAAATGGTACGGCTATCGTGAACTTAATAGAACTTAGTCAATACTTCATAATTTTAGGCAAATCTATTTGACGAAAATAGCGCTCTTCGTTGTTTAGTCTTGATTTGTTTTTGTATATATGATTTGTATACTAAAAATTTGATTGAAATGTTCTCATCGAAACCCGTTTTGGAACATGCGAGAAGATCCACCCGCAACTGTTATGACCAAAACATACCGTGTGTTATTTACGATCGCCCAGAGGCCACCTCTCTATGTGTGGGTAACGCGTGACGTAATGTCGGTGTAATGCTCTACACAAGTATAATATAATATGCATGTAAACATACACTGTAGTGATGCAAGCGCCTATTTTCCTCAGGTTTAAATTATTGTCTTCACCAGTTCTCATTGTCGTTTAATTGACATAGTAACATAGTCACTGTTGTTTTGCATAATTTTGTAGAATAACGAAGCTGTCTTAAAGTTATGTTTGGCCCAATAACTTATATATGTATGTATGTGTGTATACATATACACAAACAATTCTACTTTGGGACACGATGACATCGTATGATAGTTTAAAAAATGTTATACAGATAATATATAGAACAGCGTGAATATATTTGGATAACTTCGATATATTTTTTACATTACAACTTGTTATTCGGAATATATCATGAGAAATAAATAACATTGGTTATTGTGATAAGATATGTTCTACTTGCGTCATCAGGTGAAATACTGTACAATGCTTTACTTTTCACAAAACAAGTGTAGGTAGTTGTTTAATTTTCACAATAATTTATGCTAACCGTTGCCAGCAGTTGCAGTTAATTTTATTTTAACATTCATTCCTTATCAGATGTAGCATTATTTGTGAAAACATCGAATGTTTCATATCAACGTATTAGTTCTAACAATAAGTACTGTTATTTAAACCCTGTCTTACAAGTTTCATCGATAACGAACAACATCATAAGACATTTTATAAGTAATCTACAATGTATCCTTAATACAAATCTTTATACGTCTTCTTTATTTATTTTGGTAGAGACAGATAGTCTTTATATTTGGTATCTTAGATTTCAATTCCATAAAAATACTTTGCGGGGGCTACCTAAGCACTGATTCTATTTTGGTGGACCAGCGCATCGCACAGTTTTATTATTCACGCAGTTAGTCGTCAGCAAATATTTCATTCATATTTTCATAATATCACTAAGCGTAATTTATATGATTATGCAGTGTAATTTTCTTGAATTAATCTTGATTCGCAAAGCCAGTGTTACGCCTGCTAGAGATGTTTGTGTATTGACGTCATATAAATTTCATCCTATGTTGATGAAATATGGTTTGTCTTATCTCCCGTCTTGATAATGATACCAAGGTATATGGTTTTCACAAACAAACTACTTGTTATCTCAAATAAGTGTAACCCACTGTGAAATACCTACTTCGTCATGCCATTTGCACTGTTTGACCAAAATTATTGATAAAGTTACTTACATTTTATTATTTATTTCTACATGATATCTCAAGCTTTGTATACGAGGATACTTTTGTCTTGGCATTGATTTTGATAGAATGAAATTTCCTTTTTTAGGTACTTTTCTTTATTTTTCTGCTGTTTCGCGAGGTTAAAAATATCTTAGTGTGATGATCTACATGCACAAATACTAAATCGTAGCAAAACTTAACAAATTTTTCTTCCTTTATAAAATTTTCTAAGCTAAAAGTCATCAATAAAATGCAGATGACATATCTTGTAAATATTTATTTATGTATAAAACTAGCTGCCCCCCGCGGCGTTGCCCGCAGTTTAACACTTACGCGGAACCCTAGTTGTTTCTAATATTACAAACAGACACTCCAATTTTATTTATATGTATAGATTATATAGGTAGATAAATATTTATTTAACCGTATTCAAGAGTTATAAATTTAAATAAGCTTAAACAAGTCACGATATCCGAGTTGGGTGATTGGAATTCGAGTCAAGAGACCCGAGTTCAATCCCCAGGTGGTAGGCTCGTACCAATGGGTTTTTCAAAAACTTATGTACGAATTACATCGTTGGCTTAAACGTGAAGACGGCGACGAGCTCACCAACGGTCACGTAGTCTCAAAAAACTTCTACTTTGGACTTAATTTTCTAGACCTAAACCCTCTACCTTAAAAAATATCTTTACACTTGAATAGGAACGACGTGAAGATTTTTTTAAGCTTAAAATTTATTTATACAAAATTATATTTACAGACCCGGACTGGGCCTCCTACAACCTGGGTATATTCATCTGTATGCGATGTGCCAGCATTCACCGCAGCATGGGGGCGCACATAAGCAAAGTGAAACACCTGGAGCTGGACCGCTGGGAGGACTCCCAGGTGCAGCGAATGAAGGAAGTCGGCAATATTGCGGCAAGAAATAAATACGAAGAGCGCGTGCCACCGTGTTACAGAAGACCTACCAAGAACGATCCACAGTGAGTGTGACGGGCGGTTCCTCGAAAATACATAAATAAATGTAACACTATTAAAAATACAAGAAGTAAAAGTATTATCAAACATATACCATTTCGATTATAACTATTCTATATACCTCCTCACGCATTTTCTAATACAGGGGTAGGCAGAGGTCTAGACGTTTGATTGAAGTAGCGAGCTTAGCCTTCGAGCCGAATCACGACTCGGACTCAATACCGGTGAGGGAGGATGTTAATGACCTATGAGTTTTTTTTTTTGATGTCTTGTCTTATCTTTGATTAATTTCTGCTCGCAATATTGTCTGCGAATTGTATTAAGTCAGCCACAGTATGTTATTATTAATAAATATATTGTACCACACCACTCATGAGTACGCTATTATTATACGCTATCTTAGTACTGCATTGTTAAATATTGGTACTTTCCGCCGAAAATATGACGGATACATGTACGGAAATTCCGAATAATCCAGGTAGAATTTCCTCAAATAGGAGCGTTGAATTGAGCACAATTTTGCAGTATAACGTATTCTCCAGTTAGAGATATTTTACCGTATTTGATATTTGGTCTTAACGTAAGAAATTACCAGTCTTCGTTGTAAGAGGTGACTGAGGCAGAATTCTTTAAAAATGTCAGTGAACATCACAAGACGTGGCGATAAAAAAGTCGAGGTGACCGAAGACGACATTTACCAATAATATGTACGAATATTACAAGTAAGTAAAAAAGTCACGATAGCCGAGTGGTTGGGTGGTCGAAATTTCGAGTCAAGAGACCCGAGTTCGATCCCCAGGTGGCAGGCTCGAACCAATGGGTTTTTCAAAAAACTTATGAAGGAATTATATCGTTGGCTTGGACATCAAACTTGTGTGCGAATTTTGTCGTTGGCTTGGGCATAAAGACGGCGACGGGCTCACCACCTGTCACGTTGTCCCGAAAATATCTTCGGTGGAAGGTGGGTCGAAGGGACTTAATTGTCTAGATTAGACCTCTGTGTACCCCTGTATTGGGAATTGCGTGAAGATATTTATATTTATTTATTTATTTTAATATTATATGTCTCAATCCTTGGCAGTGTATTCTGTTTCTTAGTTCATATCACAGCAACAGGTCTTCTTTTAAATATCTTCATGCGATTTCCCAGTGACAGTTTTTGAGCTTATCGCCGTCTTAATGTCCAAGCTTACGGTATAATATATTTTTATAGATCATAGATACATATATAGACAGGACATGGATCACAATGTAAGATGCTAAAGCACCTGAGGTATCGGAATCCGAAACTACGAAAGCACCATAAACACCCAGACCCGCGAAAATGAAGAAAAAGTGTGATTTTTCTACATTGACCCAACCGGGAACCGAACCCGGAACCTCGAGATGGCATCACCTTGAAAACCGGTGTTTACGAAACACGTCCACGGAGGTCGTCATACATACATATATATTAACGTCCATGACACGAGTACTAACATTCATTTTCAATAAAAGTTGCCCCTACCGGAGATCGAACACGCAACCCTTAGATTCCAAGAATTTGTGGAAAAATAATTTTAGACTAGTGAGTAAAACATTTGAAAATTGTTATTTTAAGATTTACATAAATGGATTATTGCAAAATTTCAGAGTACTTATTGAGCAATGGATCCGTGCAAAATACGAGCGGGAGGAGTTTTGTCATCCTGAACGTCAGAGCTACCTGTCCGGTTCCATGGAAGGTTTCCTGATGAAAAGAGGAAAGGAAGACAGCCGCTATCAGCGTAGGAAGTTTGTTTTAAATGAAAACGAGGACACGCTGAAGTAAGTCCCTTTTTTGCTGACGTTGTTTTCATCAACCAGTGCAATTTTATAGTTATATTTTTAAATAAAAACTTCTATAATATAATATTCAATGCTAAATTGTAAATATAATTATTCAAAATATTTATACAAATCACTTGCGACAGTAAAAATAAAATGAAAGTCAAAGGTTACTTACTACATTCACTTTTGTTATTGTCATAGTTAATTTTGAGCTTAAAATATTGTTTGTGTTTTATGGAGAAATAACCACGCTTATTATATATATTACTTCATCGTAAATACCTATTTACGTACGCTTAATTGCTTATTTATTTATCATGCACATGATATAAAATTGGTTGTTTGTTGTACCTTGATTTACCAAACAAAAACATGCATAATTATGTTTAATAATTAAACGTGAAGACCTCTGCTTATTATGAACATAATTATCGCCTCGAGAAAAAACAACCAACGTGGTTTTAAACTCATCATCATTACTTGTAATTACATGCTCCTTCATTCATTTGTTTTTCTAACATAAGACTGTTTTGTACACCTATCTCATCACAAGAGTACCGTTTTATATGTCCATCGTTTAGGTTTTTTAGATTATAAAATTTAAGTTTTATGATTCGCTCTAAGACAATAGCGGTGTATTTCTTTAATAAATCTACGGAAAACGGTTAACTTTCTAGTTTTTGCAATTATTTCGTTTAAATTTTGACGTTGTATCATAAGTAATATGGAATGAAATTGTCGTTTTCACACTAACAGCGTCAATCTTTGTTAACTGCGTGACGTATTCTTTACGAAAACTTCCACACCTACTTTGATATACTACGTCAAGGAGCTAATGCAAATATTGACCGACCAGTGACTGCGTCATTTTAGACTGAACGTAATGTTTGCCGACTGCGTCGCGGCTTTCAGTGTGCTTATCTTAATTTTTTCAGTAAACATTCCCACCATACAATACACACACAGTAACACATATCAGACGTTTATCGCGAAATTTTACGTCCTTTCCATTAATATTGGCGCGTCATTCTCTATGGTATTTTCATCGTACTGAACGGTTACTATGTCTTTCTTTCGTCATGGTGAAATGCTTAAAGTTTTTATTTTATTATCTACGAATTAAACGAGTTTTAAATTTAACCTTCTACTATTATACAAAATACAGTATATAGTTATTAACGTATTTAGTTAATAAATGACTGTTTAATAATTTAAAATAGTTGTAATTAAGTTAGTATTAAAAAAGTCTAGTAAATAATCATTTACTTGCATTATAAATATGGTTAGGGTAGAAAGGTAGAAATAGGATCGTTTCAATTATCGACGGGATTTGAGACAAAAAGGTCAAAATTACGTTTATAGTTTTAAAGTATAACCATTCCTTCGTCTAGCCTAAACATATCCGGACTGGTCCTTAGGTATCATCATCCTTCTGAAGACTGTGCCCGTGCCACGGGTTGTATCGGTCGGTTTTTCAGTCGGCTTCGTCTCAAAAACTTTGGTCGTTGGAGGTAAGAATGTAAAAACAATTGAAATTACGGTTGTCAAAACTTTGCCCAAATACTTATTAAAAAAAACCTATCAAATCGGATCGTTCTCAATAGTTATATTCATTAATTTTAATTGGACTTAGGTGATATTCGTTGTCATTACATTCATTATCGCCTTCTTACATTTCGTTCCTAATATTGAACAGGATGATTTTGTTTAACATTGTTTTTGACAAAATGTTTGTCAAATGTTACCATATCAAATAAGCATTATAACTTACATTGTCATGTTTCACATTAACCTCATCATGGTACATGCAATAATGAAATTTACCGAGTACTCGATTTATGTTTTGTTGTTTATTGTTGTTTATTTTATGTTCGTTGCGGTCGACACTCAATTCTATCGTTTATCTCGCCTCAGGTACCACGTGAAGGAGAACAAAGAACCTAAGGGCGTGCTCAGATTATCAGAGTTGAATGTCGCTTTTGCGCCGGCAAAGATTGGCCACATGAACTCAATGCAGCTCACATTCATGAAGGATGGTTCAACCAGGCACATCTACGTGTATCATGAAGACGCGGAAGTCATAAACTGCTGGTAAAATATATATTGATAGTCTATAATGTAAAACGATAGGTGGGGTGATCGGTAGCACGATGCTACAAAGTCTATGTTTTCTTCCAGATATAAACTCTAACGTAAAAATAATTTTTGAAATTAAACTGGTAGCCCCTGAGTTTACAAATTACACACAAAGTATTCCTCTTCATAATATCAGTATAGATTGAAAACTAAGCAGTAAATCTGGAGAGCAAGCTATGGGCAAGTGGTTGGGTGATCGCAATTCGAAGCAGTATAGTCGGAGAACATGTACGATTTGTATAGTTCGCAAGACTGCGACAGCCATACAACCTGTTACATTGTCCCAAATAAATTCTGTCATAATAGAAATCGAAAGAAATAAATAGTATTTACCCCACTCTATTCCAGTATTGGAAAATACGTGAAGATAAAAAATGATTCATTTTATAATTATACTAGGTGAAGCCGCAAACGTTGTTTTGCCGTATAAAGATAGGGGTTGATCGTAGAGGGGTAAAAATTTAGGGTTTTATGTATTTTTAATATTTTATCATGACAAAATAAAAAATGGTATTTACCTAAAAATTTAAAAAAGAATTAGGAGTGGAATGCGCTTAACATTTAGGGGGATGAAAAATAGATGTTGTCCGATTCTCAAGCCTACCCAAGCAAAGAAGTTTCGATTCTTTTTCTTACAAATGATAAAACAGTTTATGGTCAGTGACCTGTAACTAATTTCGCCTTTCCTAATACAGTTTCCTCGTCTCTGCATAGACCGCTTTTCCAAGTTCAATAACCTGACTAATTTTTACATTTTCTTTGTCAGCTTGTCGATGACTTGTAGTTGCAGTATAAGTGGAATATATGAAAAGAGTCACTGTACCATTTTAACTATTATCCAATATAACAGAAAGACTAAACAGTTTTGTATTTTCACATTTGTCCTTAAAAATTAGATTTGAACATAATATAGCGTTCAATATAATCACTTATAACATCGAATCTTAACTCATGAACATTCGTTCCACCTGTCTTTTTTTGTGTTAGTAAGAGATTACTTCTTTACATCAAAATATATAAATATTATATAATAGAGCTACATTTAGTTTTCATATCAAAATTCTCGAATGGGAAACCCTGATCTAATTTTGTTTTCCCCTTAGTGATACTTAAAAAATTATACTGCTTTAATAAAACAAACGTTATAAACTTGTAACACTTTTTTCCCTTGTTTGTAACATCAAAAAGTATCGAATTTATTCGTAAAATGCACTTATTTTGTTGGGCAGGTACACAAAGCAATTGTAACTGTGATGGGAACCGATAATCATTTTTACATTTTATTTTTCTGTTTTAAGTGTCCCCTATTTAGTGGTATCAAAGCCAGATCAGCCACATAAGCCAGATAAAACTTTTTCACCAAACTATAAAGTCAATCAAATATCTACAGGTACATGGCCATCCGTTGCGCAAAACTGCATCTACTCCAAGTGGCGTTCCCCTCAACTCCTCAATCGGACCTCATCCTCCGTCTACCGAAAGACTTTGCTCGGGAAGGCTGGCTGTGGAAGACAGGCCCAAGATCCACGGACGCACATCGGCGACGCTGGTTCACACTAGACAACAGAAAGTTGATGTATCATGATGAACCACTCGACGCTTACCCAAAAGGAGAAATATTTATAGGTAACTATACATATCAGTATATTTCCCTAAGATTCTAAAACTACTATGGGCAAAAAATATATTTATTAACTCACGCTATATATCCTAATTTAATTGATTACCCATGATAAACTCTTAAAACATAGTCTTAACCAATGCGAATAATAACTTAAACAATAAACTTATGTTTTCCAGGACACGAATCGAATGGCTACTGTATTAAAGTGTCGAATACAGGCAACGGATGTAAAGAAGCGCGATTTCCTTTCCACGTAGTGACACCGGAACGCATTTACTGCCTCGCTGCGAGCACACACGAGGACAGAGCCGCCTGGCTGGCCGTTATACAACAGACTATAAAACGGCCTCTTACGCCACAGGACTCTACCAGTGAGTTTTTTTAAAATTATCGTATGCTAGGGTGGCAAACGTAAAGAGCAACTGCACTCTGTAGTCTATGAAAGCCAGCAGAAACTTCATTATTATATATTAAAGAGGGTTATAGAGATGCGTTGTCAAACCTTACCTTACCTTTAACCTAGGTATTTTTTTTAACAAGGCAGCATTAATATTCAAAAGGCTTAAAGGTACAAAGCAGATATCTTGACACAATTCGATATAGTTAATAGACCCTGTTACTTAACGGAAATTTACAATTGACAACACTACACTTGTACTAGTATATTTATTTCGAAGAGAAGAAGAGCACTCTTATCACATTAACGATTTTTTATGCAAAAAACTTACTGCTTTACAGATTCGAGCGGACAACAATTAATATTTTATTTCTGTGACTTGCTTATTGCGAGAGACTATTGAGTTGTCCTTCCGATCGAACTATCGTATCGATACCGAGTTCCACTATCAACTTTTTTGTACGAAAATTTATAAAAATAACTCCATTGCCAATACAGCGCTAGACAGAGGTCTAGACTATTAAATCCTTTCGGCTCACCTTCCACCGATGACATTTTTTAGACAATGTGACAGGTGGTGAGCCCGTTGCCGTATTTACGTTTAAGCCAACGATACAAATCGTACATAAGTTTTTGAAAAAACCCATTGGCATAAACCTACCACCTGGGGATCGAACTCGGGTCACGACTCGAATTCCGATCACCCAACCACTCGGCTATCGTTACGTATGAAAATAACACACTAGTAAAATATCATTTTTTACAGTTGAAGCAACCCTTGTACGCAAAAGAACGACGTCTAACTCCATTAGTATATTTTCTGGGAGGTAGTTTCACATCACCGAGCAACGTAGGTGAGCGAGGCCTATTTCGGTTGTTCCTTATCTTTATCTTTAGCATCGCAACTTTCGATGTAATCGACCTTTTAGACGACAGGAAAATTATAAATGTATCAACGAGAAACTTATTATTTTAAGAATAAAAAAATTTTTACATTTTAAGTTATTTTAGTAAGTAGATAATTATAATAATATATAAATTTAATATTATTTTTTTTCGAAACTCAATGTTGTGTATTTAATTTTAAAGATTATGGTTTCACAATACAATATTATGTTATATGTTTTTAATAATGAAATAACTATAATGTAGATTACTTTTAAAATATTTTCAATAATTTATACGATAAAGTTTAGTAAAGGGACTGAATCTATGATATGAGTAAATTATTATTTATTAATTTTAATGTTTGTTTGTAACGTGCACTTGCAAATATGTTGATATTTTTTCGCCTTTTTAATTAATTTAATAAATACGAATGATGTAATTTGCCTATACGCACAAATATCGATGAAATATGTAAGTTATTTACAAAAAGTAGACAATTAGCTACCATATTAAATAACGTAGGTACTAACATACACCTATCTCCTGATATTGTAATTATAATCCATAGAAAATTAATTAAAATCAATATCAACGACATACTTATCTAATATTAATATGCTCAGGCAACAAATATATAAGCGCGCAGAACCATGAAAAACAGTTTAAGAATATAAAAAAAAACACAAAACAATCGGTGTCCATCAAGCACATCACATTCATCTTTTAAGCGTAGGGCTTGAGCCCTACTTTAAATAAATTTATGTTAAATATATACTTAATTATATAGGTATTAAATACGAAATCCGCGAAAAAACGTAATTTAATGTAAGATTACGTAAATGTTTCAATATAAACAATTATTACTTTTGCTCTCTTATTTATATCTCTTTCTAGGGAGAGTTTTGAGTATTTTAATTATACTTGCTGTGACCGGGATGTAAATCAAAATATAATATTGGGTTTCTTTTATAAAAACAGTACGATACATGAATATCCATTCTTCCAACTCTCGCATTTAACACTGCTATTGTGTATTGAAAAAAAGTTATTACAGTATTTCTTCATAAAATATTCAACTCTAAATCATTATAGAAAATTTATCATTTTTGTCAATATATATTTTTGCGAATAGTAATATAATATTAATAAGTAGTACTTTTGTAATTTTGTAATCCAATAAATTAATAAAAAAATGAGATGTCTAAAATTAGAGTCACGATTGCCGAGTGGTTGGGTGGTCGGAATTTCGAGTCAAGAGGCCCGAGTTCGATCTCCAAGTGGCAGGCTCGTAACAATGCGTTTCTCAAAAACATATTCACGGGCTCACCACCTGTCACGTTAGTCCCAAAAATGTTTTTTATTTTATAAAATTAGTTGGTCAGGTATGTTTTAATCTAATTGGATTTTCTATTTCATATTATTTGTGATTAAATTTTATTTTATTAAATCAGTAATTTTTACTTTCAATAATTTTATGAATATATATCGAAACATTTACTGTCAGTTGGTGCAAGCAACTGAAATATTTTAATGCTGTATTTTGCGATTTTATTCACAAAAATTCAAATTCAAAATTATAAGTTACGAGTATTTTTATTTACAACTTACATTTTATTTATAGTACAGACCTAACGTAGTAAGGCTATATATATCGATTGGTCGAATCCCTTAAATATAAATATTATTGTGTATGTGAATATTTGTACACGTGTATCTTTTACATGTGTCTATGATTATGCCTATGATTATTTATCGCAATATATAATGGAAGCTGGATGAAATGTGTGAAATAACTTATAAAAATATTTTTTTCATATCATGGCATGAAATATCGTTGAGAAATGTTTTTAAACTCCCACTTAAAAAAGATAATAAGTCACGATAGCCGAGTGGTTGGGTGGTCGGAATTTCGAGTCAATAGACCCGAGTTCGATCCCCAGTTGGTAGGCTCGTACCAATGGGTTTTTCAAAAACTTATGTACGAATATCGTTGGCTTGGACATAAAGGCGGCGACGGGCTCACCACCTGTCACGTTGTCCCGAAAATATCTTCGGTGAAAGGTGGGTCGAAGGGACTTAATTGTCTAGACTCGGCCTCTGTCTACCCCTGTATTGGGAATTTTTTTTTTTTTACTTAAAAGAAACGCCCAATATAATGTAACCTTGAACCTAAATAACAATCATTTACTACCATAACATATCTGGTATCATAAATAAATAAATGATATTTAATGTGGAATTAATTAAGCTTTAGAAAATGATTGCTTTTTGAAGAAAAAAAAACAGACAAATGCAAATTAAAGTAACATGAGAACCGTAAGAGCCTAGTTGTAAGGACGTTGGCTTAAAATTCATAATACGTGAATTCCCAAGGTTCAATCGTATCCCGACTAACTTAATAATTGTGTAATAATAAAATCGCTAGCCAATATTAATACAATCTCAATTTCAATACAATGTTGCCGGAATTATTTTCATGAGAACGGTAATTAGGTATTTATTAATTACAATTTATTGAGTATGATATTGGATTAAAATTAGCATTGGATTCAGGAGCAAGCCCACTGAGCTACAGCCACTATGGGCTAAGTGCGGGTGCAGGTGGCAAATTTACTCCTAATTACCTGACATAAAATAAATAAATATTGCTCTTTCTTTGGTTATTAGTTAATTATGTTTTAAACAAATAACGAAAATAAGTATTAAAGCAAAAACATGACTATTAGATAATGATATCGTAATTAAATTAAGTGTTTATCAGGTTAAACATTTAATGATTTAATACACGAAAAAGAAAAAAGTGTAGTAAATTATTTCAACTTGTCAGTTTATTAATTATCCATTAAATGGAATAATACCACAAAAATATCTTTAATAAATAAATTACGTAGATTTGAATGTTTGGAATACTTAGGTCATGAATTATAGCAATAACTTGCATGTGTGTATGTGTATTGTTCTTTTTTTTTGTATAATTTTTTCAAAAAAAAATAACAATTAAAGAAAAGTCATGAAATGGCGAAAAGACCATGGTTTTGTACTAGTTTTAATAAATGATAACTTAAATTTGGCTGCCCATTAGATGTATTTCTTTCATCCTGTCAATATTTAAAGGGTTATAAGCTTATTTAATATATGACAAATAACATATATAAGATAAACATGAGATCATATGAATTTTGATAGAAATAAAGAAAAACAACTTACTGAATACTAAATACTTTGATTAATTTAAACGTAAAATAATTTAATTTATTTTTTATCTTATAAAATGTAAAACCAAATGATCTAAATGTCACACAGATAATACAAGTCTACTTTTAATGTCATTGCGTGAAAAAAGTTAATAATATAAAAATCAGGTAAAAAATGTAATTAATATCTATACATTAAAAATATTATTTTAAAGTCTATGGTTGATATATCACGTCTAAGTAAACATGGTTAACAATTTACACTTCAAGTTGCGATAAAACTATTTTTATATCTTTCATTAGATATTAAAGCATTTTATACATTGTAATTAAATTAATCAGTAAATTTAATTGTATATCAATACATTATCATTTAATTGTAACCATTTTCGATTAAACTTTACATTAAATCTCAATATTATGATGTATTAAACCTCATTATTATAATTAAAAGAGAGATTTTTCTCAACAAAATATTGAATAAGTTGACATATGTAAATAACATTTGAAATTAACATATGTCAATAGATATTTAATATGTAAAATAATACCTCTCTGATATTTGCATGAATGAGGTTTAAGCTTGTAAATACATTTCATTGCGTAAAAGTTTTAAAATTTTATTTATATTGATAACATTGTATTTATGTTATAAGAGCAATAAATGTCGTTTTAATAATGTAATAATGAAAATATATCAAAACGTAGATCGATGTGGTAATTTATACCGTAACAAGCTACGTCCCGTTCTACGTGCGGTTCAACAATACATGCGGAGCCCTATTTATATTTTTAAAATGAAAGTAAAAAGCTGTATCTTCATTCTTTATTTGTATCGATATGTCATTTTAGTATTAAAGAAAATAATTAATCATCATAAAAATTGCCGAATAAGCAAGTGCTTCGTTAGTGTGGATCTCTCGCTAAGAATATATGAATGATTGTATCAAAACAATATGTAAGCATTAGGTTAGTATGTATCGGAAGCTAGGAGACTACCAAAAATATGGTGGTAAATAATATTTTAATATAATGTATACCATAGATGTAACAATACAGGTCTTGAAATGAAAAATATTTAAGTAGTGACAAGTTTTCTTATTAGTGAGTATTAGAAATTAGTTGAGATTTGTTTTATCTACATACATTTGATGTAATTTGATTTAGATCTCGGCCTAAGAAAAATATTTGTTGCGATCCAATGTCGTCTGCGTAAATTCTAAAAACTAACTAATATGAACCTTCCGTGGGTATTATACTAGAATAGTCTTGGTAACCAACATTTATAACAGTCTATTTTTTGTTGGTTTGCATGCAAGAAGTTTCAACAATTATTCCTATGTGACGATATATAATGATACATGCAAAATACTGTTAAATACAAAAGAACTGTTAAAACACCATAGTGAAAATCTTTACCACTGCAAGAACTTCTGGCTAAAATGATCCGCATTTTGCCACCTTAAACTATAACCCATTGGCGCCTTACATCAATTTCTATGAAATATCCTAAACATATCTACATACATGTCGAACGAATGCACTTGGGTACATTTTATGTAGTACTCACTAATAAGAAAACGATAAAAGGACAATGAATATAATTCGTCAGTCCATGAATGTATGCGAAGTGTCAAGTGTGTGTGTGTGTGTGAAAATATAAGCTTTTATTTAGACAAAATTCAATATTAGCAAATTTCTAAAACTATCGTTCATAATTATAAAATAGCACATAACATTAATATTCTAAAAATCAATAATTTTGTTAGTATTAATTTTCATAAACTATGACTCAATATACTACTGCCACTACACCCAAAATAGTAGAACATAGAAGTGTATGTTATGTTACATTTATATCACCATAGCTTTAGTTGTAATTTTAGTATTAATTATTTAAAACAAATTTTACCAAAACGTTGCCTCGCTTATGTTACATTTTGTTTTGTTGTAAATAAACGATATTTTTAGTGTGCTCAGGCATAATACATTATACCTACAATTAAATATTTATATATTATGCGTAATAAAGTTTTCACCTGCTGTATATTTCTTTCATTAATTAACGTTTCCATCCGTCGTTCCATTTTTCTTTTCTTTAACTCTCGCTTTTATCTAACATATTAATTTGCTCCGATGAAAAGTGAGCAAAATTATATAATGAATAATATATACTCATGTGAAAGTATTTAATTTTGGTTTGAAGTTAAAATCAGGTAGAAATTAACGACGTATGCCGTCGTGTGACGTATTCCTCGAATCTTAACCTGTTTGATACGAATTAATAATGTTTGTAATTAAAAGAAACATGTTTATTTTCGTTGTTGACCGCAGTGGCAGCACACTCTTCTCTTTCACTCCTCTTGACAATACTGCAGGTCGGAAACCCATAGTGTCCTCCTCACCTTTCCATTCGACTTTACTTTTTTCGTGGTTGTCAGCTGGCCAGCCCGCTTACTTTAATTTACTAAGCTATTAAATTTGTTTTCTAGTTTATTCTGATTTTTATTGTTTATGTTAATTATTTTAAAGGATGGATAAAAGGCAAGATTTATACAGTAGATATTTTAAGGAATTACGGTGAAATGATTCCAGTTCAACAAAAAAAATATCTTCTTGCCATTCCCAATACAGGGGCAGACAGAGGTGTAGACAATAATATTGTTTCGACCCACCTTTCACCGAAGATATTTTTGGAAATTTTGGGAAAGATATTTTTGGAACGTGACAGGTGGTGAGCCCGTCGCCGTCTTAATGTCCAAGCCAACGATGTAATTTGTAGATTAGATTTTGAAAAGACCGATAAGTACAGGCCAGCCACCTGGGGATCGAACTCGGGTCCCTTGACTCGAATTCCGACCATACAACCATTCGTGATAAAGTTGGAGTTATTAGACTTGCTCCAACTTTTACAGCACAACATTCGTTATAGCATTTTTTTAAATAAATACATATGTAGATAGGGACAGAATTACACGCATTTCTCCGATCCCAATGTAAGATGCTAAAGCACTTGTGGTATGAGAATCGGAAACAACGAAGGCACCATAAACACCGAGAAAATGAAGAAAAAGTGGTTTTTCTACATTGACCTAACCGGTAATCGAACCCGGGAGCTCGAGATGGCGACGCCTTGAAAACCAGTGTTTACGCCACTCGTCCACGGAGGTCGTAGTATTGGTGGCAATGTATCAGAGTGTGATTTACTATAAGACGGAGTCTTTGACAAAAAGTTCACATAGGTGCTGAACTTAAAGCATAAATGAGTAATTTTTTAGAATATATTTCTTTCTACGTACTAAATATTACAAAATTTAAAAGAATTTTCGAACCATATTTAACTTGCGTATAACTTCTAAACATTTTGCAGTCTATTTTTTGCATACCACTTAATTTTTGTTTGTTTTGTCAGATTGTCCCGAGTGTCAAAGCGGTCTTAACTTTGTTCTACTATCGAGTTACCGCCACTCACGTTGAGAGAAACTTTCGCGTATTCTTGGTTTCAAAGCATTCAGATTGACTGAAATTTACTAATAAAGTAATTAATTGTACCTAAATACTTTATTATAAATATTCCTTACTAATGTTAATTTACGACTGAAAATTGAATTCAAAGTTACACTTTCAACCCATAATTTAATAATATAAGCTAGCAGCGCCTAGTGTTTAAATTACTCGCAGTACGTTATCAAGAAGTGAAGTGATATCATCGACTGCTCTATATTCCTATTGTATACTAATAACGTATTTGTAAGACCATGTTTAAGGTACTACAGAGTTCTTCAAGCTTTGAATGTCTGTCTGCCTATTTAATCATAATTTTATAAAAATAGTACTAACTCCGAAAACTTCCTTAACTATATTCAGACTTACTCGTTCAGTTTATCAGGAGGCACCAATTAGTTAAAGTAACATAATTTTTTAAAAAGGTGGAAAAAATGTGTTAAATAATATATTTGTTTATAAATTCTTTGCATTACAACAGCTGTTAAATTGATCAATTGAGCATAAAAATCATTTAACTGTTTTAACCGTTATTCGTGAAAACGTCACAAGCTTGTGAGTTCCTCATTTCGTAGTAACTTTCTTTGTAGCCATAATTACAATATTGCATCGTCCCTGACGTGTCGTTTACTTCGTCGTATCCTCTTTCCTCATAATCGTTTTCGGAGTAATCTTGCCCGTAGTTGTCATTGCAATCCATCACGTTTTGAATGTTATCATGTATTTGTGTATTGCTGCTTCTGTGGTTTGTAACCGAAGAATCAGTCGTTTGTGAATTCATACTCCACCGTTGCGATATAGCACAACTGAGAGTGCCTCCATGTTGAAATGCAAAGGGCCAAGCCTGTAAGAAATAAGTTGGTTATTGTAGTATTTGTGTAAGCGAATAGCGATGCAGTATCACTGACCATACTTTTGATTTCAAGCCCAGACGATGAATGGCACCTTCTGTTGTAACAAAAATGGCAATAAGCCCATATGATAAATATAACGTATAAGTTTTAAACATCCATAAGAAGTCCATGTTGCGTGAGTTGCGTAAGTAAGGGTAACAAATTAACAGGAACTGTGATGAAGTAGCGCAGGAGCACCTGGTAACATCTTTATTCGAAGGAGGTTTCAGATTCGCCATCATACATAGTGTCTTACTTATACCATTACATCTTAGTAAGCAGATGAAAGATGATTGGTGATACTAAAAATGGGTATTCCACGCCATTTCATTAAGTGCGCCTTTTGTGACCTATATTGAAACGCAATAAAGATTAAATAAATAAATAAAAATAAATATTTATCTCTACACATTGTCAAGTAGGAATCTCAAATCAACTGAGAACAGACAAATTCTTACCGTGGGAGAACATTAAGCCCAACAGGATTATTAAAAAAATATCTTCACGCAATTCCCAATACAGGGGTAGGCAGAGGTCTAGTCAAGACAGTTAAGTCCCTTTGACCCACCTTCCACCGAAGATATTTTCGGGACAACGTGACAGGTGGTGAGCCCGTCGCCGTCTTTGCCAACGACAAAATTCGCACACAAGTTTTTGAAAAACCCATTGGTACGAGCCTGCCACCTGGCGATTGAAATCGGGTCTCCAGACTCGAAATTCCGACCACCCAACCACTCGGCTATCTTGAATTTTATTATTTCTAACAGTATTCTAAAGTCAGTAAGATGAAACCGTAAAGAGAGCTTTAAAGCTTTACAGGTCCCATCGCAAAATAGAATATAATAATAATACCTAAATATTTGATGTTAAATCAACTGTACTCTGATTTAAGCAGCCGCTTATGTTAATGGACAAATAGACTAGATTGTGCCTCTACCACAGACTCGTAGACATCCGGTAGTCAGGCGTTTCGGCGAGAGAGGCAATCGGAGCTCTTTCGTCTTTTTTTTTCTATAAGTATATAATTATTTTCTTATGAGGCAGCAACGCGTCAGCATTTTCGCTGTTGCAATGTTGCTGATGTTCATGGTTGTCAATTATTACTTATCATCAGATACAGTAATTGCTCGTGTGAAACCTTCTCCCATAAAAAAATAAAAAGTGGCTGACATGAGGCCGATAAACCGAAGAATGAGTACCAATAATTTATTTGAATTACAGCTCTCTTTTAATTCTGCATAAAGGATAAATAGTTATATAAATTTTGAATTAATTAAAATATTTTAATAGTTAAATAAAAAACTTTTTATACGTTTTTTTGTGTAGTGTCAACCTATTATAATTCGCTGTTTGGAAGCTGTACTAAATCTTAACTAAAAGGCAACTTTAACGTACTAAAGGAATGTACTGTAATATATAAAGCTACGTGTGACCGGTGTGAGGACACGCGGTGTTTTTGCCCGTGGAATCTCATATTTTGTTCTAAAAAGTCATTTATTTAAAGTATTCTGAATAAAGGAAACAGAATAACAGAACAGATTCTAAACTTTTCTTGTCGCTACATTACATATTATTAGATTTGAAACGAGAGAGTTAAATACAATGAGAATTTTGTATCACAATAAAGTTATAATTATGCAGACCTCCCATATAGTTGACTTATATCAAACTAGAGATTTTTCTAAGACACTTAACCCTAACCCTATTTTTCTTTTGGGGTAAAATAAACACTTCAGGTCATTAACACATGGTCAAGCCACACTTAAGCGTGGAACTAAAATGAAGCAAAGACATAAGATCTAAATCATGATAATATGTGTAAAAAACTCCATCAAAATCTGTCCAGTGAGTTTTTAAATAATAGCTTTAAAAAATGCGACAAGGAAACAACACTAATGTAACTTTAAAACGTCTATAATACTACCAAAGTACATACACACTATGCGTACTTACATCTCAATCTAACATTAAAACAAAGGAATCGTGGAAACAATAAACCGGAGCATCTCTTTAACGTCCGGAGATAAATTTTATTTATACACGTAACAGCTGCAAACTTTTGGTCAACGCGCGCTTTAAGCATAAAATTCTACTGTTTATTGTTATAACCTTTTGTTTCTATCGTTTTAGCCAGTATTCCAGTTGGGGATATTTGACTTCGGATTGTTTATCGGATAGAAAGAGAGAGGAAGGGCCGCTTAACCCGAATATTACTTTTTGGTTATGTTATTTAACCATAAAAATGGTTTGTGTGTCGCGCAAAAAATTAAGGAACACACACGACGCTAAATCATAAATATGAAGAGATACTTATTATTAAACAAGCAATTCAAAACAAACCAACCATTTTTTCGCTCCTTAGGTCGGAATATTTCCTTCGGAGTCATATAAAAATTAAATTATTTCAGCTACAAGTGTGGTGGTTTCCAAGAACTCTAACTATTTATTATTAACTATTTATTATTAGTCATAAATTCTGTCACATGTTTAATATAAAATAATTGAAACAAGTTTATTCATTATGTATCCATTTATATACCAAAATGAACTTGAACATAGATTCTTATGACACTAAAGTTTATTCAAAATGACCTCCGTGATTTTGAATACAGGCCGGCCAATCTGCGCGGCCAGTCGTCTATCGCAGCACGAACGAGGTCCATGTCAATATCGGCGACTGCCTTAATCAAGGATGTCTTGAGTGACTCCAAATTGGGATGAGGTTTTGAGCACGCCTTTTCCTCCAAGTGTTTCCATATCTTGTAATCTAACGGATTCAAATCTGGACTGGACGGCACGAAGACTGGCCCTCCAGTCTTCGTGCCGGAAGAAGTCGATTTCACGCGCCGCCAGTCAGTCTTGTGTGCTCTTCGCTCTATGAGCTGGCGCCGAATCTTGTTGGAATACCCAGTGCCTGTTATTCAACATGGTTCAACATTAACAGTAGTAGAGCCACGCATCAGCTTTTGTTGTTGCATGAATGGGCCGGCTCGACCGGGGAAGTACCACGACCTCACAGAATACCGGCGTGAAGTAAAGTCTTACAAACTTCTGCGTTTCGTCTGGTGAGTGCAGGTAACCGGAGGCCCATACACCCCACTCCCCCAATTTGGGGAAGGGGGCACTCTAAGGCCGGCAACGCATCTGCTATGCCTCTGGTATTGCGGGTGTTCATGGGCGGCGGTAATCACTCACCATCACGTGAGCCGCCTGCTCGTTTGCCGGCTTTTTCTATAAAAAATAAATGGTACGAGAAAAAGATTCCACAAGGTTCGTCAAGACTGTATTTTGATACACAACTGCATTCGTTTTTACACCTTACTCACAAAAATGTACCTCTGTTAAGCCCCAATAAGAAACTCCCAACTATACCATGAGCGAGGATGGAAAATGACCTCGTTGGACACGCGGAATACGGTTGCTCGCTTCTCCACTACTGTGTGCGTACACCTTATCATTTTGTTTGTCGTAGCTCTATACTACGGTAAAAAATTTTTCATCCGAAAAAAGAATTTCCCCATATTTTTTTCCCGCGTACCGCTTCAACAAAGCGCGGCATCTCTTCAGTCTCAGGTCCATTCGACGTGCATTCAAACGATATTCTGTTTTTCTTCGATATGTCCGAAGCCCTTAGTCTTCATTTAACACCCTTTTCACCGTGGTTCTGCTTAACCCCATCTGAAGGGCCAACAGTTTCTGCCTCCGTTTGGGATTTCTTTGAATTCCTTTACAGCTTTTAACACTGCTGGAGTCCTAACAGACCGAGGGCGACCACTTCTTGACCTGTCATCTACACTAGAGTCTTCATTGTATCGTTTGATGGTACGATAAACGAATCTTTTGGTTATATTCAAATTTTTCAGTATGTCAAAAATTTGAATTGGCGCGTAACCGCAACGATGCAACGCAATAACTGCAACACGGTCTTCTTTAAGCGTCCACTCCATATTTAAAAATGAGTAAAATTCTAAAAAGTACACAGTTTTATTTTCATGACCAATTCGAAATTCGAATTCAATAAACTTTTTTGTGGCCAGCATTCTAAAAGAAAAGTTTTACTGTGTGACAATACTTATGACCTGACTGTGTATATATGTGTATTACATAACCCTCAATATATATTTTTTAATGACATCTATTAAAAAGGTGGATATCCATTTTGTTTTATTTTGTTTCTAAAGATTGCCAACCATACCGGCAAACGATGCACAAGACGAAGAAATTTTATACGATTAAAATAATATAGATATCTTAGACGCATATTGGCAATACGGAGAAATAGAGGTCTAGAACGAAGCACTAAGTATACTTTACAGATAACTCTTCAGCGTTTGAGATATGTGGGAAGTTTCTAGTTCTAGGTCTTAAGTTACATTACTCATACATACATACATAACGGCCTTTAAAACCCCACAAAAAGCAGGACTTTAGCTTTTCTTGTATTCGCCACGCTTTGCGAGCGGATTAGTAATCGCAGTATCAGACACCTTGCACCTTAGGGTGCGTCCAAACCGGGCGACGCGACGCCTGCGCACGCGTTCATTTTAAGCCTCGTTCTTCTTCCCGCCCACACACCCGCTTAGTTTGTTTCTTATTGACGAAGGCTGTATACATATCGTCATAGAGTGGACGGATGAAAATAGTTTAAAAATTTAAAATAAAGGATGCGTCCAAATCTGGTTAATGCGCCACTCGCCTTTCATGCGCCCCCCGGGCGCGTTCACTTTGCGCGGTTGCTCTCTCTTTGCCGAAGGCTAAATACATTTGATCATGAAGTGGAAAGGTGAAATTTGTTGCAAAATTTACAACAAAGGATGAGTCCTAGTCAGGCGAATTCGCAATCCGCGCGCGTGCGTGCACCTTGCGCTGCTCGCGTACCTATTCCCGCCTGCTCACTCATTCAGTCTGTTTCTTATTGCCGAAAGTTGACGTATTATCATGGATGGACATATGAAAATTCTTCGAAAATTTGCTACTAAAATATACAATAGGGAAGCGAACGGAACTGCTTTCAGTCATTCACGAATTCGTAATTTTTGGACGCTTTTATGCTACCTGGTCTGCTGAATTTTGACATACTATTTTTCGAGGTGATTGTACTAATCCCCCTTATACGAAACCTACGGGAATAAACGGAGTGGAATTCTATTTTTTCCTATGCTTGCAACAGTTACCGCTTAGCTCTAACATATACAAAAACATATTGCGAAACTTTAAGAAAAGAATTGGAATAGGGACGAGAGAAAACAGTGTAGAGAGACATTAGTCCATAACCAATCGGAATATGGAGCTCTAGATGCCTCTTTTTCATTATAATCAAGAATCAGCATTGTACTTAAAAATACCTAATTATTTTTATTTTTTGCATAATTTGCAATAACTCCGAAAGCATGTGTACCAGACAATACAATTGCCATCGAATAAATATTTATACAAAATTATAATTTCCTTACGAAGATGTTTCTGATCTTTTTTTAAAGGTTACATGTATAAAAAGTGTTGTTTGAATTGCATTTTATATTTTTATTTATTTGTGCACAGAAATGAATATAATCAGAAAAAAATTGCAAAAATCAAAAATAAAACATGGATGCAAGCAAATATTCTTTACAAAAATTTAAAAACAAATGATAGAAAAAATTAGTAAAGATTGTGTTAGTAACCATTAAGAACTAACAGACCTGCCTATACCAATCATTTATAACGTTTAGTCAGTTCAAAGTAAAACAAAAACAGTGATCACCATCCATTACCAGATTAGCGTCAAAGAAGTTCGATTTCCAATAAGGCGTTCATATTTACACTAATCCCACTATAGATCATATGCGAGACCTTCGTGGAACGTGTCTCCTAATCCTTCGACGACAGCATCTCGCCGCTGTGGCGTTTGGCAAATGTCCCCCGATATACGGACGGGCTCGTGCTCGCTCTTACGAATTAAGGGGATGACAAGTGTGACAGGAGATAAATCGTGAACAATTATGTTAATCGTTTCTGTGGGCGGTTCCTCGGTTATTCAACGTCCTTTTGCTTTTCTGTTTATATTAACGGTGTCATGATTGATATCTATTTTTTCTGTATCAAGTTAAACGCTATAATTTTGATTTAAGTGGAATACTTAGAATATTTTTATGATATGCTTATTTAATTTTTTCGTTTTGTGTTCATATTTGTTTTAGAATATAATTTGATTATATTCTTAAAGTTTATAATGACAAAATATATAAAAAATACTAACAAGAAATAGGATATATTATATTTACTTTTTATTTTGTAACTGTATTTTATACATTATTGTAGTCACGACAGCAGAATGGTCGGGAGATCGGAATTTAAGACTAGAGACCCGGGTTGATCCCTAACGCTCGTCCCGAGGGCTTTTTCAAAAACTTATAAATAAATCATAAACACATACTATAGATAGGGACAACATCACATACTTTGCTCTGATCCCAAAGTAAGTAGCTTAAGCACTTGTAATACAACGAAGGTATCAAAAACAACCAGACCCCGAGACAATGTAGAAAAAGTGTTTTCTACATTGACCCGACCAGGAATAGAACCCGGGACCTCCGAGCTGGCGACACTTTGAAAGCCGGTGTGTACGCTACTCGTCCACGGAGGTCGATTAAGAACTATTTATATCATTGGCTTTGACATAAAGACGGTGACGAGCTCATCAGCATTGACCCAAAAATGTCTTCGGTGGAAGGTGGGTCGAAAGGTCTAATTGTCTAAACCTCTGTCTACCCCTGTATTGGGAATGGCGTGATGGTATTTTTTTAATGTATGTAGTAAATAATTTCATTACTTATATCTCATATTATTTTGTAATGGGCGTTGCAAAGACGTATATTTGACGCTATCCGTGACACCGTCGGTTATCGATTTGTCCGCGGGATCCTTTAATGTATCGTAGTAAAGTGAGCCTATCTTCGGACCCCAATACTACAAATCGAAATTCATAAACAGAATCATGTCTCAGGTCCATTCCACAGGAACAATAGATTTATCAGAGACAAATTTATCCATCGAGTTAAAGGAAATATGAAATAGTGGCTGTAAATTATTGGTACCAAAATTTCTTTAAAGTTTGCCGTTTTAATATAATTAAGTAAAAAATATCTCGCTCGTAGATTTACAATAATGCTATTCAATTGATCTTCCCAGTATTTATACGAAAACCCTGGTTAATCTTGAATTATTTTCCGAAATGTGCCACAGATTTTAAGTTACGTCTCAAGAAGCAAAAATCACATCGGAATCGGTTCAGGGTTTTGGCGTGATGCTTGAATAAAAAGATTCTTTTTTAATTTTCGAATTATATAACTTTGCTACGATGTAGAGTTTGCGATTGTTTCATATATATTTGTTTTTTTTTCGGTGTTGCATTCTTATTGATTTTTACTTTTAGTTTTAAATTATATTTAGACTTTTAGTTATTAACTTAATGAGAAATGAGGAAAAAATGCCACGGTACGGCCGAGGTCGTGAGTTCGAATCGGTATTTTTTCTAAATCTGTCCGTTTCTGTTTGAAGTATCGAATTATTACACCATCACGATCATAAAATTAAGCTTGACTTTTTAGGAAAGAATAACTTACCTTTGAAAAGGACACACGGATCGGAGGTATGAGAAGTAGGCCGTTATGTCTCTCACTCGACGGTTGAAATACATTACGGTTAGAATTGCAGTTTATTTTTGGATTTCGTTTCATCAAATTATGTACCGGCGATAGGCTCACCATTTGTCACGTTGTCCCAAATTGCTTTGTTGAAAGGGTCAAAAGGACAGATAGAAAAATTGATCATTTTAAGTTTATTAAAAGAAAGGCATACTAACAAGGCTCAGTGGATGCGGTGGAGTGTGCGCGGAACGCGGTTCGTGAAGCAACGCCCGAAGATGCGCAATGTAGGACGCCGCAAGGCGCAGCGTGTCCAACTTCGACAATTTTGTATCTGCTGGCACCCAGGGCAGAGTTGTTTTCAACCTGAGCAATTCACATAAATAAATAAATAAATATCTTCACGCAATTCCCAATTCAGGGGTAAACAGAGGTCAAGTCTAGACAATTAAGTCCCTTTGACCCACCTTCCACCGAAGATATTTTCGGGACAATGTGACAGATGGTGAGCCCGTCGCCGCCTTTTATGTCCAAGCCAACGATGAAATTCGTACATAAGTTTTTGAAGAACTCATTGGTACTGCCACCTGGGGATCGAACTCGGGTCTCTCGACTCGAAATTCCGACCACCAACAACTCGGCTATCGTGACTTTTCAGCAATTCACACATTTTTGAATATACCTATAAATATATTTTTTTTTATTTTACCAGCTCCTCACACATCCTTGAACATTTTCTTTCTTCAACTCAACTTTAACTTTGCAATTTGTCATATATATGATTGATAATTTCAGCGATTCCTCCCAGATATTGACTACTTGCAAAGTTCAAGTTCTTGGAATCCTTCTCTACCTAGAAGTCGTCGTACTTAATTTAAGCAATGTATATTGCTTTACTCCAAAGTCACGATAGCCTTGTGGTTGGGTGGTTGGAATTTCGAGTCGAGAGACCCGAGTTCGATCCCCAGGTGGCAGGCTCGTACCCATGGGTTTTTCAAAAACTTATGTACGAATGATATCGTTGGCTTGGACCTAAAGACGGCGACGGGCTCACCACCTGTCACGTTGTCCCGAAAATATCTTCGGTGGAAGGTGGGTCAAAGGGACTTAATTGTCTAGACTAGACCTCTTTTTACCCCTGTATTGGGAATTGCGTGAAGATATTTATTTGTTTATATTTATTTAAAAAAAGTGACCCCCTTTATCATCATAACCGAACCTTCAGAAAATTCCTAATAGCAAAGAATTTGTCGCTGATTATTGTGTCGTAACATATACATAAGCAATACGTGGCATAACATATAAAATTTTATACTGTTTGAAAAATATAGAAGTTAACTACTAGTGTCTCACCTTTAATCTTAAACCTAAGGGTGAGCACACTATAATCTTCTTTAATTCAAGATAAAATTCAAGAGAATCCTATTAAATTTTTGTTACCTATCAAAGTGATCCGATTGCTTACGTATAACAAGCCCTTCCTTCTCATAAGTGTATTAAGCGACGACTAAAGGAATAACCTATTCAATACCATTGCCTACCGATATATAGCATTGTTATATACATTTATATAACAGTGGTAGAGCCACGCATCAGCTTTTGTTGTTGCATGCAAGGGCCGGCTCGACCGGGGAAGTACCACGACCTCACAGAATACCGGCGTGTAGTCTAAAAAACTTCTGAAGAAGAAGTCTAACAAACTTCTGCGTTTCGTCTGGTGAGTGCAGGTAACCGGAGTGGCCCACACCTTTCTCAAAGGCCGGCAACACATCTGCTATTCCTCCGGTATAGCAGATGTTGCTATTCCTCCGGTACAGCAGATGTTCATGGGCGGCGGTAATCACTTACCATCAAGTGTGCCACTTACTCGTTTGCCTTCCTCTTATATAAAAAAAATATTGCAGCATTGTCTTCTCGAAAAATACTGGCCCAAAACCAGCAAATCGGAGACGGGCAGCTATGTCTAAGGTGCAAGATGTCTAGTACTGTGATCGCCACTTTGTTTGCCAAGCATTGCGATTATGCTTATAACTTCCCTTACGTGAAAAACCTACTTTCTACAGTAGATGTCACGTCACCGTCACTAGTCTGAATTTTGCAGACACTAACAATTTTGCAAACAAAAAAATGGTAGTATTTTCTTAAATGATATACACATTTCAAATAATAATCTATGCCGATAAAAATTACAATCCGATAAAAATAAAAATTACATATTTAGCTATATTATTTTTTAATTTTCTACATTTATAGTAGGATTTTTAATTTAATCGATGTCTAACTCTTATGGAATTTAATCAATTTATTCTCACCTGCAAAATGCTTTAGAAAGGACTCGCATTCTAGCTCTTTCCCTAGCATTGGCGGCATTTCTGTGTTGGGGCTCGTGCGAACTTCTTCCTGTACATTTATATTACACGAAACTTAATTTTAAACAACATATATTTTTTAACTTCGTACATTTCCTAGACAATTAATTTTATTTTTGACGCACATTTCAACGGAGTAAATTTTGAATAAGGTATCTGTATGTCAAATGTCATAAAAAATCGGTCAATAATTGAAAAAAATCATAAATACCATGAATAATACAACATACACACATAAATACATAAATAACACAAATAGTTAGCGAGGACTCTCCAGTAAGGGAGGAATGGCCATAGTCATCGCTTGGCAGGCGAATTGGCGGTATTAGTACCAGTTAATTTGCAACTGCTGCCGGTCACCTATTTGGTCTATTTTGGATGGGTATTTTTCCCAGATTTTTTCGGTTATTCCGCCATCGGTCGGTAGCCCTATTGGCTATTTCCAATTATATATTTCCTAGGCATTCCCCTTAATCGCCTATTGCAACACCCACTGGTAAAAAAGGTAAAGTATATTACGCCGTAACAACTCGGCCAGGAAATAAGATATAACAAATTTAATTAAATAATTATAATTTACATTAATATAATCTACAATGTGTAAATAAAACGGATCTGCACATCGCTTTTGAAATAATGAAAAGTTAAAACCGAACTGTTATTATAAGAAAATGATATACTCTTACGATTATATGTTATTGATAAACGGACATATACTTGTAAATTTAGAGATAATAACCAATTGCACTTACTTACTTATCTTCACGCACAATTCCAGACGAAGTAGCCATATTTTTAAATCAATGAAATATTTATAATAATTGTAATCTACTATATTTGCTACGGAATTTTGTAAAGTAACAACAATCACTTGAAAATTCTTCAATATATTTTTCTAAATCTACTTAGTGTCTATCTTATGTCTATCGGCTGATCTATATTATAAGTTATGCCCAGGTAAAGTACGTAACTACTTTAAAAAAAAGGAATTGGCGATAAGAAGAAAAGAACGGGCACTAATAGGCCTCTGACGGATACAATAAAATCTAGCTTTCACTTATATTATAAACGTTTATTTTTAAGTACGACTAGACGTATTGGAGTGAATTTACAACAGAGATATAGAATATATTCTGAATATACATTTTTCAGAAAACGACTGTGAAGAACGGGCCTCGTCGCCTAATGTTAAACATATCTAGGATGTTTTACTCTTGAGGAAACCACAGGCTGCAGCTGGTATATTTTATTATCTAAGAAGCACCATCACCTGACAGTAAGTCGTATTATCCGATTCTTAAAGTTATTCTCCAATAATTGTAACTAATTATGGTAAAATATATCATATTAAAATATTCGTATCATAGAACTTAAAAGTAAAGAAATAATTCACCTTGAGTTTGTTGAGCTTGAATGGAATGTATTCGTGTGCCATTAATGTATTAAGTTTAATTATTTAGTTATATACATACAATTTAGTTATATACTTAATTAATTAAGTATCCTAATTTCATAAAACGAAATAAATAATTTTAATAGTAGTAGATAGATCAGATAGTAGACAGATACACAAAAATACAATTCCGAAATTACTGAATAACTTACAATAACAACAATGGATTACCTGAACTAGATTGTGTATCATCAAACAAAAAATCATCGTCATCACCATCATCCGATCTCTTCTCAATAGGGGGAGATTTGTTAACACGTTTCCTAGGCATGTTTTTTTAACTTATTGCACACACAAATCACATCAGCATTCCACTACACCGCCTTTCACCTTCGAAATTCAAAACCAACGTTTTGTTTTCGAGGGTTGTTTGCGCGCCCTCTTGTCTGTAAGCGTGACGTTTATCATTTGAGATGCGCGAGCGCAAGGCGGGCGGCAAGCGGTTATTGGGCGGCGCTTGAAGACGCCCCACCCGTGTCGATTTCAGGATTATCCCTCGACAAATCACAGAGTCCTCTGTGATTAAGACTTATACGAACATAATTATATTTCTTACTAAGAAATTGTAGGATGTTTAGATTAGACTTAAAAACAAAAGAAATACATAAAATCAGCGCTTGCAAATCCAAGTACATCATAAAAGAAACTAAACATTTCGAAGTAAAAACTTATATGATTAAAAACTCGAACATTATTGCACGTTAATTTAAAACTGTTAAATGGAATGAATATATGTAAATATATTATAGTAAAAATTAAATGAACACAAGCTTTAGCACTTATACAATCACATTTTACAGTTTGCAAGGCACATAACAAAACCGTCTGAAAAAAACTTGACTTTTTAATAGTGCGAAGCAATTAGAGCTGTCAGGGTGAAACAAAAAGATTGACAGGGTGCTCAGGCGCGGGCGGCGGGTCGCGCTTCCGCTGACATACAATACTTTATCAACATCTCTACACGTGCTATGCACTCTGTTTAACAGTTTTAATTTTTAAATTAAATTATATATAACAAAAAAAATAAAATACATATATATAAGAGATTAGATTTGACAAATACACCAAAGAGAGATTTTCTTTAGTTCGTGGAGAGTTCGTGGGTTCAGACCATGTTTTTTTTAAGTGTTATAAAATTAGACAAAGTTTAGACAATTACGTCCTTTCCACCCACCATTAAACTAAAAGCACTAAAGCTTATTTGGGACATCGAGACATATTTGTCCCTAGCGGGATTTGAACTTTAAAAGTTACAAGAGTTTTCACATAATATTATGTGTAATCACGCATTTCACAATAACATACATGAAAAATTACTGTAAACCTAAGTAAATGTTTTCACTTAAGCTCCTTTAGATTAGATACAGGAAACTCGGTTTAGTTAAATATTGCTGGGTTACCACTTAAATACATTTGAGTGATATTTGATGTTACAAACAATGCACACAAATTTAATAAGGAAAAATTTCCCATTACGATTTGATTTTCCTTTAACTTGTAAAAAAGAGGAGATAAATTTTTTACGATTATGAACATATTTTATTATGATCTCATTAAATATTAGAGACATAATTTACTTAATTTAGTCTTTTTTTAGACTGTCACGATAGCCGAGTTGTTGGGTGGTCGGAATTTCGAGTCGAGAGACCCGAGTTCGATCCCCAGGTGGCAGTACCAATGAGTTTTTCAAAAACTTACGTACGAATTTCGTCGTTGGCTTGGACATAAAGGCGGCGACGGGCTCACCACCTGTCACGTTGTCCCGAAAATATCTTCGGTGGAAGGTGGGTCAAAGGGACTTAATTGTCTAGACTTGACCTCTGTCTACCCCTGTATTGAGAATTGCGTGAAGATATTTATTTATTATTTATTATTTTAGACTGTATTTTAGACCAGTAATGACAAAAAATAGTCTTTGAAGACGAACTATTCCCTAACACTTTATTTAATCATATTTTTCTTCTAATTAGTACACTAAATTAATACAAACATATAACAATGTATTCACCCACGCTATACTTTTGTTTGAAGTCGTAACTCGGGCCTAATTGTAGAAATGATCAACTACGAGACTACGGCAGCCTCCACATAGGTATTGGAAGCAGCGCTGCAAATAGGATGTGCACAGGGTTGGCACAAGTTTGAAACATTTTCATTATTTTCGTGCTCCTAATAAACGTCTATATAAATTTGAATAAATAAACGTTTCAATCTTACTCGTGCACAAACGGCACAAAAGCTGCTTACTAAAAATACTTCTTCTCGCCCGCTCACCAGCTCGGCTCGTTTATCCCGCTGAATACGTTATCAGGGAGTGGACAGATGAAAATTGTTTGAAAATTTACAACTCAGATATAGAGCATTGATGTGAACAAAACTGCTTGAATATAAGCTGCTGGTGTGCTGCGCGCACACATTATACGCACCTTGCGTGTTTTGCGTTAAAGAGGCGCGCATTCGCCAGATTTGGATACCCTTAGGAGATTTCGGTGAGATATCAAAAGAAAACAGTGGTGTAAGTACTTAAAGTAATATATTTTTGCATGCTGATTTCAGGATAACCATCTCGAGATATATCAGATCAAAATAAAACTAATCGACGACGGGCAGCAACGTCTATGGTGCGAAGTGTTTGGTAACATAAAACCAGGGTGGTAGCCGACCTAACCATAAAGTAATAAGTCATTATAATTAACAGAGATGACGGATTGGTTTAAATAGTACCCAACTATCCAAAACACAAACAAACTTGGAATTAAAAACACAAACAAAAATATTTTCCTAATCGATAGATACTTTTCCGAGATACCAGTATTTAAATGTATGAATATACAAAGTAATCTTGTTTAAAATAATAGAGATATTCCTAAGCACTCTTTATTATTTTGTATTCACTTGAATATTTTTCACAGCCCTGCTTGATCCAGGTGGCGAATATCAACAGCGTTCAGTACCGGTCGGTCGACGAAGTGCTTCATTTTAAGCGCCATCTAGTGTGACTTACGACGCAGTGCCCGCTGTTTTCTTAACAAATATTATTCCATTCCCACCACTTATACCAATTCTATAATTATTGAATACAGAAATGTTGTATACTCGTTTTAGAGCAATGCAATTACAATAAAATAATTCAGTATTAAATCACCTATTAATAATATTTTTGATAAAGTAAATAGTGAAAACGAGCAATGTGAGTTCATGAGATGATAAAGTAATTACAGATGCACATGTATACTCGCCATTAGATGTAAAATCACGATAGCTGAGTGGATGGGTTATCAGATTTCGAGTCAAAAGACCCGAGTTCCATCCCGAAGCGTACGACCCCAATGGGTTTTTTCTAAAACTTATGTACGAATTACACCGTTGGCTTGGACACCACTTTGCTCACCTGTCACGTTGTCCCAAAATTGTGTTCGGTTGAAGGTGATTCGACAGTACTTAATTGTCTAACTTCTTTCTACCCCTGTATTGGAGGCAGTGTCAAAAGGGCTGTAGGTGAGAGTTAGTGGATAAAAATGGAATTGGGATAGGGATAGGACACAACATATCAATGCCGGATGCTATTTGCCGCGTTATCACGGCGTAAGAATGTACCATCCCCATTAAAATAAATTAATACTACAAAGCAGAAGTCACGATAGCCGAGTGGAAGGGTGGTCGGAATGCCGAGTCGAGAGACCCGAGTTCGATCCCCAGGTGGTATTACCAATGAGTTTTTTCAAAAACCTATGTACGATTAAGATAATTTTGTTTTTATGATATTTAATACTAGCTGTCTCCCGCTATAAATGTTATTTTGTTCTATATACCGTATATATTCATATACATGTAGTAAAAACGGTTATTTCAATAGTACAAACATACACTCCAATTTTATTTATATGTATAGATTGAATTGTATCATTGATAACCGTCAGATAGAGATATCATTCCGAAATAACCAGACCAATATTCAGCAGACTGACAAAAGAAGCAGTCTTATGTGCAAGGTACTGCGATCGTCAATCCGATTTTTTTTACAGAAAAGGGAGGCAAACAAGCAGGTGATATATAATACTGTTTTAGATAATCCAAATGTTAAAATCCAGCAATAATAATTTTTTTTAAAATATGTGTTATTGCTGAAGTAACTAAATTTTGATGTCATTTCAAAGGGTTATTCTGCTTGCCATAATAGCCCAAGTTTTGTAATTTTTTTATGTATTTTTTTTTTATGGAAAAGGGAGGCAAACGAGCAGGTGGCTCACGTGATGGTAAGTGATTACCGCCGCCCATGAACACCCGCAATTCCAGAGGCATAGCAGATGTGTTGCCGGCCTTAGAGGTGTGTTGGCCTCCGGTTACCTGCACTCACCAGACGAAAAGCAGAAGTTTGTTAGACTTCTACTTCACGCCGGTATCAGATCCAGAGGCATCATCCCCACGCTCGAGGGTCGCGTCCGAGAGTGGGAAGACGATGTCATGCTCGCACTCTACGCGGACGACAGCGCGTACTTTACCTCGTCCCGTCGGGCAAACATCGCTGCCAAGAAGATGCAGCGACTGTTGGACCTATTACCTGAATGGTTAGATAAATGGCGGATGACTATTAATGTCGGGAAGACATCCGCCATAATCACCAATCGCCGTGGGCGCGTGCCACCACAACTCAAATTAAGAGGGCAAAGGATTAAGTGGCAGAGCGCCGTCACCTATCTTGGTTGCCGGATAGACAAATCGCTTCGGCTCACCGCGCAGGTGGACTACGCTATAAGTAGCGCGAGAGCAGCGAGGGCGGTTCTCTATACGGTACTTTCAACAAAAAAGCTACCAGTAAAAACCAAGATAGGTATATACAAAACATATATAAGATCCAGACTTACTTACGCGGCGCCTGCGTGGTACGCGTTCACCTCAACATACCAACGTCGGCGACTACAGGTCCAACAGAATATAGTACTACGTACTATAGTTGGAGCGGGTCGCTTTGTACGCAATGACGTCATCGCCAGGGACCTAAAAATGGAAACGGTCGAAGAATTCATGGTCCGGGTGTCGCGCGGAATGTACGACCGCGCTGACAACGGGCCACACGAACACCTTCATCGCCTGGCGATCCAGGAACGGCTACCGCTACACGCTCGACCACCGGAGTGGCGACCCCTCCCGAGAGATATTCTCTCATTGCCACCCTGCCCGGGGGGGACCGGGGAAGTGCAATAAAGTCCCGACATAAGACGTAAAGTACGTAACACGCCTACATAACGCCGCTGAAAGGCGGTACCCAGGACCGGGGGAGCAGCAGCCCCCTGAGAAGACGCCCGAGTCATGAGGCAATGCCTCGAAACTCGCAACCCATAAAGGGGGGCCTTTTACACCCCCCTGATATGGATGACCCGCACGCACGCACGCCAGAGGCATAGCAAATGCGTTGCCGGCCTTAGAGGTGTGTTGGCCTCCGGTTACCTACACTCACCAGACGAAACGTAGAAGTTTGTTAGACTTCTACTTCACGCCGGTATCAGATCCAGAGGCATCATCCCCACGCTCGAGGGTCGCGTCCGAGTGGGAAGACGATGTCATGCTCGCACTCTACGCGGACGACAGCGCGTACTTTACGTCGTCCTGTCGGCAAACATCGCTGCCAAGAAGATGCAGCGACTGTTGGACCTATTACCTGAATGGTTAGATAAATGGCGGATGACTATTAATGTCGGGAAGACATCCGCCATAATCACCAATCGCCGTGGGCGCGTGCCACCACAACTCAAATTAAGAGGGCAAAGGATTAAGTGGCAGAGCGCCGTCACCTATCTTGGTTGCCGGATAGACAAATCGCTTCGGCTCACCGCGCAGGTGGACTACGCTATAAGTAGCGCGAGAGCAGCGAGGGCGGTTCTCTATACGGTACTTTCAACAAAAAAGCTACCAGTAAAAACCAAGATAGGTATATACAAAACATATATAAGATCCAGACTTACTTACGCGGCGCCTGCGTGGTACGCGTTCACCTCAACATACCAACGTCGGCGACTACAGGTCCAACAGAATATAGTACTACGTACTATAGTTGGAGCGGGTCGCTTTGTACGCAATGACGTCATCGCCAGGGACCTAAAAATGGAAACGGTCGAAGAATTCATGGTCCGGGTGTCGCGCGGAATGTACGACCGCGCTGACAACGGGCCACACGAACATCTACATCGCCTGGCGATCCAGGAACGGCTACCGCTACACGCTCGACCACCGGAGTGGCGACCCCTCCCGAGAGATATTCTCTCATTGCCACCCGGCCCGGGGGGGACCGGGGAAGTGCAATAAAGTCCCGACATAAGACGTAAAGTACGTAACACGCCTACATAACGCCGCTGAAAGGCGGTACCCAGGACCGGGGGAGCAGCAGCCCCCTGAGAAGACGCCCGAGTCATGAGGCAATGCCTCGAAACTCGCAACCCATAAAGGGGGGCCTTTTACACCCCCCTGATATGGATGACCCGCACGCACGCACCAGAGGTAAAGCAGATGTGTTGCCGGCCTTAGAGGTGTGTTGGCCTCCGGTTACCTGCACTCACCAGACGAAACGTAGAAGTTTGTTAGACTTCTACTTCACGCCGGTATCAGATCCAGAGGCATCATCCCCACGCTCGAGGGTCGCGTCCGAGTGGGAAGACGATGTCATGCTCGCACTCTACGCGGACGACAGCGCGTACTTTACGTCGTCCTGTCGGCAAACATCGCTGCCAAGAAGATGCAGCGACTGTTGGACCTATTACCTGAATGGTTAGATAAATGGCGGATGACTATTAATGTCGGGAAGACATCCGCCATAATCACCAATCGCCGTGGGCGCGTGCCACCACAACTCAAATTAAGAGGGCAAAGGATTAAGTGGCAGAGCGCCGTCACCTATCTTGGTTGCCGGATAGACAAATCGCTTCGGCTCACCGCGCAGGTGGACCGGCGCGCTATAAGTAGCGCGAGAGCAGCGAGGGCGGTTCTCTATCCGGTACTTTCAACAAAAAAGCTACCAGTAAAAACCAAGATAGGTATATATAAAACATATATAAGATCCAGACTTACTTACGCGGCGCCTGCGTGGTACGCGTTCACCTCAACATATCAACGTCGGCGACTACAGGTCCAACAGAATATAGTACTACGTACTATAGTTGGAGCGGGTCGCTTTGTACGCAATGACGTCATCGCCAGGGACCTAAAAATGGAAACGGTTGAAGAATTCGTGGTCCGGGTGTCGCGCGGAATGTACGACCGCGCTGACAACGGGCCACACGAACACCTACATCGCCTGGCGATCCAGGAACGGCTACCGCTACACGCTCGACCACCGGAGTGGCGACCCCTCCCGAGAGATATTCTCTCATTGCCACCCGGCCCGGGGGGGACCGGGGAAGTGCAATAAAGTCCCGACATAAGACGTAAAGTACGTAACACGCCTACACAACGCCGCTGAAAGGCGGTACCCAGGACCGGGGGAGCAGCAGCCCCCTGAGAAGACGCCCGAGTCATGAGGCAATGCCTCGAAACTCGCAACCCATAAAGGGGGGCCTTTTACACCCCCCTGATATGGATGACCCGCACGCACGCACGCCAGAGGCATAGCAAATGCGTTGCCGGCCTTAGAGTGACCCCCCCCCCTCAGAATTGGGGGAGGGGGGTGTGTGGGCCTCCGGTTACCTACACTCACCAGACGAAACGTAGAAGTTTGTTAGACTTCTACTTCACGCCGGTATTCTGTGAGGTCGTGGTACTTCCCCGGTCGAGCCGGCCCATTCATGCAACAACAAAAGCTGATGCGTGGCTCTACCACTGTTAAAATTATTTATATTGTATTAACCCTTTTTGTACAGTTTTTCTTTGATAAATTCTTTGAACCTGATAATATGCAAACTTTGCACATTATCAGGTTCAAATTTACCGCCGCCCATGAACACCCGCAATACCAGAGGCATAGCAGATGCGTTGCCGGTCTTAGAGTGCCCCCTCCCCCAGAATTGGGAGGGGGGGTGGACCTCCACTGCAAAAAAATTGCCAAGCGTGACGATTTTGGTCTCCAAAACAGTCCAAGTCCAGCAAGGACATTTACTGGTTGTTAGGATAATGACGATGTTAATTGAGAACACTATGGTCGAGGTTCTTGATGAATACATACATTTGGAACCTCTTGTCCGTTTAGGTGAGGCGATCTTCCCATCTGATGTCAAACCCAAAATTCAATTCAATTGAACAGTGTCCAGAGAACATCGCTATTTCTTCTCGAAGCGTGGTCTTCTAATTCAAACCCGAGAAATAAAAACTGTTAAAAATTTGATATGTGAAATGTATCTCTTAATGTCCAAAACATATTTTTGTATTAATGTTTAGTGTCTCTGCATTAAGAAACAATAGAAATCCGCAGCAAAAGTGGAATAATCGGTTATTCTACTCTAGCTCTTAGGATCAAGCTGATGAATGTGCTGGCCAAATTAGATCGCAGAACTGACAAACGTCGACGAATAAAATGATCTCGAGACGGAACTTATTGTTACGACCTTCAATTCTATTTAAAAAAAAGTAATAATACTATACATGGGTGTAAAAAAAATCATACAGACATTTTATAAGACCTTTAAGAAACATTAAATGTATTAATACAAAAGTCATATTTAACAAAAGATTAAAGTAACATAATTTACAGTAACTGAAGTAGTTATAAATATGTAGTAGTCTTCGCGCCATTCCCAATACAGGGGTAGAGAGAGGTCTAGCCAATTAAGTCTTGTCGACCCACCTTCGACTGAAGACATTTTTTTGGGACAACCGGATAGGTGGTGAGCATATCGCCTTCATCTTTATGTCCAAGCCAACGATATAAATCGTACATAAGTTTAGGTCCGAATATACCACCTGGGGTTCGAACTCGAGTCTCTTGACTCGAAATTCCGATCATATATGGGAAGGCACATGGCTCTAATGACAACAAATTCACTATCGTCCAATTATATTCAACCTTCCATTGACTAGAAGCATACGCTGCACTCTTGTGACACTCTCATACATGAGAGCGTATAGCCGTAAGCATCAAAGTGCGAGTAACTATTATATTGGCAGTGCACCCTCACACCACCTCCACGTGGTGTGAGGGTGCACTGCCAATGTAACCAAAGTCACGATAGCCGAGTGGTTAGGTGGTTGGATTTCGAGTCAATAGACCCGAGTTCAATGCCCAGTTGGTTGGCTCGTACCAATGGGTTTTTCAAAAAACTTATGTACGAATTATATCGTAGGTTTGAACATAAAGACGGCGACGGGCTCACCACCAACCACGTTGTCCCGAAAATATCTTCTGTGGAAGGTGGGTCGAAGGGACTTAACTGTCTAGACTAGACCTCTGTCTACCCCTGTATTGGGAGTTGCGTGAAGATATTTATTTTAGTAGTACCGTCGCACATTATCATCAGTTTGCATAAAATTTATCTTATGACACGAGAGCTTATTCAAAATGACCTCCGTAATTTTGAATACAGGCCTTCAATCTGCGCGGCCAGTCGTCTATCGCAGCACGAACGAGGTCCATGTCAATATCGGCGGCTGCCTTAATCAAGGATGTCTTGAGTGACTCCAAATTGGTATGAGGCTTTGAGCACGCCTTTTCCTCCAAGTGTTGCCATATCTTGTAATCTACCGGATTCAAATCTGGACTGGAGGAGGGCCAGTCTTCGTGCCGGATGAAATCGATATCACGCGTCGCAAGCCAGTCTTGTGTGTTCTTCGCTCTATGAGCTGGCGCCGAATCTTGTTGGAATTCCCAATGCATATATTGAACACGGTATGAGAAACAGGTTCCACAAGGTTCGTCAGGACTGTATTTTAATTCACAACTGCATTCGTTTTTACACCTTTCTCACAAAAATGTACCTCTGTTAAGTCCCAATAAGAAACTCCCAACCATACCATGAGCGAGGATGGAAAATGATCTCGTTGGACAAGTGAAATACGGTTGCTCGCTTTTTCACTACTGTGTGCGTACACCTTATCATTTTGTTTGTTGTAGCTCTCTTCTACGGTAAAAATTTTTTCATTCGAAAAAAAAATATCGGGAATATTTTTTTCTCGCGTACCGCTCCAAAAAGCGCGGCATCTCTTCAGTCTCAGGTCCATTAGACGAGCATTCAAACGATGTCCTGTTTTTCTTCGATATGCCAGAAGCCCTAAGTCTTCATTTGACACCTTTTTCACCGTGGTTCTGCTTAACCCAATCTGAAGGGCCAACAGTTTCTGCTTACGTTTGGGATTTCTTTGAATTCGCGCCTTCACAGCTTTTATCACTGCTGGAGCTGCTAATGGACCGAAGGCGACCACTTCTTGACCTGTCATCTACACTAGAGTCTTCATTGTATCGTTCGATGGTACGATTAAGGAATCTTTTGGTTATATTCAAATTTTTCAGTATGTCAAAATTTTAATTGGCGCGAAAATCTCAACGATGCAACATAATAACAGCAACACGGTCTTCTTTAAGCGTCCACTCCATATTTAAAAAAGTAATAATACTATACATGGGTGTAAAAAAATCATACAGACATTTTATAAGACCTTTAAGAAACATTAAATGTATTAATACAAAAGTCATATTTAACAAAAGATTAAAGTAACATAATTTACAGTAATTGAAGTAGTTATAAATATGTAGTAGTCTTCGCGCCATTCCCAATACAGGGGTAGAGAGAGGTCTAGCCAATTAAGTCTTGTCGACCCACCTTCGACCGAAGACATTTTTTTGGGACAACCGGATAGGTGGTGAGCATATCGCCTTCATCTTTATGTCCAAGCCAACGATATAAATCGTACATAAGTTTAGGTCCGAATATACCACCTGGGGTTCGAACTCGAGTCTCTTGACTCGAAATTCCGATCATATATGGGAAGGCACATGGCTCTAATGACAACAAATTCACTATCGTCCAATTATATTCAACCTTCCATTGACTAGAAGCATACGCTGCACTCTTGTGACACTCTCATACATGAGAGCGTATAGCCGTAAGCATCAAAGTGCGAGTAACTATTATATTGGCAGTGCACCCTCACACCACCTCCACGTGGTGTGAGGGTGCACTGCCAATGTAACCAAAGTCACGATAGCCGAGTGGTTAGGTGGTTGGATTTCGAGTCAATAGACCCGAGTTCAATGCCCAGTTGGTTGGCTCGTACCAATGGGTTTTTCAAAAACTTATGTACGAATTATATCGTAGGTTTGAACATAAAGACGGCGACGGGCTCACCACCAACCACGTTGTCCCGAAAATATCTTCTGTGGAAGGTGGGTCGAAGGGACTTAACTGTCTAGACTAGACCTCTGTCTACCCCTGTATTGGGAGTTGCGTGAAGATATTTATTTTAGTAGTACCGTCGCACATTATCATCAGTTTGCATAAAATTTATCTTATGACACGAGAGCTTATTCAAAATGACCTCCGTAATTTTGAATACAGGCCTTCAATCTGCGCGGCCAGTCGTCTATCGCAGCACGAACGAGGTCCATGTCAATATCGGCGGCTGCCTTAATCAAGGATGTCTTGAGTGACTCCAAATTGGTATGAGGCTTTGAGCACGCCTTTTCCTCCAAGTGTTGCCATATCTTGTAATCTACCGGATTCAAATCTGGACTGGAGGAGGGCCAGTCTTCGTGCCGGATGAAATCGATATCACGCGTCGCAAGCCAGTCTTGTGTGTTCTTCGCTCTATGAGCTGGCGCCGAATCTTGTTGGAATTCCCAATGCATATATTGAACACGGTATGAGAAACAGGTTCCACAAGGTTCGTCAGGACTGTATTTTAATTCACAACTGCATTCGTTTTTACACCTTTCTCACAAAAATGTACCTCTGTTAAGTCCCAATAAGAAACTCCCAACCATACCATGAGCGAGGATGGAAAATGATCTCGTTGGACAAGTGAAATACGGTTGCTCGCTTTTTCACTACTGTGTGCGTACACCTTATCATTTTGTTTGTTGTAGCTCTCTTCTACGGTAAAAATTTTTTCATTCGAAAAAAAATATCGGGAATATTTTTTTCTCGCGTACCGCTCCAAAAAGCGCGGCATCTCTTCAGTCTCAGGTCCATTAGACGAGCATTCAAACGATGTCCTGTTTTTCTTCGATATGCCAGAAGCCCTTCATCATTTGACAGTCTTCATTTGACACCCTTTTCACCGTGGTTCTGCTTAACCCAATCTGAAGGGCCAACAGTTTCTGCTTACGTTTGGGATTTCTTTGAATTCGCGCCTTCACAGCTTTTATCACTGCTGGAGCTGCTAATGGACCGAAGGCGACCACTTCTTGACCTGTCATCTACACTAGAGTCTTCATTGTATCGTTCGATGGTACGATTAAGGAATCTTTTGGTTATATTCAAATTTTTCAGTATGTCAAAAATTTGAATTGGCGCGAAATCGCAACGATGCAACACAATAACAGCAACACGGTCTTCTTTAAGCGTCCACTCCATATTTAAAAATGAGTAAAATTCTAAAAAGTATACAGTTTTATTTCCATGAACAATTCGAATTCAATAAACTTTTTGTGGCCATACTTATGACCTGACTGTGTATATATGAATAGTTCATAAAAGCTTCGCCTACTACTTCGGTGAATTCCAACTGTTGCCCATTCCCTACAAGTCTTCCGAATATTCATAAAGAATGTCTTGGAAGTAAAATAAATAAATATCTTCACACAATTCCCAATATTAGGTAGACAGAGGTCTAGTCTAGACAAAAAAAGTCCCTTCGACCCACCTTTCACCGAAGATTATTTCGGGACACCGTGATTGGTGGTGACCCGTCGCCGTCTTTATGTCCAAGCTAACGATATAATTCTTACACAAATTTTTGTAAAACCCATTGGTATAAGCCTGCCACCTGGGGATCCGACCACCCAACCACTGGGCTATCGTGACTTTTTCCTGACTTTCCTTTGACCTGACTGTGTATATATGAATAGTTCATAAAAGCTTCGCCTACTACTTCGGTGAATTCCAACTGTTGTCCATTCATTAAAAGTCTTCCGAATATTCATAAAGAATGTCTTGGAAGTAAAAACAGCATTAAATTCAATTCTTACTAAATTAAATAATGAACTGTACAAGACCATGGTATTGTCACATTAGAAGTTCTTTTATTTACTTACTTCTAAATTCTCCCTTGATATATGTATTGATTTTTCTGTCGTTAGACAAAGTGACAAATTGACCAGTGTTCTGAATTTAATTTATGAATTATTATATTAATAAGTACGTAAGAATCATGACACTTAGCGATCTGTTATCTCTGGCTACACCTTAAGGGACTGTGTGTGAAGATAAATTAATTAATTAATTAGTATTAATCTGTGCAATGGTTTGACATCTGTAAAAAAATTGATAGACAATATTTTGCACGTCGCACTTAATTGTGTTATTCTTGTTATCATAAAGTGTTCATTGTTCAATTCGATTCAAGTTCACAAGATTAAACAAATTTAACAATAACAGAAAATGCTTTCAGGATAATTTTAATGCCAGGAAAAAACATAAAGTTAACACCTAAACCCCACAGAGTAAATAACTCATTCATGTGGGTGGTGTGTACTCAGTGTTTATGATGTACTCTGTGCTCTTCACCATATTTCGCTGTCACCTGTATAACGTAGTAATTATATTCTCTATGATCACCTGTTTATGTTAAATTATATTCAAAAAATGTTACATATTTACGTTACTATGTATATTTATTAAGTAGTATGCTATATTATCTTTGCCTAGTACTTAATTCACTAGGTACAATATGCAAATGCAAAATTGAAGGAAAAACTGCTAACAACATATTTGATTAGATAATTATTCTGCTGTTATGTATACTAAACCGATCAATTAAAATTGTTGCCTTTGTTGCCTTGTTTTATGTAAAGTGGTACAATGTTACCTGGAATAGGTGTCTTTGGAACAGGATCAGTAGCCAAAGTGTTAGTTCCATTCCTAAGAGAAAAAGGCTTTCCAGTAGAAGCAATATGGGGCATAACTCTACAAGAAGCCGAATCCACTGCTAAAGAACTTAAAATCCCGTTCTTCACGAACAAAATAGACGACGTTTTACTAAAGAAGAATGTCAATCTAGTTTTCATTGTATGTGCACCAAATCTACACGCCCAGATATCAGTTAAAGCTCTTGGGATTGGGAAGCATGTTGTTTGTGATAAACCAGCTGGGCTCTGTCAAGCAGAAGCCTTGAAAATGGTACGAGCAGCACAATATTATCCTACCCTTATTTCAATCATCAATCATTCTTTAAGGTTTTTACCAGCTTTTAGTCATATGAGAAAATCTATTATGGAAGGTTACTTGGGAAGCCCTGATGAATTAACTTTAATAGATGTCCGTGTTCAAATGGGTTCATTACTTGGTGACACTTATAATTGGTTATGTGATGACACAATGGGTGGTGGCACTTTAACACTAGTCGGAAGCCATGTTATAGATTTGATTTCATTTTTGACTGGACAGAAAGTAGTCAAAGTACATGGTGTATTGAGAACTTTTGTAGAAGAGACTGCTAAAGTAAATGGTATAAGAAAAATTACAGCACCAGACTTCAGTACTTTCCAGTTGCAAATGGATAAAGGATTATTAGTTACTGCTACATTGAACAATCATCTACCTGGCCCCTGTTTCAATCAGGAGATATATGTTTGTAGTAAAAAAGGTTATTTGGTAGTTAGAGGTGGTGACTTGCATGGTAAATTACACAAAAGTAACCCTAAAAGTAATCAAGAGGAAGAAAATAAAAGGCCACATGATAAAGAAGAGGTAATATATGTTGATATTGAAGACTTAAGTTGCACTTCAAGTGTTATACCAAAACCTTACATAAAAGGTTTATGTAAAATGATAAGTGCATTAAAAGAAGCATTCTTGCCTGTAAAAGAGCAAATGGATTGGGTTAAAGAACCAGTGCGAGCTGCTGCAACTTTTGAAGATGGACAAAGAGTTCAGGCGACCATGGAAGCATTAAGGAAGTCAAATGAAGATGGATGTTGGACCACTGTTCAACTGCTAACAGAACCTCCAGATCCAAATCCAGCACTGTCTGCAGCTGTCAGACGTACTGCTATATCATTACAATAAAATTAGATATCTACACAGCTTCTATTATGCATAAAATTTTATTTAAAGCATAGATATGTATTTGCTCTAATGTTAATAAATTTTTATCTCTTTCTTTTCCAGATAATATTTTATAACAATTAATTTCTGTAATTAATGTGATGATTTTATTTCATTTCATTACACTACAACTGTTGCAACCCACTTTAAAAGAAGTATGCATAGTTTTAAACCGAAACTTATATAATAATTATTTTTTTATATAATTATTCATGTATAAACATAAGTTTTTATCATCTGTATAATAAGTAAAATTTTCATATAAATCATGGATTAAATTTCTTAATTTCTCATGAGACATTGTATAAATAAGTATATAATTATACATCTAAAGATATTATCTACATTTCAGATAGAATACACACATATTTAACAAAGGAGTATATTGTGTAATATGCACATATGTTAAATATGTACATAAACATGTTTCCCTGTTAAGTGAATTACATAACATGTGATAAATGCATCTCAGTATTAAAATGTGTATATTTTGCCATATAATATTGCAGCTTCAGTGTTCTCAATCAGTTATGTGTTATAGGTACTATTTTACAGTTTGCAACCACTAAAAATATGTCATGGCCATTTGCGGTCAAGGCACTCACTCATATACAGATATCATTGATGAAGACCCAAGATTGATTGATTGATCAGTTCAAGATAAATTGTTGTCCTGTCCTGTTTTAATAAAAGAATTTAATTAAAAGGACTTAAAAGAATTTTAGAAGTATACATGAAGTCCAACAACTGATATATACTAGAAATATATTTGGAGTGTGTATAAATATTTCTGGAGCAGTAGTGTAAGGGACTTTTACCAACTCCAATCTCTCTCAGATAATATTTCAGGGAAAGCTTTAGCTGAGCTGTGAACATTTACATAATACTGTTTTGGATAATCCAAATGTTTGCTTCAGCAATAATACATGTTTTAAAAATATGTAAGCAACTAAATTTTGATGTAATTTCAATGGTTGTTCTGCTTGCCATAATAATGAAATTTAGTGTGATAGCCCATGTTTTGTAATTTTTTTATGTATGATTGTAATCACAGAATTATAGTATACACATATTTAGGTCGTACAATATATTATGGAAGAAATAAAGAATTATACATCTGCATGCATATTTACTACAGTTAAAATCCTACTTGAGTGCAGTTTGACATTTTACAAATAAATGTAATTGTAGGGAGAATGTGAATGTAGTGGTCAATTAATCAAGATAGCAAAAGGTGAAGGCAATTGATAACATCAGAAAACTTAAATTTGCATAAATAAGAAATTTTTCTTTCTTTACTAATGGCTTGGCATATGTATATATGGCAAAAAGTATATCCAGTTATGGTTACATAATAATATAGTAATGGATCTACAAATAGGTTGCCAAATGTAAAACAAAGAAAAGGATAACGTTAGAAATAGGTATTGGATAACAGAATTTAATTCACCCTTATTGAGATTACCACTCTGGACAGATGTCTCTATTATGATCAAAAGCTAAATAAAAATAATTAATATAGAAGAGAGAAAGTGCTATGCAATCACTAATTTCTAAATTATTATATTTTATAAAAATAAAACTTTTGCAAAAATAGGTTATGTCCATATTGGTGTGAAATATTCAAAGGGTGTAATGGGTTGAAAGTAATACACAAATATTTTATAACAATGTTATAATAAATGCAAGAATAACATTATGCCTCACAGCAACGAACATTACACAATCACATACTTTCCAGACATAACTATAACTAATAAGTCTAAACCAATTCGAATCCCGCGAAATTAATACTAGCACTAAATTTAATTTTCAATCTTGGCTAAAATGTCTGACTCCCTGAAAAGATGGTATTCCTTATCATCATTTTCCAGGGCTACTTTGGTGCCGCCGTACTCCGGCAGAAGAACTCGATCGCCTACTTTCACTAATACAGGAACAAATTCGCCATTTTCTTTTCTTGCGCCAGGCCCCACAGCAATAACTTCGCCATGTAACACCTTGGACTGCGCCTTTTCTGGAATAACGATGCCGCCTGCCGTCTTTGTAACTGCTTCAGCTCTTTTGATCAAAACGCGATCAAGTAATGGAATAAGACGTTTAACAGCGCTTGCCATAATGCTTAGAGCTCAGATCTTCTACACCAGATGAATGAATTTAAATAACCTATAATTCGAATACTCCGAAATACTCTTGTCTAGAATATTCTCTCCCAATTTCAATGCCGGGTGATGCGATTTTGATAGAAAGAAAAATCCATGTGTTATCTGTGTTGCCAACAGCGAACAAATATTTATAAGCTACCAGTTTCGCTTTTCATTTTTTTTTATTAATAAAAAAAAATTTGTGGATTTATGATATTTATTTTACATATTTTATTTAAATAATTGTTTTACGGAATAAACTATTTTAGCATATATAATATTTAAAATAATAATCATTTTTTTAATATTATTTCTGCGACATCTAGTAGTGAGTAGATTAACTAATCAACTTGAATAAATCAAATAATTAAATAATAAACTATTAGATGGCGCTATTTTGTTTATTAACAATTTTTTTGAATATATCATATCTTTACTGTTTTCTTACTTTAGCAATTATTCGATTGATTTTATTTAAAATATATTTGATATGACTTCAGTGATAGGTTTGAGTTAAAAACGAAAAATGAAAACTAAACTAACCCCGACTATTCCAGTAAATAAGTCTATTTCTTAGAAATACGTAAAGAAATGTGGGAAAACGCATTACTGACAATATTAATATTTATATTTTTTGAATAAAATAGGTGTCTATTCATGGAATTTCCCAATACCAGGATAGATAGAGGTCTAGACAAGTCCTTTCGACCCGCCCTTCCTTTCACCGAATTGTATCTGCCTATGATAGGTGGTGAGGCTATCGTCGTCTTAGTGTCCAAGCCAACGGTACATCTTAGAAATGACATATCATATATACGTACGACATATATCATTTTTACGTATTTGCATGTTAAATTTCAATTAAGAGCGATTATGTTTTAAGCCGACTTAAAAAAAGGAAGCGGTTCTCAAATTCTTAGTTTGTTTCTTTTTCTCTTTTTTGCTAAATATATTCAGAGTATGCAAAAATTTAATACAGATTTTGTTCTTTATTAAATGTATATTTTGTTAATTTACTTTAACTACACCTAGTTCTTTTACACTATAAAAAGTTATTTTCATTTAGCCATTTTTTAATTTTTTTATATAAAGGAGAATATTTACAAAAAGAAAGTAATAATTCTTTGTATAATAAACGCAAATGTCATATATGCAGTTTCATCTTAAGTAATCTAAAATGTTACTTTTTAAGAGAATTATGAATTTTATTTCGTACACGAAGACATAAACAGTTCGTAAGTCATAAAAATGTCGTCCATTTAAATTTTTCAGAAAAGCTCAAAATTTACTGGTTAAACAAATTTATTCAAAGAATTATGCTCACGAGTATTTAGAGCTATGATTGATGCACTGGATAGCCAAGATTCTAAGAGACGAGAGGCTCAAGGTTGCATGACGAGAAAGGTTTTAAGTAATGTTATTTTTAATTATAATAAAAACTTATTAAGTGTTATTTTAGTGCCCAAGGCGTTGCGGTCGAGTGATTCTGAAATCTTTGGCTTAATTTACCATGAGCTCGGCAGACGAGGCGTTGGAGTAGCGTGGCTATATCCCCTGCTCCAATCTCTCTCTAATACTTACTCATATACATAATATTTGTGACAGGGTCTTTGCTATTAGCATTTGCAGGCAGCCACATAACTTCATTCAAATTATTTTAAGCTTAGAGTAAATATACACCCTCATGTCATCGACACAGATTGAATAAAAAAATAACACGGGCTTTTAATTTTTTTATGGTAACAAAATCAAAATAATGAATGCTGTTGTGTATTGTAAAATAATAACTATTTGTAAGAAACCTTTTTGTATTAGATTCACACACAATTTCATTTTGTCAGTATACAATTTAAAGCATTTTTCTATTCAACTTATGCCCTTTTATTTGCAATAATCTTTTAAATATTTTCTACTACCGATAAAACATTTCAATAAAGATGTGGAAAAAGGTAAAAAGATGGCAGTGATCAGGTTCACACGGTCAAATGTGATGTGAGCCGAATTTTGCAAACAACTCACGTGTATTGTACAGTGACCATAATTTAGGTTTACAATTATTAAATTTTTTAGGATATAAAATTAACCTTTACCTCAATGCGAATTGAATACTGCGGAATATAATTTTACATTTTATGATATACCATAATCCCCATGCTTGAATATGTATTTGCGATAGTACTACCATATTAGCCGCTGCTGCCTTTTAGTTGTCATCAATTTTGTTATGGTCTTATATAAAGAGTCATTATAGCCGTGTGGAGTTATTTCCATCCCTATCCTTAGATTTAAGTTTGAGTCTAAGTAGGAAGGGTTCAATGAGTTTTTTTGAAACTTTTGTATCAAAATAATTCTAAAAATCGTTGAATTGGGCTCAGGCACGTTCCAGAAACCAGTTTTACTGAAATATCTTCAATGTACAGACAGTTTTAAAACCTTAATAAAATAAAACACGCTAAGTAATTTCTTTTTATTTTGTTAATATGTGGTTTCGGTCCTTACATGCGGTGCACAGTAACTATTACAAAATCTTTAATATACGTGAGGCTTTTGTATGAACGATATGCCTTTATTTTTGTATACATTACAGTAACAAGTTGCTTACTGTAATGTATACAAAAATAAAGGCAGTTCAAAATATAAGTAGATGAATGAATTCCGTATAACAATTATCCATAAAATAACATTAATATTGGATACAACTTCTGTAAAAAGTTGCGATAATGCTCGTTCGCGGATGTTCAAAAGCGTAGAATATAACACAACAAACACAGCCACAACATTTTGTGTAGCTTTATAATTTGTGTCAAAGATATTTTAAGAATTCACCGAACTACATGTCAAGTCTTATGGCAGTGAAATAGGGCTGATTATTTAATAAAATAGAATTGGTTGAATGCATTGTTACGTTGCAATAAGTCTGACGGAGATTGTGGTTCTCACGGGCGGCAGTGAGGCACACAGGTGCGCATCCGGCTATCTCATTGCCCGAGATTTGAATCGGTTTGTTGGAGGCTCTAATTGTATCGTTGAAACAACAGACTGAGATTTTAAAACGTTTTTTTCTAGTGATGACAAATTTTTCTGTGGACAATAATATTAAATTTTTAACAAAAATGAAACAAGAGCAAAGCGGAGGGACATATCTCGAAATATACCTTCCGATACCGGACAACAATTTACCATCTAAGTGGGATAATAAGTTGCATAAAAATTGTTTCTAGTACTACTACCGATATTAGTATATTTACGGTCTAGTAAAGTGAGGAAGTCAAGTGGAAATATCTGTAAATGTTTGTGTCTTAATCACGCAAAAATTTCTGACAGTTTTTAACATCACACATATATTGTATAACCTGTTACATATGCGTAGTATATTAGTATTAATTTTTATCGCATAAAAATCACGGTTCTTGAAATTTAGCTTAATGACGAATATGTGAAGCTGTTAGCGTGGAGTCCTGTTAGAGTGAAAGCCCACAGACCGAGAATTTTATTTAACACTAACAGTTTATTGTAAACAAATTATTACACTATTAGGAATGAGGACATTCCTTATTTTACCTATAATAGAGATTTTGCAGCAAATTATTACACTATTAGGAATAAGGACATTCTTTATTTTATCTCTACGGCAGATTTTGCTGCTGGCAGATAATGAGAGTTGGTGGTTTTACATGTCACGGTTATGAACAATAAAATCCAAAAAAAAAATGGATTATTCGCGACGTAATATAAAATTATAAGGATTGTTTTGACTACTTATTTGCTTTTTCTTTTAATGTCTATATTATCTATATTTCTTGTTTTCGCGTGTTTCTCAATACCGGGGCAACCAATAGTTGAGATAATTTAGTTAATTTGATCCAAATTTCTCTGAAACTTATTTAGAGAAAAAAAATTATGTTACGAGTCAAGACCCGAGTTCGATCCCCGGTGGCAAGCTCGTATCAATGTGTTTTTCAAAAATTTATGTACGAATTATGTCGTTGGCTTGGATATACTGACAGCGACGGGCTCACCACCTGTCACGTTGCCCCGAAAATATCTTCGGTGTAAGGTGGGTCAAAGGGACTTAATTGTCTAGACTAGACCTCTGTCTAACCCTGTATAGGGGATTGCATGAATGTATTTATTAAAATTATGTTTATATTTGAATTACTTACTAACTAAGAACTTCAATAACCGTAGAGCCATATTCCTCGTGGCATGCTACCACGAACGTAGGCTGCATTTCCACGTTGAATGGTTAGACTTAACCGATAATCAAGAAAAGAATCAGCCCACTTGTTATTAGCGGTTTTAACCAGTCGCGGATACAATCCCTTTAGAAATTGTATTTTGATACATGATATGTGGCGGGCCTGCCGCTGTCATAATATCCGAGTCAACTACCTATGTAAATCGTATATGAGACAGAAAAAACTTAATGTTAGGAGCCTTTGTTCTTGGGATCGAACTTGACGACCTCCGTCGAAGAGGGGCGTAAACACCGATTTTCAAAGTGTCGCCATCTCGAGGTTCCGGGTTCGATTCCTGATCGGGTCAATGTAGAAAAACCACTTTTTCTACATTTTCTCGGGTCTGGGTGTTTGTGGTGCCTTCGTTGTTTCCGATTCCCGTACCTCAAGTGCTTTAGCATCTTACATTGCGATCGGAGCAATGTATGTGATGTTGTCACTATCGATATATGTATTTATTATTGTATATATACACAGTCAGGTCATAAGTATTGTCATACAGTAAAAACTTATCTTTTAGAATGCTGGCCACAAAAAAGTTTATTGAATTCGAATTTCGAATTGTTCATGAAAATAAAACTACATACTTTTTAGAATTATACTCATTTTTAAATAAGGAGTGGACGCTTAAAGAAGACTGTGTTGCAGTTATTGCGTTGCATCGTTGCGGTTACGCGCCAATTCAAGTTTTTGACATACTGAAAAATTTGAATATAACCAAAAGATATTTATCATACCATCAAACGATACAATGAAGACTCTAGTGCAAATGACAGGTCAAGAAGTGGTCGCCTCGGTCTGTTAGGACTCCAGCAGTGATAAAAGCTTTAAAGGCTCGAATTCAAAGAAATCCCAAACGTAAGCAGAAACTGTTGGCCCTTCAGATGGGGTTAAGCAGTTCTGCTTAACCCCATCTGAAGGGCCAACAGTTGAAAAGGGTGTTATACACGGTGAAAAGGGTGTTAAATGAAGACTTAGGGCTTCGGGCATATCGAAGAAAAACAGGACATTGTTTGAATGCTCCTCTAATGCACCTGAGACTGAAGAGATGCCGCGCTTTGTTTAAGCGGTACGCGGGAAAAAATAATCGAAAATCAGAAATATCGGGAAATTCTTTTTTCGGATGAAAATTTTTTTACCGTAGAAGAGACCTACAACAAACAAAATGATAAGGTGTACGCACACAGTAGTGAAGAAGCGAGCAACCGTATTCCGCGTGTCCAACGCGGTCATTTTCCATCCTCGTTCATGGTATGGTTGGGAGTTTCTTATTGGGGCTTAACAGAGGTACATTTTTGCGAGAAAGGTGTAAAAACGAATGCAGTTGTGTATCAAAATACAGTCCTGACGAACCTTGTGGAACCTGTTTCTCATACCATGTTTAATAACAGGCACTGGGTATTCCAACAAGATTCGGCGCCAGCTCACAGAGCGAAGAGCACACAAGACTGGCTGGTGGTGCGTGAAATCGACTTCATTGGGCACGAAGACTGGCCCTCCTCCAGTCCAGATTTGAATCCGTTAGATTACAAGATATGCCAACACTTGGAGGAAAAGGCGTGCTCAAAGCCTCATCCCAATTTGGATTCTTGATTAAGGCAGCCGCCAATATTGACATGGATCTCGTTCGTGCTGCGATAGACGACTGGCCGCACAGTTTGGAGGCCTGTATTCAAAATCACGGATGTCATTTTGAATAAACTTTAGTGTCATAAGAATCTATGTTTTGTTAAGTTCATTTTGGTATATAAATAGTTACATAATGAATAAACTTGTTTTAATTATTTTAGGTTAAGATAGTTAATTGACTCAGGCGTTACTTTGCCTCTGATTCTGACTCTGCGGTCGCTCATCGTAGAGTCTACTCGCTTGAGAATGCCATGTTTTGAGGCGAAACACGTGTCGCGTTTTCGGTGGTGATATATGTTACCTGGTTTGAGTGAAGTGGTGGTGGTGGTGCATACAGTGGAATTAGTGCATGCATCTGTGGGAGGGAGGGTGGTGCTCTTCTTCTATTCGGACCAGGTAACATATACCTTTTTATATTTGCATGCGGAGAGTTGCGAAGTAATTTTTTCAATAACAACTATTTTAGGTTAAACATGTGACAGAATTTATGACCTGACTAGGTATATATTTAACTCGAGTCTCCTGTTTCGAATTTTAATGACCCCACTACGTGGTTATCGCAGCTTTAAGCTATTCATTTACACAAATTTTTTTTACTGGCATAAAAGATTTATATATAAACAACAGCTAGTTTAAATAACTTTTATACTACCTTTACGAATTGCCACCATTTAACTGTATCATTCATGTCACTCTCGAAAGAACCGCACTCATTATAGGTACATACATGATACAAGAAAAAATCCGTTTGTGGTAAAACACTGTATCGCACAGGTGTGCATCCGGTGTAGATTGTAAACGACTGTCCCTTTTTTGTTACATAACATATTAATTTACCGATTATTTTAGACGCCTGTGTGTAGTAAAGGAACTGTGGTATAATACTATTATTTATTCTGTGGCCATATATATGAAGTCAGAAGGTAATTATTTACTCTGTTGTGTACATAAATAATACGTCCATTCAATATCATTCTTCCTACTAATCCCATTATATATATTTAATATATTTTAATTAATAAATGCGAAAATTTTTTGAGGATGGATGGATGATAGTTACTCTTTCACACAAAAACTACAGATCCGATTTTGATGTAAATTTACAGCAATATATCTTATACATCATAATAATACATAGGCTATAATTTATAAAGATCTGTTTTGAGAAAAAAAATTTGTTTTGTTCTAAAAATTATTATAGTTTGTTAAAAATTTTTTTTTTGCAAATGGGCGACAGATGGCGTAATAAATTATTTATTTCTAAATTCAATATGTATTAATATACTTTTTCTTCATGTGTACTTAAATATATAAGGTATTATAAGGTATCTACGACACAATAATAACTGTTCAAAAGGTTTATTTTATTAATTCCGAAGCGCTGTCCTCCTTCATTAAAGTCAAGATAAGCATCATCATCATAAGCCGTGACTGTTTTTTTCTAAGCAGCTTTTATTGTTATGATATTAAAATTCCATACCATAACATCAAAACAATAAAACATTACAACAAGAACAACGACAACAACAAAAATTTCCACCATTTAGTGACATTTTCGTAATAATATAAAAAGAGCTACAAGTTCGCCTGGTGTCAAGAGATGGCGCTATACTTTATTAAAAAAGAATTATCAATATATTTTTTTTGTTCGTCCTTAATTTACCTCAGAGTTAACATCTTACCACAAAATGTATTAAATCTCTTTTATGAAGATCATACATTACCTTTTGTTATGTTTCGTTATAATGAAAAAGAAAGCATGAAAAGGAATGAAATTAATGTAAATTTTATATGACATTGACAGTTTTGTCTGTAATGAATGATATATTCATTAATATTTTTTAAACTCTCTTGGACAGTGATAAGGTTTAATTTAAAATACTGATTTTTATCCAAACTGAAAGTGTGAAAGTTTGTTCAAGGCTCGAAATATGTCTGATTTTCTATATTTTTGAACCATACAGGTTTAATCTAAGGCCTAATTTTAATAATTATAATTTATGTTAATATTCTAATTTCTGTAACAACAGCAATTCTGTACGTGTACTTAATACAACGTAAGAAAAGATTTTAAAAAATGTTTGAAGCAGAAGTAGAAGTTTCTGAAGGAAAATTGAAGGGGAAAGTCTGCAAAACTGTAAATGAAGTTCAGTTTTATACTTTCAAAGGCATACCCTACGCAAAACCACCACTAGGAGAGTTGAGGTTTTCTGTAAGAATATTGTTTTTAAATACGTAAATACAAGAAATCATTATATTCTTTTTCTGAAAACTTTGATTAGAGAGTTAAATTACCTGTATCTTTATTCAGTTTATTCTCAATTATTAATATAATAAATATTAGAGGTTTTGAAAACAATGAGTTAAATCCCTTAGTACAATGTGTAATAAATATCAATCCTAGTAAAAATATCTAATTTCATTTATGTGTTTAGATGTGACAATGCTCCAAACATAGAGGAAGTAGACTTACTTTTAATTTTATAATCATGTTGATTAATTATAATTGTGTCATATACAAAAAATGCAGCCTAATAAGAGTGCACTAAGGCCAGTAATAGTGTGAAGATATATAAAAATTATTTATATCTTCACACTATTCTCAATACAGGGGTAGACAGAGGTTTAGACAATTAAGTTCTTTAGACCCAACTTCCAATGGAGACATTTTTGGGACAATGTGACAGATGGTTAGCCTATCACCCTCTTTGTTGGTCTTGAGGATCAAACTCTGGTCTCTTGACTCTTCCTGGTCTCTTCACAGTGGCTCACTCTGTTATAGTGAAAATAATTTTTGAAGAAAGTAAAGGCAAGAGTATCAAGGAGAATATAAAAGCTACAAAGTATATCACACAATTTTCCTGACAAGAATAACAGTTACTATTGATAGTATTACATAATTTACATATCTGTAATGCTGTATTTAATATATTTCTTCTTCTTATAGGAACCTCAGAATATAAAGCATTTAGTTACACTGGTGAAAATGCAATGACCTGCCAAAGTTTCAGATCATATCATTTTCAACTTTTAGCAGGAGCATACATAGATGGTCCATAATAAATATACATTGATAGGAATGGCTTTATACATTAAAAGAAACATCATCTAATTCTAATTCTTATATAAGGCACACAAATATGGTACTTTAATATATCCAGTATTGGTGAATATTAAATTTATGTTTTATTAACATTTAATTCTTATTTCACAGATACCGGAACCACCTGCACCTTGGGAAGGTGTAAGAGATGCCACAAAAGATTGTAATATTTGTGCACAATATGATAAAGCCTCTGGTACATTTATTGGCGATGAAGATTGTCTTTACTTAAATGTTTACTCACCACATATTACAAATGAGGGCTTAAAATTGCCTGTTATGGTATTCTTTCATGGAGGGGGTTTTTTATTTGGACATGGTACTGATGATTCTGCTCATGGTCCAGATTTTCTCATTGAGAAGCAAGTGGTTGTGGTTAGTTTAAATTATAGACTTGGGATACTCGGCTTTTTATCCTTAGATCGAAAAGAAGCGCCTGGCAACATGGGTCTAAGAGATCAATTGCTTGCACTCAAATGGGTTCAGAAAAATATTGGGCAATTTGGTGGTGATCCCAAAAATGTGACTATATTTGGTGTAAGTGCCGGTGGGGCATCAGTAGAATATCTTCTTTTGTCACCATTAACAAAAGGCTTATTTCACAAAGCCATTGCACAATCTGGTTCATCTTTGTTACATTGGGCTCAGAACAAAAAAGTAAAAGAGTTGGCTTTAACAATTCCTGCCATAAAAAAGAAGGAGATTAAAGATGACTACCAACTTTTAAAATTTTTAAAAGATATGCCTATTAAAGAATTAATAGAAGCTTCAATGTTTGCTGTTGGAGCAAATAATATGCCTGGTGGCATTCATTTTGGTTTTGTTCCTACAGTAGAATCTGGAGACTGGGAACCATTTATAAGCAAGAATCCTTATGAAATTTTATCAAAAGGCGAATTTGCAAAAGTACCATTTATGAGTGGGTTTTGCACTCGTGAAGGTCTATTAATTTTGCCTCTATGCCCTTTCAAACATGAGAATTTAGTCATGGAAAAAACATTTGTGCCTCATCTTCCTTTTAATGTGAAACATACAGATAAAGATGAACTGGAAAGTAAATTAAAATCTACATATCTGGAAGGAGAAAAAACAAGCACTGATGATGATTCATTCGCAATAGATTTTTTTACTGATGCTGATTTTCTTGGTGGTGTATATGTAGCTACTTCAATGATAGCAAAAAATAATTCGCCTGTGTACTTTTACGAATTTTCTTACGATGGTGCATTGAATTATTTAAAAAAGAAAATGAACATTAAAAGGGAGGGTGCTTGTCACGGGGACGAAGGCGGATATTTGATTAAATCCGAATTATTGAAGGAAGATGATATAACCGATAACGACAAATTGGTACGAGATCGCATTGTGACAATGTGGACAAATTTCGCGAAATACGGGTAAGTTCTTGTAATGGTATTGACAACTTTTTATTGATTTTAAAGATGAACTTTTTGTAATTTAATTGAAGACAATTTTTTTTATTTCTAATTGAATAAATTTATAAAAATTTTAACAAATCCCGTCCATGTCAGTTGAAATTTCGAAATATTTTTCTATTTAATTTAATGGCATTGAAAAGTTAAAAAAATAGTAACATTTTCACGGATTTCCCAATACTGGGGTAGACTAAAGTCTAGACAATTTATTTTTTTAAACCACCTTTCATCATAGCATATTTGGGATAATTTAACAGGTGATTGTCCTGTCTCTGTCTTAGTGTTCAAGTGACAATGCATACTAACATTAGATAAGTATTTAAATAATGATCAGTGTTGTTATTATGTGTAAGTGCTTACTATGTAAGTATTTCTTATCCATAAATACATACTTTGCAAGTGTTAAATAAAAGATGGGAGACAATTTCCACATTTCGTATGGTTTGTACACATATTTAGCATGTACAAGTTGATTTGTCAAAATACTTTTTTTTATTAATGGGAAGTTATTATAACTCTGAAGAAGTACATGTGCTTCCCAAATCAACCATATATAGAATTGCATGCATATAAGTATACAATAATGTTTTTTATTGCTTGTTAGTATTGCAATAAATACAATGTATAATATTTCTCTATATGTATTGAGCTATATACCAATAGTAAAAGAAATAGTCAATAGAATTAGAAGACACTATGTGTGTCCGCATTATTGCAAATCACTAGAATTTTTTTTAACTATTTGCCCATGATCCATACTATAATTTCAACTGATTGTGCTTAACCCGTAAGTAATTTATAACACCAATTATCCCGTAAAGTCTGTATGGTTGGTAAAGTTTTTGTGGAGTGTCTATTGTATGTATGCCTATGCAGTGGCATGTAACAGCTAGGGTAGGCAGTGGCCATTTGTCTATATGAAATGAACTGATTTATTGGCATTCTGTAGCCTAAATCACTTGTTTAGTAGCAAAAATGAGTCCCTTGGAATCTAACTGGTGTATGCATGTTGAAGCCCATCAATATCTCAATTATATTGAAAAGAAATATTAATATTAAACATTTGCAATTGGAGATTGTTATTTTTAAAAAACCAATTTCAAATACTACTTATGAGTTAATTATATAACTGCATTTGAATGCAAATAAAAAATCAAAGCTTTTGCATAATTTATACTTTTTTATTTTTTGTTTATTGAATTAACTTTCTTTTGTTTTAGTGATCCAACTCCTAAGGCTGACAATATAATTACAACTAAATGGGAACCTGTCACCGATTCTCAGATGAAATATTTATTTATAGATGAAAAACTGTCTATGAAGTGTGATCCATATGTGAGGAGAACAAAACTGTATGAAGAACTTTATGAAAAATATAGTTTGTAAATTACACAAATTATTATTATTATTACAATGGTAGTTATACATTCAAATTTATAGCTTAGTACTAACCAATATACTATACAGCATGTTAATATCTAGATAGGCAGATAGGAAAAAATCTTAATCATTATGTTTACACCAAGCAAAGCTGTTCACTCAGATGCTATTGTTGTTGTTATTCTGTGTTAACTTGCATTATACTTGTGTAATAATAAATTCAATTATTGATCTTAGTCTTTAATTTTACTGCTTCCTTTGGTATATTTGAAATTATTGTAAATTTTAAATTATTTATGAATTGATTATCTTATTGCTCTGATCTAAAGCACTCGTGTCATAGAAACAGAAACAAAGAAGGTACCACAAACACCCAGACCCGAAAAATTGTTAAAAAGTGGTTTCCCACATTGACTCGCCCCGGAATCGAACCCGGGACTGCCTCAGAGCTGCCGACTCCATGAAAACCGGTAATTACGCCGGTGTTTGTTACCCATAAAGGCGACTTCCGTGGATCCTGTGTTTTCAATCCTCAGATTGGAATCTTCCATTCGTTTTACAAAAACTGATATATTTCGTCTTGTAAATTTTATATAAATCTGAGAGCATAATAAGAAACAAATGTATGTTACAAAATGATAAATAGGTCAAGGTTAGCCTGTATCAATAAACATGAGTTTGAATATGAGATAATAGCTAGTAGTTTTTAAACTCAAATTATGTTGTAATATTTAATTCTGAAGTGAACATACTATAGCTATTTATTTTAAAATTTTGTGAGTTTAAAAGGTTTTAGTGATAATGTCTTCGGAAGTGGAGATTTCTGAAGGTAAAGTAAGAGGAAAAGCGTGTAAGACATCGAATGGAGTAAATTTTTATACTTTTAAAGGAATTCCTTACGCAAAACCACCTATTGGCGATTTGAGGTTTTCTGTAAGTATTTATTAATATTTTTTAATTCTTTACTTATTTTTATTCTTTACTATTATTTTTAATTTATTTACCTGTCAGGTGTCTTTTATAAAATTATCAATTAACTTTGTACCTTATTTTACATTACCCTACTTATTACAATAAAGACCATGTCGCGGAGTCACCCCAGAAGAGAAAAAACAATCGTCCTTGGGATAGAACTCTGCTACCGTAACGCAAGAACGAAAAATATGCAGCATATTTAAAATAATATCTTTGCGCAATTCCCAATACAGGGGTAGACAGGCAGTTGACAGACCCTTTGACCCACTTTCCTCCAAAGATATTTTCGGGACAACGTGACAGGTGGTGAGCCCGTCGCTGTCTTTGTGTCCATGCCAACGATATACCGTACATAAGTTTTTGAAAAACCCTTTTTTAGGAGGCTGCCACCACAGGTGTTTTTAATATATTAAATGTTTTCCTCACGCAATTCCCAATATAGGGGTAGACAGAGGACTAGTCTAGACAATTAAGTCCCTTTACCACCCACCTTACCCACCTTCCACCGAAGATATTTTTGGATAACGTGACAGGTGGTGACGTAACGTGACGCCGTCTTTATGTCCAAGCCAACGATATATTTCGTACATAAGTTTTTGAAAAACCCATTGGTACGAGCCTGTCACCCGGGGACGAACTCGGGTCTCCTGACTCGAAATTCTGACAACCCAACCACTCGGCTATATAAATTAAATGTTACAAATACATCAATATTAAAATGAGACAAAGTTTAGACAATTACGTCTTTTCCACCCATCTTTCACAGAAGTCACGATAGCCGAGTTGTTGGGTGGTCGGAATTTCGAGTCGAGAGACCCGAGTTCGATCCCCAGGTGGCAGTACCAATGAGTTTTTCGAAAAACTTATGTACGAATTTCATCGTTGGCTTGGACATAAAGGCGGCGACGGGCTCACCACCTGTCACGTTGAAGGTGGGTAAAAGGGACTATTGTCAAGACTTGACCTCTGTCTACCCCTGTAATGGGAATTGCGTGAAGATATATATATATATATATATATATATATATATATATATATATATGTATATATATATATGTATATATATATATATCTTTCCAAGATATATATATATATATATATGCTTAGATGCTTATTTGTTTGTTCACAGCGAGACATACTTGTCCCGAGCGGGTCTCGCAACCCTTCACTTTGAAGGCCGGTTTAATACCAACTGAGCCATCGGGTTTTAAAAGTTAAAACCAGTTTAAGTATTCATTTGTAAGCACGCATTTCCCAATAACATACAAACCTAAGTAAATGTTTTCACTTAAGCTCCTTTACGTTAGATACAGGAACCGCGGTTTAGTCGTATATTGCTGGGTTGCCGCTTAAATACAACCACCCAACCACTCGGCTATCGTGACTTTTTTTTAAATGTTTTCTTTTAATTTAGATTAGTTTTTATTTCATAGATACCTGAGCCTCCTGAACCCTGGGAAGGTGTAAGGGATGCAACATTGGAATGCAACATTTGTGCACAGTATGATAAAGCCAGTAGTACTGTAGTTGGCAATGAGGATTGTCTCTATCTAAACGTCTATACACCGTTCAATAATGAAGGCTCGCAATTACCTGTAATGGTATTCTTCCACGGGGGTGGTTTTATGTTTTTAAATGGAACTAATGATTCAGTACATGGACCCGATTTTCTTATTGAGAAAGAAGTCATTGTTGTAAGCTTAAACTACAGACTCGGAATATTAGGTTTTTTATCCTTAGATCGCAAGGAAGCACCTGGCAATATGGGCCTTAGAGATCAATTGCTTGCTCTTAAATGGATTCAAAAACATCGGCAAATTTGGCGGTGATCCAACAAATGTGACAATATTTGGTTTTAGTGCAGGAGGGGCGTGCGTGGAATATCTCCTTTTGTCTCCCATAGCTAAAGGTTTATTTCATAAAGCAATTGCTCAATCTGGTTCTTCGCTCTTACATTGGGCTCAAAATAAGAAAATTAAAGAACTAGCTTCAAAAATACCAGTAGTTAAAAATCAAGTATTAACAGATGATGATCAACTATTTCAATATTTAAAAGAAATGTCAGTTGAAGAGTTGATAGAAGCTTGTATGTCAGTCGTTGGAGCTGATAATTGGCGTGGAGGTCTTCATTTTGGATTTGTGCCAACAATCGAAAAATTTGGAGATTGGGAACCAGTTATTAGTAAATCAACGTATGAAATGCTATCAAAAGGTGAATTTGCTAAAGTACCTTTTATGAGTGGGTTTTGCACACGTGAAGGCCTTTCCGTTTTGCCTGTTTTTCCATCCAAACTAGAGAATTTGGCCATAGAAAAATGTTTTGTATCTGAACTGCCTTTTGATTATGACCAAATGGAAAAGTCACAAATTGAAATGAAGTTAAAATCAATATATTTAGACGGAGAAAAAACACACAAAGACGATGATGCTTTTGCTGTAGATTTCTTCACAGACGTTGATTTTCTGGGTGGTATTTATGAAGCTTCATCATTAATAGCTAAAAATAATTCGCCTGTATACTTTTATGAGTTTTCCTACGATGGTAAATTAAATTTCTTGAAAAAGAAAGCTAATATCTTGAGAGATGGGGCTTGTCATGCCGATGACGGTGGTTATTTGATAAAGAGCAATGTATTAAATGAAGACGACGTTTCTGAAACAGACAAATTGGTACGAAATAGAATGGTCACAATGTGGACGAACTTCGCAAAGTATGGGTACGTATTTTGGACCACAAGTTTTTTTAATTAGTGTAAAAAAGGAAATAGAGCGTTGACAAATTGTCAACAACTGCATGGAGTCAGAAGTGGGTTACACATGGGAAATTGTAATCCTATCTCTTTTCCTGGCCAAGATAAGGGAAACGGAAAAATATCTCAGAGATAATATTTACATAATTATATTGTTTTTAAAGCTTTGTAATGCATATTGAGCTTATTCTTATTATATTAATGGGAAATTTGAAAGGATCTCTTAGAGGCGTAAGAATAGGAAAGATTATAGATTTGCGTAATGAGACATGGTGGCTCCCAGGATAGAGCGTCGCCACGGTACCGCGGAGGATGCGGGTTCGAATCCCGTCCATATCAGTTACATCTATTTAATTTAAGCAGATAAAATAATTAAATGTGGTAGACCCTTCTCTACCTAGCAGTTCTAGTGCCAAACTCTTATCCATTTCAGATTTCGAATGCGTATTAAAGGAAAATAGAGACAATGTAATTACGGGCAATGAGGCATACTGCTTTTGACCTATAGCGTGAAAAACAAAAAAAGTTGCTGATCAGTGACATCAGCAATTTTTTTTGCTTGCAGTAGTCACCTATAATCAGGAAAGGTGTTAACGCGTTTTTATCAATCTTTTCATAGGAGAAGGATAATAAACGAGCTAACTGCTATACTTATACAGGCTTTTGCAATCTTTTAGCTTCTTTGTGAGGAAGGAACGAGATGGCCTATAAACTGGTCGCCTTTGCCACGTAAGTTGTTATATGTTTTTACTTCATATTTTGTTTCATTTTTAGAGATCCGACACCAAAAACCGATGATGTTATAACTACAACATGGGAACCCGTTGGCGATAGTAATATGATGTACCTTTTTATAGACGATAAACTAACGATGAAGTCTGATCTGTATCCGACAAGAACAAAGTTTTACATGGAACTTTATGAGAAATTTAATAATTTTTAACTGCTGTAAAACTACTGAATTTGTTTAGTGTTGTTTGATATTGACAGAATGATAATATTATGAAGGTTGTTTTCTACCTCGATTTCATATAATACTTTAATACAGATTAAATAACAGTTCTATGTTTTTGCTTTTATTTCACTTATGTATATCCTTTCAGTTTATTAGCGGTAGTTTCTGCTACAGCAATAATGAGACGGCTCACACGGTGCTGAACCAGGTCCCTGAGTGGACCCATTAAATAGTGGCATTAAGTAGGGACATTTTTTGCTTTTGGGTTTTTTTACGTGAATGACGTAACCAGAGGTTCCCAACTTTTTCCCATCTACTTTCTCTCTATTTCTCCCGCTTTCTCATTTCCTTTCATAAAGATACGCAACCCACCGGCTAACCCGCCGGTGTTGTGGTATGCAAGTGATTCTACGCGAGATGCTTAGCATGGTTGCTACTCTCTCTGTTATCTTAATGTTATTCGGTTTGTATAAAACAGGCATATATGACCGGACGACTGGATTACGCATAGGTTATTAAAGGGTCGTAAACATGAAGTACTGAATTCGTTTCCCGATTGGGTCAATGTAAAAAACCATTTTGTCTATATTGTCTCGGGGCTTATTGTTTGTGGTACCTTCGTTATTTCCGATACCGTATATCATTCGTGAAACCTTTATTATTTTTAAATAAAAATGTCGTCATGAAAATATTACCATAGCCTTTATTTTATCTAAACATATACTTAAGCTAAAAACTAAGGTTCTGGTATTGGAAAGGGACGAAGAAAGAACGAAGTGCGAAATTTGGGTAAATCAGGCATGTCTAGAACAGGTAAATGAAATTGTATACTTGGGGAGTGCGTTTAGCCGGGATGGAAGATGTAATTTAGATGTGGACAGGCGTGTCGCTGCCGGGACCAAAGTCAATGGTGCCCTGACTGCGTTAGTCAAAAGGCAAGGCGTAGGGAAAAGTTCACGCCTTGCAATACATAACGCAGTGTTGGTACCGACTTTGTTATATGGCAGCGAAACCTGGGTATGCCAGAAGAAGCATAAAAGCAGATTTAATGCAGTGGAGATGCGATCTCTTCGTAAAATGGTCGGCCTTACCATGGCCGACCGAAAGCGAAACGAAGAGATTCGCAATATGGCAGGTTTGAAAGATGACCTTGTCACAAAAATAGATAAGGGCGTGCTTCGATGGTTTGAGTACGCTGAGCGTATGAGTGGAGGCCGAATGGTGAAGAAAATATATAGCGTGAAAGTTAATATTAAAAGGTGTCGAGGTAGACCGAGACTAACTTTCGAAGACCATGTGAGCAAATTGCTCGAAGAGGGGAGGGTCAAGAGTACTCGGATACCTAGACGAGCATGTATGAAGAAGATGATGAATCTGAAAGAAGCGAAAGAAGTATGTAGGGATCGTGACACTTGGCGATCTGTTCTCTCTGGCTACCCTGTCAGGGATTGTACGTGAAGATAAATAAATATATAAATCTATGTTAGTGATAAGACGTTTGTTTTAGACTGAAATATTAAAACAAGGACGTAAAACCGTATTTTCGAATGGCTTTATTCATTACAGCATTATTTTTCGTATTTTTCAAGGATTTCTTCAAAAATAATCATTCTTTTCGGTTCATGGTTGCTTTTCACTTTCATATCTTTGTCTATATTTAGATAGAGCGGTTCTTTTTCTGAATACACGGGCCATTTAACTAAATTATCCATACTTTGTTCTGGTGTAGGTGAGCTGAAATGAAGATATTACAAAAAAAATTGTTTACTGATTTTGCCCGTTATTTAAATTTTAATTAAGGTAAAGGTTTTTGTTTAGGCTCAGCATAAAAAAAACAATGCTTATTGCACTCTATCTTAGTCCTCAAAGATGACGATATTGTGTAGATCGAGAAACCACGTTTTACCATTTACCACAAAAATAAAATTTTATTAAAATATTAAAACATTTAGAATATAGAAATAATGTAACTGTGTTTATGCGGCAATTGTTATTTTAACAATAAAAACTGGCTCTATGCTAGCTAATTAAATTATCGTTTATATAGAAGATTGCTATAGTAAGGAGGTCCTTCAATTTTTAACACTAAATTTTGGAATTATGTATAATATACCTGAGTTTAGCGAAATTGGTCCACATTTTGCTCATAGCATTTCTTATTTTAATGTCTTGGTCGTGTGCCTTCTTGGCAATATTGTGGCACATAACATAACTGTAATCATCACCGTGTGCTGCTCCGCTTCGCAAAATTCCAAACATAAGTTTAAGGAAGTTAATATTACCCTCATAAGAAAACTCATACATCCAGACGGGTATGCCTGTTCGGGCAATTAGCTTTCCGGCAATCCATATTCCAGATACAAAATCAAGGTCACTAAAAAAGTCAACAGCTAACTTATCATTTTCCTCCCCAGGAGGTGGATCCTTCTGGGAATACGCCTCCGAAAATTGTACGCTATATTTAGTCTTATCGTCTGTTTCAAAATCGTATGGCCAATAATTAATGAAATTTTTCTTCTCTAAAACATCTAGTATTGCTTTTGGTTTCATCATATTAATTAAGTAACCTTCCTTATCACAGAATCCTTTAATAATGGGCACATGATTAAACGATCCTTGTTTTAACAAACGGTAGGGGTAGTCAGTTAAAAATGCTTCACCATTGCCAAAGTCTTTCTCAATAGTTGGAACAAAACCAAAGAAAAGTCTATCAGTTGTATATTTCTCAGAGATTTGTAAAGTTGCTGCAGCTAGAGTGTTTGCTGGAGTATTGAGTAAGATCTCGTAAACACCAATACTATTTTCTGGAGATCCCTTGTATCCTAGTTTTTCAGCAAGTTGATATGCAAGCTTTTTAGGCTCATAACCGAATGCCCAATGGTTGAGACATGAACCGGACTGTAGGATGGCTTTATGGAAAAGTCCTTTTGCTTGGGGAGAAATAATTAGGTACTCCACTGAAGCGGCTCCAGCACTTGTTCCAAATATCGTGACGTTATCTTTGTCGCCACCAAATTTAGCTATATTATTGTGTACCCATTGCAATGCTTTAACCTGATCTTTTAGGCCCATATTTCCGGCTGCTTCTGGAATATCTAATGCTAAAAATCCTAAGACGGAGAGTCTATAGTTGATAGTAACTACAATGACATTATGTTCAATGAGAAAGTCTGGCCCATTCTCATTCTTTAAAATTCCATTTCCGAATATAAAACCGCCACCATGTATAAATACCATAACGGGCAATAATTCAGATCCATTACTTGGAAGTTTCGGGGTAAACACATTTAGATAAAGACAATCTTCACTTCCGACTACGTTACCGTCAGCCATATCAATTTGCAACGCTATGCTATTTTTGCTAGCAGTTGTTGCATCTCTTTCGCCGTCCCATTTTTCTGGAGGTTGTGGATTCTGAAAATACGGAGGATTGGTGTGAATTATGATATCGTCAGTATTTTTTACCATACAAATAATACTTATTAAGTATCGTTATCGTTATACTGTAGTTATTTCATCACCTGTACCATTTTCGGATCCGTTTATCAAAACGAATAATTAATAATTTATAAAACAACAATAAAAATGTAGCCTGTACGTGTCCAGTACTTGACAAAGGTTGACCCTAAAAAATAATTTGAAAGAGCAGGGGAAAAGTACGTTAACTATGTTTTTAATTCATCACTCTTGCTTAAAAATACCTCTGCAATATAGAAAGGACACATGGAAAACGGGTTTGCAGTACTTGACACACACATCTTTTTAATATCGATGTGCTGATTCGGTGTTCTTCAATATAGATCTTGTTTATGACACCCACGAGAAAACAAAGTAGGATTCTTAAGTTATATTGCACAGCAGCAATATATACTAAATATAGAAGAACTATAATTTTTTCTCTCTGATATTAAATTTTGCCGATTAGTGTAATCAAAATTATAAATTCATTTATTTATAAATTAATCAAATAATAAAAAATTCTTAGATCTTACCTTAAATCTTAATTTTCCCAGCGGTGGTTTGGCGTATGGTATTCCCAAGAACTCATAGTACTGAAATCCATTATCGGTTTGTGATTTTCCACCTTTCAATTTCCCTTGTTCGATGCATAACGTTGTCATCTTGTTCAACTAACTATTAGTATGTCGACGATAAGTGACTTTACAGTTCTAGTCATTGAGTATTATCAATTTTTCGTGACGATTAGTGAGAGATAAGATTGTAACCAGTTGCAAATCTTAACGTTTTAAAATACAAATTAACAGAGTACTTTCTGTGATTGGAAATACTATAATTAAACTAAGGTTCTGGTATTTGAAAGGGACGAAGAAAGAACGAAGTGTGAAATATGGGTGAATCAGGAACGTTAAGAATAGGTGAATGAAATTATATACTTGGGGAGTGCGTTTAGCCGGGATGGAAGATGTGATTTAGATATGGACAGGCGTGTCGCTGCCGGGAACAAAGTCCATGGTGCCCTGACTGCGTTAGTCAATAGGAAAGGCTTAGTGAAAAGTGCACGCCTTGCAATACATAACGCAGTGTTGTTACCGACATTGTTATATGGCAGCGAAACCTGGGTATGCCAGAAGAAGCATAATAGCAGGTTGAATGCAGTGGAGATGCAATCTCTTCGTAAAATGTGCGGCCTTACCATGGCCGACCGAAAGCGAAACGAAGAGATTCGCAATATGACAGGTTTGAAAGATGACCTTGTCACAAAAATTGATAAGGGCGTGCTTCGATGGTTTGGGCACGTTGAGCGAATGAGTGAAGACCAAATGGTGAAGAAAATACATAGCGCGAAAGTTAATATTAAAAGGTGTCGAGGTAGACCGAGACTTACTTTCGAGGACCATGTGAGCAAATTGCTCGACGTGCATGCATGAAGGAGATGATGAATCTGAAAGAAACGAAAGAGGTATGCAGGGACCGTGGCATTTGGTCACGATAGCCGAGTGGTTGGGTGGTCGGAATTTCGAGTCGAAAGACCCGAGTTCGATCCCCAGGTATCAGACTCGTACCAATGAGTTTAAAAAAAAAAAACTTATGTACGAATTATATCGTTGTCTTGGACATAAAGGCGGCGACGGGCCCACCACCTGTCACGTTGTCCCGAAAATATCTTCGGTGGAAGGTGGGTCGGACTTAATTGTCTAGACTAGACCTCTGTCTACCCCTGTATTGGGAATTGCGTGGCATTTGGCGATCTGTTCTCTCTGGCTACCCCGTCAGGTATTGTGCGTAAAGATAAGTGAGTAAGTACAAAGTTCAAAGCCATTAGTACCCATTCGATTTCGATCTTTTTTAAACTGCAAATTGCTTTTTTGTACTGTGGGTTGTTCAATACAAACACAAATTTTAGAGAAGTTCAAAAACCACTTACATAAGTGTACCTAGGAGTCGCCTGGGTCAGTAACAAACTCTTACTCATTTCCGCTGCCAAGTAACAGTGAAGAATCCAGATGAAAATCCTTTTAACGAGAGAGGCTTATTTCAAGCAGTGGCCTGATTATTATAGGCCTTTATGTTTGTATGTTATGAAGTTAACGGAGAAATATTAGCTATATTGTACTTCCTCATACGCAACACGCTTAATGAAACAGGCGCGCAAGAATAACGTTACTTCTGTCGTCGCCTTTCAGTTATATTCTGTGCCGTCGCTCGTCCAACCGTTGACCACTTAGTTTGTTTACGCAGATCTAACGTTAAGTACGATCTAACGTTAAGTATACAATAGGCATAATATACATATTTGCAACAATGCCCAATGGGTTGAATAGCCTAATCGGAATGCGGAATTATAAGTTTAAAGTTTAAAGACGCGAGAAGTCTTCGCACGTGGGCAGTTATGAGAAGGCATACGAAAAAACAGATCAGGCTATCTTTGTTCATGTCATAATAAGTTGTTATCTGCTCTATCACATAGTACAAATAACAGGCAAAATTCAATTATATCAAGATTGACGCAGATTAACAATAAGCATTAAGGCTACTTTAAAAATAAATTACAGAAGACATCTTCACTAGAAAACACTATAAGAGAATAGCCGCGCGGACACATAGTTTTGGTAACTTTGTTGGTCTTCTGTTGGTACAGTTTAAAAAAATATATTCAAGTGAGAGGTAAAAATATAGTCACGATACTGAGTGGTTCGGAGTTCGGAGTGGATCGGAATTCGAGTTAAGAGACCGGAGTTCAATCCCCAAGGCTCGTACCAATGGATTTTTTCCAAAAACTCACATACGACTTAAATCGCAGGCTATGACATAAAGACGGCGACGGATCACCACCTGGAAAGTGTGTCGAAAGGACTTAATTGTCTAGAACTCTGTCTATACAATTGATTTCCTACAATGGGAATGGCTTGAAGATATTTATTTATTATTATTTATTGAAATTGAGAGGTCAATTGTAGATTAAATATTTTCGTTACCATTTTTACTACCCATACATTTGAAGAATTTATAAAATTTAAAAGAACACAAAAAAAATGGTTAGCTCCCGATGTATAAAATGGCGTCGAGTCTATCGGGCGTGATGACTGTGGTCAGTGTGGGGTCACGAACTGTACCGACCGGCGCCGGCCTGTCGCACCGTAAAATACTCAGGTGCATCCGAATCTGCCCACGGATTTTTCTAAAGTACGTTTTCGAAATATCATTACAAATAAATTATTGTTCTTGTATACTGCACTAATGTTGTAACAGTATACAGCATTAATCTTTATGAAAGTTCAGTCAAGTTAGTTTTTTAAAACATGATATTTTAACGTACGTTACGTTAAAAAAAGGGTTTCTGTAGAACACAAATACAATATCTACATAATTCTAGATGAATTATGTTGATATATAACTATTATTCATATTTTTCTAGTTTAACTTAAAATCTAACCTTACTGCTATTTAAAATGTGAATTAGTAACAGCAAGCGATAAAAAAAAGAAAGAAAGGAGAAATAGAAATATTGGTGTAATAATTTAAATTTTTTGTCTGTACGTACTTAATTTGCCATGAGTTATATTAACTTAATAGGATAGGTAAGATGACGCATCTTAAAAAATGTTTCAAAATTGGCATGGAATAAACCAATGAACTTTTAATTTAAAATAAATTTGTCGGTGAGCAGGAAATGAAAATAAGTAGTAAGCCATCTCAATTAAGTATTATGTAAATACGAGAATATTTAATCAATACCTTTATACCTACATATTTTAATTTAATGATGTCAGAATTAATTGACGTTATAACAATTTTCTATAAAAATATCTGTATATTTTAAATAAACATATTAAATATAATCTGTATTTTAATACATACCACAATATCATATTAAAAATTTTATTCTCTTTGCACATGTATGCCGATGTGATTAATATTGTGATTTTTTTTTTCGGAAAAGAAGACATAACTCAGTAGAACCCTAACTACATAACTCTCGTTTATACAGCTTTTTGATATAAAAAAAGATATAAACTTCACAATGCTGATTGGCGACGTCGTTACAACTTACCGACCCCTTTTATCACGAAGTAAGAGCTCAGATAAACAAAGCTAGAGGAAGAAGTTAGAGCTCGTTAGAGGTGGCGGGCGGGGTGAGCATTTTGCGAAATACCAGACCAAAATCAAGGGCAGATGATTGACGGCCAGTAGCGGCTAACTTGTATACCGTGCGTGGTGATTACAGAAAATCCTCTAGTCGTGAAAGCCTTTACTGGCGAGAGCTTTTCCGTATTCATGCGTGCATGGAAACATTCGCTCTAACCGGAACATTTCTTAGCGTCCTCAATAAGTAGTCACGATATCCGAGTTGTTGGGTGGTCTGAATTTCGAGTCGAGAGACCCGAGTTCGATCCCCAGGTGGCAGTACCAATGAGTTTTTCAAAAACTTATTTACGAATTTCATCGTTGGCTTGGACATAAAGGCGGCGACGGGCTCACCACCTGTCACGTTGTCCCGAAAATATCTTCGGTGGAAGGTGGGTCAAAGGGACTTAATTGTCTAGACTTGACCTCTGTCTACCCCTGTATTGGGAATTGCGTGAAGATATTTATAATAAGTAGTACCTTTCTCGTTATTAAATTAAAGAGGAAAAAGTTAAAATTTCAACTGACACGGGCGGGATTCGAACCCGCGACCTTCGTCGATCCGTGGCGACGGTCTTACCTCCGAGCAACCGTGTCTTACACGCATCAGTTGAAATTTTAACTCTGTATTCTCTTTATATTACATGTGCCTTGTTTATTGGCATAGGCGCCATCTGTTATCCCTTTTGCAAGTGACAATTTGATAATCCTGACTTTTCAGTTAGGAATTATCAATACGATAACGCCAAATTAAATTTTTATTATGCAATTTTATTGATTTTTAAAGCATATTTATGCTGAACTTTTATGTAAACTATGCTCAACATTTTTTTTAATATAAAAAAATTGATCATTTTGTATCATAAGCTGCTACATAATTTGGCTATTAATTTTAATAAGGCGTTAAAAAATAATAATAATGGGGCAGACAGGCCTTTAATTATAAGAATGATATTTTTTTATAGTTGGACCACTCTTCTTTTCACAAAACTTTGCCTTGACATCATTATCGGGGTGTATTGAATATGTCTCGTATACCTTCAGATCTTCAGATGTAGAAAACGTTATTTATTAGAGACCTGTAGAAATTAATCCCGATATCTTATGGCAACAGGTAATCGTCGCAGTTCACCCATCGTAAACCAAGTTACCGGATTTGAGAATCATCCGAGTTCTCAGCTTCCCCTGTTTTGAACTTCAAGAAATCCTTTTACACTTCAATGTACATTGTTATCCACTTCTTCCAGCTCCGGGATCTTTTCCTCAAGCAATACATGCTCGTTGCTTGTGTAATATGTGGCTAGGTTCAGTCGTCAGGGTTGAGAGCATGACATCATCTGGAGACTCTTCAGAGCATCTTCTGCCGCTAGCATCGCTGTTTTGGACCCCTGGAGACTGAGAGTCGTTATATTGTTTATCGTAAGTGGGGGATTTACCATAGTTGCGACGCCTGGCGAGCAGGTTGACAATGGCATTTGTCATCTCCTGAGATTTATAACACTCTCTGTTCACTTTTATGAAAGCCTTTTATTCTGCATTACTATGATTCATATTATACATATAAATATTTAGCTTCCGTATGTTTGTAGTCGCAAAAATCGAAAAATAGTCGATGGCTAACGATAGATTGACGGACAATATTTTCTTAAAAATAAACATTGTTATTGTTTGAACATTGTTATTGTCTTGAAAATAAATAAAGAACTTCACGCATAGTCCTTTACGGGGTAGCCAGAAAGAATAGATCGCCTTACGAACCTCTTCCGCTTCTTTCAAATTCAAAATTTTTTTCATACACGCACATTCGTTTCATTCGTTACACAGCGTCTCTTCTTCGAGCAATTTGCTCACTTGCTCTGGTATTCTTATATTATTTATAGTGTTTATATACTCTATGATATTCTTACTGTAGTCAATTGTCAAAGATTACTAGTTTTACTCATTTTAATAGTAGACTGAGCAGCAGCAACCGTTTACTGCATTAATTACACGATTAAACACAAACAATAACAGTTCCGTCTTCTTTTTAAATTATTCAGAAATAATTAAAAAAGTGGTAAACATTAGTAGTTTTTGGGGAAATTAAAAAAATAATAAAAAATAAATCTTCACGCAATTCCCAATACAGGGGTATTAACTGATAGATCCCACCTTCCACCGAAGATATTTTCGGGACAACATGACAGGTGGTGAGCCCGTCGCCGTGGGGAAATTGATATCCAAATTATTGCGTAAGGAACCAATTATAATATTTTTAAGTTTTTTTTTTATTAATTTTATATTTCGACCAGTTTGTCAATGGGTTGGTGAGACAATGGTACATTACTTTTTAAATGGTATAAAAAAATTGCCTAAATTACGACGGCGTTCGAGAGCAGTTGATTGTGTGGCGTGAGATTTGTTGGTGCTGAATGGCCCCGGGTCGGATTGATCTGGCGGTGTGTAGGCGACTCGAGGAATGCGGGCCTGTGTTAAAGTGACCATATTCCTTTGGGCGTGTTGAGGGTAAAATTTCAACGAGAAACTTATAACGCCAAAACGCTAATACCAATAATTCCAATAAAGTCATAATGCTAATGCCAATAAAAAATAACTATAATAAGAAATATGTATTTCAAAAAGTATCTTAGAATATTGAACTATACTTAATTAAGGGTTTGTAGAAGCTCACTGCAGAGTATAGACTTTTTGCGTAAAGAGAATATAGCATAATCGCAATGTTTGGCATGCGAATCAGTACCAAACACTGCACCTTAGACGCTGCTGCCCGTCGACGGTGTGCGGTATATTCATTAGGCAATTTTTGAGCCGTCTGTTCGGCTGTTTGTATGTCGGTCGTATGTTGGTATCCATTGCTATTTTCAAGGCTTTTGTCTTAGACACCCACGGAACGAAAAAGGTGGGAAAATTCTAGCGGAAGATTCCATACACTAAGTATTTGAAATCTGTAAAAGAAGAAAGGTTTGTAATAATGTGCATTTTCAAAACTTATGTATGATTTATTTTGTTGGCTTGGACATAAAGACGGCGATCCACCTGTAAATTAACCCATAAAATATCTTCGGTGAACGGTGGGTCAAAAGAACTTAATTGTCTGGACCTCTGTCTAACACAGTATCGGAAATGGAGTGAAAAGATAAATACATGTCAAGAAGGTTTGTATTCATTGAAATTAATATCATTTGGAAATTGGGAGTCCTCTGAAAAATTTTATCGAATCGTCACCCTACAGAATATCGGTGTTGTATTGTATGATGTGTTGCCGCTACGCAGGTGCGTGTCCGTGGGAAAACAATATTTTGTATTGCCGCTTTGCTTAGGCCACGTCGGATTACTGTAGAACTAATAAGAATAAAGTATAGTTGCCTCAGTGCATCACATCTATGTTGTTACATTATAATAACAATAATAACGTAACATATAAATGACGTAGTGACGTGTAGTTACGAAACCAATTATTAATGCATGTTTGAAAAGAAGAAGATATGAAATAAAAAAATGATCAGAAAAGTCAAGAAAAAAGTTCTTTACGTTTTTGAAAGGGAAAGCCTTTGTCACGCCTTTGATTGCGATACATACAGTGCTGGGCGACTTTGTTATACGACAGCGAAACCTGGGTAAGCCAGAAGAAGCACAAAGGCAAGTAGAATGTAGTGGAGATGCGATCTCTTCGTAAAATACGCGGCATTACTTTGGCCAACCGAAAAAGAAACTAAGAGATTCGCAATATGAAAAGCTTGAAAGATGACCTTATCACTAAAATTGATAAAGGGCGTTCTTCGAATGTTTGGGCACGTTGAGCGAATGATTGTAGACCGCATGGGGAAGAAAATATATCGCGCGAAAGTTAATACTAGAAGGTTAATACTAACTTTAGAAGACCATGTGAGCACATTGCTCGAAGAGGGGAGGGTCAAAAGTACTCGGATACCTAGACGTGTACATATGAAGAAAATGATGAATCTGAAAGAAGCGAAAAAGGTTTATTAGGATCGTGTCACTTGGCGATCTGTTCTCTCTCTGGCTACCCAGTCAGGGACTATGCGTGAAGTCCCTAAGGGCGCGATTGGCCTCGTTTAGAGGGGTCTTATATATCCAAACTTATGTGCGGTAGTGAAAGTTGTATATGGTATCAGAAGATGTATAATAATAAGTGTTACAGGTGAGAGCATTAAAGAGTATAAAAAAAAATAAAAAAATATCTTCACGCACTTCCCAATACAGGGGTAGACAGAGGTCGAGTCTAGACAATTAAGTCCCTTCAACCACCTTCCACCGAAGATATTTTCGGGACAACGTGACAGGTGGTGAGCCCGTCGCCGTCTTTATGTCCAAGCCAACGATATTCGTAATAAGTTTTTGAAAAACCCATTAATAAGTTTTTGAAAAACCCATTGGTACGAGCCTACCAACTGGGGATCGAACTCGGGTCTACTGACTCGAAATTTCGACCACCCAACCACTCGTCTATCGTGACTTATTAAAGAGTATGATAGGTGTAAAACTATGTAACTAGGTGAGATATGATGTGGTCCTATTGGAGGCATAAAAAATGTAGTGACCAAAACTGAAAAAGATACACTAAGGTTGTTTGCGTATGTAGAAAGAATGAATGAAAAATATTAAGAAGAGATTTAAAAACTATTTCTGAAGCCTAAATGAATGTTTTTGCCTAAATGAACTATTAAAAAAAAGGTAAGACCAAGACGAGTTCTTCGATCAAATTTACGATATTCTGAATTATAGTCTTGTTAAGAGTACCTGATTTTTTTATACTTCTGTATTTGTAGTACTGTATTTGTTAAGTGTTGTCTAAGGTGACTGGTACTGAGATCGCCTATCCGCTTGACTAGGCGATTATGACAAACCCTTCTACGAGAGAGGGCTATGTCCAGCTGGCACTATTACAGTCCGTAAAGTATGTTTACATACTGATAAAACTAGATAAACCTTCAAATGGCTAGTGAAAATAATATTCTTTATTTATCTCTACGGAAAATATTATAAAGTTTGTATATGTTTCTATATATATACGCTGTCAGTTAGCAATAAAAAAGACGGAGACATAAAAAGGAAAGACATGTTTTCTAGTACGGCCAATACTTGTCTTACCTTTTAATGTTACGTTGCTAGACCAATTAGGAGAGGGTGTGTAGTGTATCGCGTGTGTCTCTGCCGTGGGTCATCGACTTTTTAGATCTTTAATAAAAAGCTGACCACTGTAAATCAAGCGTGGTGTGTTCGTATTTATAGACATACTACATAAAATGAAACTCGCTGATTTAATAAAAACTGAACGTATTCTATGTTGATTTGCTAAGTATTTTATTTTCAAAATAATTATAAAATAAATGTTCCGGACTAAAAACTTAAAAATAAATAAATAAATATAAATATCTTCACGCAATTCCCAATACAGGGGTAGACAGAGGACTTAGTCTAGACAATTAAGTCCCTTCGACCCATCTTCCACCGAAGATATTTTCGGGACAACGTGACAGGTGGTGAGCCCGTCGCCGCCTTTATGTCCAAGTCAACGATGTAATTCGTACATAAGTTTTTGAAAAACGCATTGGTACTACCACCTGAGGATCGAACTCGGGTCTCTCGACTCGAAATTCCGACCACCCAACAACTCGGCTATCGTGACTAAAAACTTAAAACTTAAAAACTAGTAGTGACAGCTCAAATTATATAATTATGAGTTAAATATCATGGCTTCAATATTAGGTAAGTAAAAGCGAAACAAACATTGCTGATAAAACATCATACTTATGTTAAAGAAGTGTAAACACTTGAACGTAGTCTGTATTTGAAAAATGACGCAAGCAACTTATAAACTATTTATAATTCTTTTATATTATTTACGAAATCGTTTACTTATTTTTATTTGCCCATAGTTCCAGTATTCGCCTTAGTTGTTACAAGTAGAGTACTAGATTGTTGTGAATCGCGTAAGGATTTAAATTTCAATGGTTCGTCGAATGCATGATGAAGTGTTAGACGAGTGTTTCCGACGACAGTTCATATATTTTTCGATGGAATTAGGTTGATAATAGAGCTAACAGTTCACCTAATGGTAAGTGGCTATGTAATAGCCATGTCACCAGCAAACAATTACAAGAGTAGGTTACATTAGGCTACATACAGGTTGTTCGAAGCTATTTCGCGGCAGAAATAGGTAAGAGAGTGGTACTGACCCCGAACCCTGGACAGAAAAGTACCTTAAGAAACGTAATTTAAGTTATTGGAATTACCAACCCACTTCTTCTCGTGGGTGACGTAAGAGACAACTTAATGGAGAAGTTTGTAATTTAGTTTGTAAAAAGGGAAAGATATGGGCAGATGGGGGAAAGATAGTTATATCTTGAGAAATAGCAGATCGAAATTAAGGTACAATTTCATAGAGACTGTTACTATCCTTAAGTGAAAGTTTTATGTACTGCTAAAACATTTTATAAGCCTTAAGTAACTAAGTAAATATAAAAACTTTTCAGACACTAAAAATATATTAATATCTACTGTTTTAGTAAATAAAATTTATTTTTAATTAAAACAGTTTATCTATAGTTTTTTGAATTGTACTTTTTTAAATTAATGTTGAACGAAAATATAAAAGAATTTTTGAATGTTCTAATAAAAATGTTCTAATGAAAATTCTAATAAAAACCTGAAAGTCATAAATAGAAATAAATAAAGAGAATTCTTGTGTCGATATATACTCATAGATTATTCTTAAGTACTATATTAGAAATTGTGCACCACATTGGCTCTATTCATCGACGGACACCCCAATTATTAAATAGCTGACATTTGGCTCGTTCAGCCTACTTGCAATCACTAAATACAATAATGTAAAGCATTGTGCACAATTGTACCCATATTTGTTAACAATGGACCGGCTCCGCATTGACATCTGGTGGGTCTTCAACTCATAACAACAAGGTTACAGACACAAAACTATGTCCCAGTATTATTAAAAATTATACCTATTGCTTCTGGCAGAAAGTCGATTTTCTTTAAAATTTATTATTTTTGAGACAGATGGTGACTTAGATATGGAAATAAGTCTTACTACGATAGACATAAAGTAGACTTTAACTGTATTCAGACTGTCTGACTTGTTAGCCAAAATACTAGGATGTTAAATATCTCCCAATTGCCACTTGTGACATAATCGCGCTGCTACCGAAGGGTGGCCATTTGCACGTTTTGTGTATTTTGCCAGTTGGCGCAAACGTAATGTAATTTGTTGACATCTATATTTGGCTTTATTTAGATAATAGAAGAACGGCGCGGGATGTCACGAACAATACTTCAGACAGTATTGTCACGACGCGCATAAGCGGCGTTTCATCAAATTGTCAATATAAAACATTTAAATTAATAAAAAGTCTTTTTTGTCTATACTATCGATTATAACTCTTATCGGTAACCACGTATTCGACGTGACCTCTAATTTGAATCGAGTGAGTATTGCTTCAGCTCATTTCGCGTCCGTGCTACGGACCCGCGTGCACTTGTCTCGTCGACCTTCATAGCCCGATATGATTTAAAGCACCACGTGTTTGAATCCAGCATCAGTTTGATTTGAGACACGAATAGGCATTTTACTCTTACCAAATATTATTACAACCGGATATATAATGTCAACAGCGAATGGAGTTCAAAATGAAATTAAAGCGTCGGCATTGGAGCTGATCGGTGAAACACCCATCGTCGCTCTAGACAGATTGTACACAGGCCCGGGTCGCATTTTAGCAAAATGTGAATTCATGAACCCTGGTGCATCAATAAAATGTCGGTCATCGCTACATATGATACAAAAAGCACTCAAAACTGGAGAATTGAAACCAGGAGCTCCTGTATTGGAAGTGACATCGGGAAATCAAGGATGTGGTCTTGCAGTTGTGTGTGCTGTATTGGGCCATCCCCTTACGTTGACCATGTCCAAAGGTAACAGTGCTCAAAGAGCAATTCATATGGAAGCTCTAGGTGCCAAATGCGTGCGAGTACCACAAGTAGAAGGCACGTACGGTAATGTTACGCTCGCCGACGTGAAAGTAGCTGAAGCAGAAGGTTTGAAGATAGTGGAGGAAACAGGAGCATACTATGTGAATCAGTTTAATAATAGTGCAAATGCTGATGCTCATTATGAAACTACAGGACCTGAGATTTGGAGGCAAACCGGTCATCATGTAGACGCGTTCGTTGCTACCGTAGGTACAGCCGGTACGTTCACAGGCACGTCAAGATATTTAAAAGAAAAAAATCCTGAATTATTATCATTTGTGGTCGAACCATCTGGGTCTGAACCTATCAACGGAAAAGAAATTACAAAACCCTTGCATCTCCTCCAAGGGTCGGGCTACGGGTGTGTTCCAAACCTATTTAAATTTGAGTACATGGATGGTACAATCAGTGTCACAGACGAGGAAGCAGTAAAGTATAAAAATTTGATCGGAGAAAAAGAAGGAATGTTTGTAGGATATACGAGCGGTGCGAATGTGGCAGCAGCAGTTCAACTTTTACAATCAGGAAAGTTACCGAAAGATGCTTGGGTGGTGACAATGTTAAATGATAGTGGATTAAAGTATACCCCAGTTCCAGAAGATTGTATGTAGAGAATAATTGAGAGAATTTAGTGTTGTTAAGATATGTTAATCATTAATTGAATATTGTTTTGTTATCAGGAAGATGTGGAGATCTTTGTTAATTGTTATAGTTACAATTTGTTAATAATCATATGTTTATTAAAATATTATCTTAGAGTCATTTGTTTTTATCGCATGATAGACGTTCCTCAGAGTAGCATCTTAACAGAATAAATTTATTGATAATTAAATATAGGAATATTTAATATGAAACGTATATTAAGCCATAACCTTTTCTGCCAAATTATTAAGGAAAGCAGATTTGAAAATTGAAGGATGAAAATTTTTGATCACAAACTTTTTTTTCGTGAACAATTATATAGTTGCGCTATAACTCAACGGAATTAGTACTGAAGCGAGGTACATATTTGTCACACAAATGTTTGCTACAAGCAGGATTTGAACCGCAACCCTTAGCTTCGAAGTCAGGACATTACGCTAATCGGCAATGTTATCAAAATAAAAAGAAGTGTATAATTAAAGGAATTAAAATTGAAACTTATTCTATCTTGATCATATCGGCTGCAATGTTTAATACGTTTTGTATTAGTGCGTATTTGAAAGTTCGTGAATTTTTTTTAATGCGAATTAAAAAATATGTATCAACTACTTCCACTTCCACGCACACACACACACACACACACACACACACACACACACACACACACACACACACACACACACACACACACACACACACACACACACACACACACACACTCAAACACACACACACACACACACACACACACACACACACACACACACACACACACACACACACACACACACACACACACACACACACACTAAACACACACACACACACACACACACACACACGCGCACACGCACACGCACACGCACACGCACACGCACACGCACACACACACACACGCACACACACACACACACACACACACACACACACACACACACACACACACACACGCACACGCACACGCACACGCACACGCACACGCACACGCACACGCACACGCACACGCACACGCTGTCCCAACAATCGCTATTAAGGTGGGTCGAAAGGGCTTATTGTTTATACCTCTGCAGCGGAGCAACACAGACATTTTAAATATGAAAATAGAACTTTTAGTTTTAAATAAATATTAATTTTGCAATATTATGAAACACCGCCTTCTAGTTTGAAGGTAAAATAAAGGTTAAATTTGAATCGCGCAAACAGTAAATGTTGGTCGTATATGTTATGTACTTGTTGGCGTATTTGATTAGTAAGGAGTATTCATGGTCATGGTCAGTATGCATTGGTACAACCACCTTGACCATAAGTCAATACGTCTGAGTATTTGTTTGTGTCGCGTGATAAAGGTGCTTATCACTTTTTTTTATGCGTAGGAAAAATGAAAGCATTTACATTTAGTGGCTGAAGGACAGTCGATGTTGACATTACAGTTCTATTTTCACTATATATACGGCCGGATATCAGGAAATGGGACCAAACCCACCAACACCTATATAGTCCCTTCTGGACAGTGAACGCAATATATCCCTCTCCCTCCTGGAGAGGTGCAAATCTGACACAAGAAATAGGCGAGTAAACACGAGTCCTCTATCCAAAGGTTGTGAAGTACGAGCTACAGCTCACCCAGTATTCCGTGTCTTTAGGCTTAGCCTAGGTTGTAAGGGTTAATCCTGTTCCATTTGCATCCATCGACGCCTCGCAATATTGAGCAGTTCGTGATTCTATAAGTTGTAGTCTTGGGGGGTAGTCTTACACTACGTTTTCTTGCACGAAGCTGATTCGGCAAATTCTCTTACCTTACGTTCGTTATTAGCTATGTTTTTTTTTCTCATTTTTATTTTTTTATTATTTGTTTTTTAAAATAACTCTTTTTTATTTGTTCTTTTTTGTCTTTGAAAACTTATTGTTTTTATATTTTGTTCATGTTACGGCAAAAAAGCTATAAATAAAGTTCTTTCTTTCTATATGGACGGCACATTGCCACTTCAACAGGGTTATCCTTAGTATGGCCACTCGCAATACCAACACACCTCTTCCGCAATTCTAGTTATAACGGATAAGGAAGTGCAGTGATACGGCAACGAACTACACACATCACAGTCGCTGGTTTTTTTCTCATATGCGGAAACGATAATTTTTGTTTAAACCAGCCAGAAAATAAAGGATGAATCAACATTCAAAATAAAGGTGTATATTAATAGTGTATTATATATATATATATATATATATATATATATATATATATATATATATATATATATATATATATATATATATATATATATATATATATATATATATATATACATATATACATATATACATATATATGATTTCGGTATTCTCTTTATATTACTTATGCCTTGTTTATTGGCATAGGCGCCATCTGTTATCCCTTTTGCAAGTGACAATTTGATATTAAAAGCATATTATTAGCATATTATTTTATTGATTTTAAAAGCAATTGCTTTAAAAATCATTAAAATTGCATAATAAAAATATATATATGAAGTTATAATAATGGCTAAAAATATATAAAACTATTCTGTTTCTTTACAATTCTTTAAATACCAAGAAAATATATATGTACAAGGTAGGGTGGTATCTTACTTGTTTAGCAGCACTTATTTCAAAAATAACATAACGCAACACTTTACTTTCGTAATTATTTTTTTATGAAAATGCCGCAAGCCCGATTATTGTATTTTTGAAAACACGTGACAGCCCTATGCTAAAGCTATCATAAAAGAAGTCTACTAAAACAAATAGACATAAAAATTAAAGTGTTCAGAAATAATTACCATGACCAAAATTATACGTGTGAATTCCATTCCAAAATTAGTCAGTTTATCTTTTGAATAAGGATTCCGTCGAAGGCTAACGACGTTCGGGACTGTAATTTAGCATCATTGATTTCACAACAACCCATTAAAGATGTGTCCATGTGGAATAGTAAAAAAGTGATCTATCCTATGTTGCAGCTGCTGGCAATTACTAAAAGATCTCTGCTTGTTAGATGGGCGTTTCCTCGAAATTTTACGACCAAATGCTGTTTTAGTAAACGGTGCCAATTCGCATCTTCGCCATTTTTTGTTCCAGGTCGCTCTAGGCGAGGATTGCAATTAACAAAATATAAAGCGTTTTTTAATCATTAACATCCTGTTTCGCCTTCAAAAATAATGACTAAGTTGATATTCAAATTTAATGTAGAATATTATTTGTTTAGATTCTTTTACCGTTTTTCATTTTTCTTTATACATGTCTGACATAAGTAACGAAAACGAATTGATTCGAGCTTTCCATGCGGATCGAACTCAAGCCTCCAAATTCAGCTCCAAGTTGTTGTTTGGCTGTAAAAGATAAATATTACCAATAAAAGATATCTTGTATTTTTTTAAACAAACAGCGTTTGATTGTAGTGGGCGGAGTACAACACTTGTAAGAATGACGCTAGTTCCTAGTCAAAAGATTTCTTTTACTCTTTACAATTTAAAAGTCACACACCATCCGTTGCCAAACTCGGATTCTCCAGTAATTTGGTGGCTGGATAGGAATAAAATATGATATATGTTAATATACATGTATTATGTTAAAACCCATGACTTTGCTACAAACATTTATGTATATTAAATATCCAGCGGGATTCGATCTTAGAATCATAACCTGTGATAATAGGGTCGAACGAAACAACCAACCAACAAACCAACGAAACAGTCGGTCAATAACGATCATTATTAAAATAGCCTTCTTTTATGAAACTAAAAAGTTCCTTTCAGAAACTAACAAGACGTTAAATTATTGTACTGTTATTATTTTTAGTAAACTTCAGAAGCATTTTATTAAACCAACTTGAGAAATGGACGTCAAGGGTAAATAAAGTAAATCACACTAACTACACCGATAAATATTTGTTAAGTCATTATGGTATTACTTCAACAAGATCGGTGAGGGATTGCTTATCGAGTAATGGATATTTTCCTGTCTCTATTTGCACGGCTCGTATCTTCGTTGATTGAATATTTGTGCGCGTGCCTCCCAGCGTCTTCGTACAGTTTAGCGAATGAAATCGTATCAGTGTTTGCTTCGAAATTATTTAGTATTGAAGCTAAATATTTTTCGCGTGTAATTCTTAAACAATTGCAATATAAAATCCAATGGCTTTTTTTTAATTTCTTCAAGTAATAGAAACATGAAAATACTTTTTTCATGTATCTTTTTTCATAATGTATTAAAAAACATATCATCACGCTATTTCCAGTACCGGGGTAGACAGAAGTCTAAACAATTAAGTCCTTTCGACCCATCATCCACCGAAGCCATCATATTTGTCATAAACGATACATAAATCGTAGATAAGTTTTATTTAAGAAAAACCATTGGTACAAGGCCGACGTACGTAGTGATCGAACTCTTGTCTCTTGACTCAAATTCTGATCACCAAGCCACTCGACTATCCAACAATATAATAATATTTATTAACTAGTGTTAATATTAAGCGGTTCCGAACTGTATAAAATGCCTGTTGCTGCGTTCGCCGACCCGCTTTCCTAATAGGCCACATATCCAAATTGTTCCTATGGGTCTAACTTCTGTAGAGTGCTGCTCTGTAAAATGAAACATGAATCATTTCGTATTCGTGTTTTTGTGCCAAGGACAAGCAGGACAGCAAGTGGCTGTATTCTTCTAGTATTAAATAATTTTGAAGGTTATGTACAGTTACTTTGATTTTCTTCCGACTCCTGAGTCTAAAATTCTTCAAATAATAAATATGTACAGTTTTGCAAAGGTGTAACTGATATGGATAATGTTAAGGATACGATGCTGTCTGTTCATAGGAGGTCTCAGCTCAACTCTGTGAATCATAAATTATAGATGATAAGGTGTAAAAAATACCAAGACATGTAGCGTATCTTAGGTGAGGACAACTGGATGAGGTAGATTACATGGGTGGGCCAGATGATGATCTTTTTACTCGTTTTATGAATATTTAATTCATTTCCCTAGTTTTAGGAACATGCGTGAAGACAATATTATTAATTTTTTATTAGTTTCCAAGATTATTTACCAAATGTTGGAGCAGTTTAGAAGTTTATTCATCTATGTTCGTACCACCTTCGGTTTGCCGACGACATAATCTTGATGCTGAAGGAGCTTATCATTATGCTCAATTACCTCAATAGTTTTTCTCGACAGGTTGGTTTTAAGAGGAACATTGGCAAGACTAAGATCATGTCGAACATCCACGTCCATGTTGTTGGGAACACTACGCTCGAAGTTGTTGACGAATATATATGCATCAGAGGTAGCAAAATCATGGAAACCGGTGTGTGCGCCACTAGACAATCTGTTTGAATTACTGATCCGACAGTACATCTATTTTAGCGGTTGTAGTGTTTTCAAAGCTAAACAGCGAAACATGCTGATTGAAATTTCGTAAAGGAGATACTGTTTGCGTGGTGGAGCCAAGCAGCACCTTCTGCTGCTCCCTGAATAGCTGAATAGGCCTGGCTCTCCTAGAGTCGCACCACGATTTCATAGAATACCTATGAAGGCAACTCACCATTCCCTTTTTTCCTTTTTTTTAACTTTTCCCTTTTATCTTTTTCCCTTTTGTCCTTCCCATCTTCTATTTTTTTAAACTGATGTTGGAAGTGTACAAGTCGTGTAAGGATGTAACTTGCCGAAAGTTAATCATGTATGCTGGTTTTCCACCTTTCCACCATAAAAGTGTATTAATTAATGATATGCATATCTCATTGCATACCACAAAATAAAATAATACAGATAAAAACAATTCAAGATTAAATTACGACGAATGTGTAATTTAGACATTTATATACATAAGTACACAATATGATAATATTTAGCTTATATCAGGAATATATATTATCAAATTAAATATATGCACATATTAAATGTGTACACATCCTTTTTCGTATTATAAATTATACGTATAAACTTAATAAGTATATACATACATACATACATACTGTAATTTAAATGGCACTTTATTGGTAGCTGAGTATGGCATGTAAAGTCCTCTGCAAGAAATAGGCCTTTCTACGAAGAGAGTTTGTCATAATGGCTCGGCAATGTGCTTGACCGCCAAGCGTGGCTTGGCAAGCAGATACGCATTAACTGTTGACACCTTACACTGTTGACGCTTCTGCGTCATCTGTCTACTGAATTTTGGTGTGGTATTTTCCGAGATATTTAATAATAAATAAATAAATACATATGTAGATAGGGACAGTATCACATACATTGCTCCGATCCCGATGTAAAATGCTAAAGCATTTGTGGTATGGAAATCGGAAACAACGAAGGCACCACCAACACCCAGAACCGAGAAAATGTAGAAAAAGTGGTTTTCCTCAACTGCCAAATATTATATAAGGTAACCAATAATAATCCGTACTTATTACAAATTGAAACGTACATTTTAATTTGTCTGCTGATTTGAACTTTGTAGTGTAGTGTGTAGGCGTCTTTAACGGTGCGCTTCCTCTCCGGACAGGTCTGTCTGAGGTGAGATAGCGCACATCCACGAAATTGATTTAATCTGTGTCAATATTGACGCGGAGGCGTTGTGGGAAGCATAGAGTATGCACAGGTGGACTGTCTTCGGTTGTTATATAGCGCGTTTTATGATCTGGTTGTTTTTTATTTTATTTTAAAATTAATGAAGTTGTTTTCTTGAAGTATTTTATACATTTTTACAGTCTAGTAAGATATACATTTGGACAATCATTTATATGATTACTTTGCGTTATTTTTTTTCTGCCAGTGTTTTATTATTTACTTTATCTCTTATCTATATTAATGAGTTGACTTTTTAAGTGTCCGCATAGTAGAAAATTCTCAAAAAAAGAAGTAGAATAGTTTCCATTTATATCAAATTTATTTTAACCATTGAAAACTTTTTATTTATTATAATTTATTTTAATTGCTTATTCCTTTTTTAATGAAGCCGTAGTGTAATTGGTATTCTTCGCATGATTAAAATAGACTAGTCATTCGAACTAGGATCTTGCCAATGATACAAATAAGAATGATTGGCAGTTTTCCAATATGCGCTACGTGTGTGCTTTTCGCATGTCATTGAACTTTCTACGTCGTTATAAAACGAAATAAAGCTTGTAGAGCTAATATTTCCAACAGGTAAATACGATATACGATGTAAACACGATGTCCTCTTTACTCCTATGTTTTACTTAGATATGCTTGGCGTTAATAGATGGTAAATTTTGAAATTTCAACGCTTAAAAAAATTTAAATTTAAACGATTAAAATATATAAAAGTTCTAAAAACTTTTAAATAGTAGCTCATTTAGTTCGGCGTACTGGATATTTAAATAAATTTCTTATAAATGTTAGAACTTGCCCATTACACATTTTAAAAAAACTGTTGAACTGTTATAGAACGTTTGAATGATATAAAATAAATAAATAAATATCTCCACGCAATTCCCAATACAGGGGTAGACAGAGGTCTAGACAATTAAGTTCCTTTTACCCACCTTCCACCGAAGATATTTTCGGGACACCATGACAGGTGGTGAGCCCGTTGCCGTCTTTATGTCCAAGCCAACGATATACTGCGTACATAAATTTTTGAAAAACCCATTGGTACGAGCCTGCCACCTGGGGATCGAACTCGGGTCTCTAGACTCCGAATTCCGACCACCCAACCACTCGGCTATCGTGACTTGTTTGACATAACTTTGAATGATATACCTTTGAAATGTCTATGACTTTGATTTTAATTTTTATGTGTAACTTAATTAGTTTTATTTCTTACAATTTATTTTTAATTTGACGTTGTAAATTAATTTATTGTTATTTCATTTTTTTATATTTATTTATTGACATTTCTTCAATTACTCGGAATCAGTTTTTTTACAACTTTTAAATAAAATTAATATTTGTATAACTGTAAAACAACACCTAAATGTAAAATACTACCTACATTTCATTTATAAATATTATAGTCTATTCACAATTTGAACCAGAATATTTCTTTTTTGTGCGACTGAATTCTTATTCAAACATCCTGTGAATATCACTGTCGTTTAAAGTTTAAACTAAAGTAAATATGTTATGTTCACGAAAGTTTATTGGCCACTTACAAGGAACACCTGCAAACACTTGTACCTAATGTGTTTATGAAAAATTTGTCTTTAAATAGGTGAATTATTCGTCTGGAATATATTACGAAATAAAAAATCTTTTGTGTAATTTAATTAGCCAACTAAAGTCTTAGTTGATAGTAGTCTCATACAATTTACGGCAAATATCTATTACAGAATTTAATATAGATTGGTCTTTCGTTTTAATTATGTCTAAACTGAACAAAATTAATATACTCTGTAATACTCTGTTTAAAAGTCACGACAGCCGAGTGGTTGGGTGGTCGGAATTTCGAGTTGAGAGACCCGAGCTCGGTCCCCAGGTTTGTACCAATGGGTTGTTCAAAAAAATTATGTACGAATTATATCTTTGGCTTGGACATAAAGACGGCGACGGGCTCACCAACTGTCACGTTTTCCCGAAAATATCTTCGCTGGAAGGTGAGTCGAAGGGACTTAATTATCTAGACTAGACCTCTGTCTACCCCAGTATTGGGAATTGCGTGAAGATATTTGTATATTTATTTCCTTATTCTGTAATAGGTATTATTTTAAATTCATAACGTGGTACTTGTAGTAAACTCTCCTTGCAGCAATAGCCAGTGTCCTGCAGTGGACTATTAACAGGCATTTATTTTCATAACATAAAGTAGGAATCCCCCGCGGCTTTGCACGCGTGTAAATTTATCTAGCTCATGTTTCGTAATAAAATTCTTTGATCAATATCAATCTCTCTTACTTTCATTGTCGGCGATCACGTTTATGCTTGCGGCCGGTAATATTTCACGTCGCCTAGTTATCATTATATTTTATTGTGAACTATTTTATCTTCACGCAATTCCTAATACAGGGGTAGACAGAGGTCCGGTGTAGACAATTAAAGTGCTTTTGACGCACCTTCCACTGAAGAAATTTTTCGGGACAATGTGATAGGTAGGGAGCCCGTCGCCGTCTTTATATCCAAGCCAACGATATAATCGTACTTAAGTTTTTGATAAAACCCATTGGTACGAGCCGGGAATTGAACTCGGGTCTCTTAACTCGAATCCCGATCACCCAACCATATCGTCACTTCGTGACTTTGTGGACATACGTATCATTTAATCTTACTGAATCGTTTACAACCCGCTTGCCATAGCGATTATGGCAAATCCTCCTTATATGACTTATATTCTGCGGCAGAGTTTTACAGACAAATGCGTATGAATTCGATAACTCTCTTGTAAATGTATAGTCATTATATATACCATGGTATAACAACTATTAATAATACTCATCTCTTTTAATACTGAGTCTTCTCCGTTTTATGTAAGCCAGACATATTAAATAAGGGACATTTAGAAAAATAGGTATTCTCAGAAAAAAAACACCACGTGTTTGGGATAAATTTTGTTCTAGTTTTTCTTTGAGTTTATACTTTTTATTAATAATTCATTATTACAAAGTATTTTAATTTATTTAAGCTTAATATTTAATTGCTAAGCTTGTAATAAACTAAAATAAAAAAATGAACATCGAGTTATTTTATTTCAGTGACTTTTGAAAAAATCCCTACCGCAATTATTAAAATTAAATTAAAATTTATTACCGAAGAAATATCACTTTATCTCAAATCGAAGAGAAAGGCATGAATATTTTATGTTCAGATTTAAGATTAAATGTTTCGTTTTGCTATTGATCATTTACGTTAGATCTATATATTACTGTATAGTTTGCCTATCACAGTTGAATAACATTTCCCTTCGAGTAAGAGCCGCAGGCTGCAAAAGCGAGAATAAAACACAAGAAAATTGTCATTTTCCTGTGGCAGGTGTTCATTGCGGATTTTCTACGTCTAATGAGCGCACCTGCTCGCGTTACAACCCAGACTTGCTGCGCTCATTTTGAATTAGTTTTTGCATCATAATGACATTGCCTAGAACTTCCTGAGTTGTTAGACTCCATTCGCGACTATAAATACATGTTTGCGTACGTGTATTACTTCATTTATAATATATACATAAGCTATCATAGAGATTAAGGCTTCGGAAATGCTTTCTCTTAGAGGTCAAGACAAACAATAGTCATATATTTTACAGTCTTATTAAAGCACCGGGGAGGTTGCGGTTGCACCTTGAAATTTTTTCGCGAGCTGAAAATTTCAGTTCTAGATTTCTTGTAATATTCTAAATCTGTGTAATATACGAATCTGATATATTAAAATAAATAAATTATTAACGGACATCGGTAAAACGGAAAAAATATGCTTAAGTTTATTAATTAGAAATTAATTAGAAAATAAAGGTTATGGTAATATTTTCACGATATTATATTTTAAAAACAGTAAAGGTTCCACGTATGATATACATAGACAGTGACAACATCACATACCACAAACACCCAGACCAGAGATTATGTAGAAAAAGTGGCTTTCTATATACTTTGTTGCGTAGAAGGACACAAGAGTATGACAAAACGATTTCTGAGACATGCACAAAAAGAAATTGTGCTATCAAACAGAAGCATACAATTTTTCAGCCAAGTAAGAAAATGATTTTTCTGATTACGACTTGATTTTGGATACAATGTTGTAAGCTACGGTATGATATTATGTCACGTGGTTAGTACATGGTAGAGGTAGAGTTTAAGATGTGAAACTTTCTATAAGAACGTGTTTAATTTTTAAAATGATTATTAATATAATTTATCATCATTAAAACCTCTGCAGCGGCTAATGTTAAGTGTTTAAGATAGATTAATCAAAACGCCGGCCTCTAGTCATCAGCCTACACCGATCGTGGTCATCACTTAACACGTACGTGTAATGTGAAAGTCCAACCACTGCAGTGTATATTGTCATCATGTCACAGGTTCTACCTGTTGTTTATTACTTTTATTAATAGATCTATTAAATGGCATGTTGCTTTATGACTTTCCTATTTGATTCAACCGATAATAACTTCCCCATTACCTAGTGCATATAAATGCTCTTCGCGCACTACTAGTGACGTGATGAGAATGTTCTTTCATTTAAAATCGATTATTAACTCAATAATTAATAACAAACTAGATGACCCATGAGGACGAAATTTGGAAAGGCGATAGATTATGTGTAGGATACATTAGCCATGACAGTGTTAAAACACTGTCATGGCTAAGTATCCTACACTGTATCACTGTATAACACTGTATCTCGAGGGGAGTTTACTATAGTAAACTCCCCTCGAGATAGAATTGGGGGTGAAAGCTTATAGAACTACGTCATCTGGCATGTAGTTTGTTTCAGAATTACATGCTAGGGGGTTAAAATTAGGTCAAGAGTTTGTATAGGGATTTCATACTTTTTGAAGTTGCACCTATGGAAGTTATTAGACTTCTGATTTCCTCACTACTACGCGGGCGAACCGGTGGAAAGCTAGTATTTTTGACGACCTCTGGGGACGAGTGGCATAAATATCTGTTTTCATGAAGTCACCAGCTCTGAGGTCTCGGGCTCGATTCCCGTTCGAGTCATTGTACTAACCACTTTTTATACATTTTCTTAGGTCTGGGTGTTTGGGGGACCTTCGTTGTTTCTGATTCCATAATACAAGTGCTTAAGCTATTTACTTTGGGATTAGAGCAATATAATGCGATGTTGTCCCGTTGTTGAAAGTTGGTCATCTGTCAGGAAAGATCAACAGATTTTTCATGTTCTCTTATCTTTTTGAGATCTGCCAGAACAACATAAGATTTTTGTTTCTTCACTACACTTATTAATTGGTCATAACTAAAGAGACAGAGAATACATGACCTATAATTTTTTCATACTAAGTAGCTATAAATCTTAATCAACTGATATTTTAGAATAACACTTTCAAATAGCTTTTTAAAAATGTATAAAATTAATTAATGATTCAACTTGTCTTTGTGAATAAGGTGGATAGGTATTTGTTTTGTGATTACCGTTCATATGTACTTAAATGATAAATTTCTTACTGACAGCGTAACAATAGAGGTTCATTTAAACTATAGGTGTTTAATCAGAGATTGTATGTGATTGGAGGACTGAAGCAGGTGGCGGGCGGCGGCGGCCATTAAGCCGCGTTTCCTATTAGAATCGTGTTAGAGAGCCCATTCCGTGATTATTAGAAGCTGGCAGGTGCAAGGCGCCCACGTACAAGTACATTTATCTATTGACATGAAGCTAACGGAGATCAGACAAACGCTTTGTACCTCCAAATGTTCCGAGATAGTTAAAGCGTGTAGCATGTAGGCGCTTGTGATTTTAACTTCACCGTCATAAAGAGGTAACACGCATCCTGTCATGTTAAGAACTATTTGTGTCTCATAAAACGGAAACCTTTTTTTCTATTTTTTATATTATTACAACGAGATATGAAGGAGTAGAAGTTCAGAGGAAAACTTTATATAAAGTATAAGTATGAGAGTAGCACTATTCAACATTACGTAGCCTAGTGTTTGCTTCAAAGCATTACGAGTACAAAGGAGTTTTTTTTTAAGTTTATGCTTAAAAAATTTAAACATGTTCAAAAAAACATAAGAAAGCGAAAAATATTCAATGGTGAATTTGTTACGTATAAATTTAAATAAAATATTCTGATACGCGTTACTTAGGCAGTACTGTGAAGGCAGGGCCAAAATCAAAGGAAAATAATAGCGCTAATAAAGTAACTGAACGGAATATAAGTGTGATAAAATCTGTCAATATACTAATTCATAATTAAATCAATTTTCAAATTAAATCAAAAACCATTCAATAAATATATGTGCTAAATTAATATAAAATCAATCGATTAACGCCAACTTTAACCCACAGTTTCTCTGAAATATGGACCCAAAGTGGGCCTACTTTTATAGATTTTAAATTATATGTGTTTTTTTTTTGTAATTTCTCAGATATGCTGTTTTCTTTTACCGCGAAGCAATTTGAAGTATATTTAATTTACCAAGTTCTAATTAAAGGTACTTAAAATTTCTATACCGATTTTGTGATGTCGCCACCGGGTATCAAACCGAAGTTTAAGTGAGCGACCTGATCATTAGCCTTTCACAGCTCCAGGCTACCACTGCTTTATTATAAACAAAGTAGCTGTTGTCCGGAGCTTCGCGTGGAAACCCTTTAAAGCGACTTTATTTCGTAATTTGGAATAGGTGATGAGCGTGGATAGCCATCCAATTCGCGTGATTTTCTGTTCGTTGCTATCATCCCTAGATCTTTTCTTATGAAAACAGATGTAGAATAATCACTCCGCAGGCACAGAGCTCACGACTCGCATCTTCATTTTACCAGTCACAGGCTAGCCTAATAATACCGGCAAAATAAAACGAAAAAGCCAAGCAGCGATTATGCAAAATCTTATCAGAGAAAAAAAGTCACGATAGCCGAGTAGTTGGGTGGTCGGAATTTCGAGTCAAGAGACCCGAGTTCGATCCCCAGGTGGCAGGCTTGTACCAATGGGTTTTTCAAAAACTTATGTACGAATCGTTTGCTTGGACATAAAGACGGCGACGGGCTCACCACCTGTCACGTTGTCCCGAATATATCTTGGGTGGAAGGTGGGTCAAAGACTAGAACTCTGTGTACCCCTGTATTGGGAATTGCGTGTAAGATATTTATTTATTTTATCAGACACTCGTGTCCTATAGTGAAGTATTTTTGAGGAGAAGTGTGTTTGTGTGTATGTGTACATGTGTATGTAATGAAACATGAACAAACCATTTGTAACAGACATGTAAAAATAAATCCTTAGTAGCGCAAGGCGCACGAAGACCGCCGACTCACCTAAGCCACCTAACGCTTTTCTAACAGCCTGCAGCCACCTGCCGCGCACTTTTTAATCGTGTTACTTACCATACCATATATGTAGATGTCTAGAATTACAGTGCGTGCCATAGAGCACGTAAGATTATAGACACGTCTAATGCTGAAAGCTTGACTCATTTCTTTGCTAAATTTAAATTTTGGTCGACTGGACTTGTCAGTATTTGAAAATGCGTGGGGATAAAAAACTGGAAAAGTATATTATAATTTGAAGAGCGCATTTGCATGTAGGTAGGTTATATATGATGTATTAAGCAATTGAAAATATGATATTTTCATTGGTCAAATTTGAAAAAAACATAGAAATGTAAAAATCGCATTGTACATACAGTCGCTGGCTTTTTGTGAAAGTCAGTGTTGTACTGCGTGTATATATTCTTTGCTTTTTTCTCTGCTCTGTCAAATTTGTCAAATTTTGTCAAGGTTACCTTAATGATATAATAAGCATATATTTCATAAAAATCTCACAAACATATTCAGTCTAATGTCTGGAGGTGAATATAGTGTGTGAGAGATCGTCTAACCAGGCTTGGTAACAGCGGTAAATCCGAATGATAGAGATCTCAGACAAGAAAAATAAAAGCAGAATTATCTAATATTCATCAAATTCTTCCACACACATTCCACAAATTTGTTATGCGTATCTCGTTTATAATATTCTTCTTTATATCTCTCAAAAGATTTCCTTTCTCAATTCCAATTACTCATAGGCTTCCGTGAAAGGTACGTTGAAAGGACTTATTTGTCTAAACCTAAGTTAATCCAATATTAGGAAAATACGCGAACTTTTTTTGGCAACGTCAAGAGTTTCTAAAGTCTATGGGCGGTCATAGTCCTGTGGTTAATAGACGTGATTTGAGCGCTCTAACGCAGCCTGCGGCCGAGTACGGAACATGTTCCTGCTGTCACCTGCCCTGGCATTCCTTGCCGTGATTACACTGCACCTGTGTATGGAGATGGCTGGTAGGATGTAACGCGCGAGTTTGCTTTGAGTTTTATTGAGAGAAAGCTAACGTTGTGCCTTTGATAGCTAATAAATTTAAAGACGATTCGTGTACGTATGACTATAGAATTATCGCTTTATTCGAATGAACACGAAAGATTACGATAGGAACGTGACTTTTTATGAATTTGGTTGAAGACAATCTGTTACTTACTAATTTTTATTACAATATCAGGGTTAAAAGTTATCTCTAACATTCGAGTATATTATGTTAATTTAGGTACAAAGAGAAACAAATTGTTACATTTAGTAAAAACAAATTGTAATACTTATCGTGACTTAGACACTAGTTAACGCTATACATACATACATAACAGCCTGTTAAAGTGCACAGCAGGACATAGGCCTCTCCCATAGAGAGGATTTGCCATAATCGCCACGCTTGGCAAGCGGATTGGCGATCGCAGTACCAGACCACTCGCACCTCAGGCGCTGCTGCCCATGTTTGATCAGATTATTTTGGTCTGGTATTTCTTAGCGATGGTTATCCCACCATATTTCGGTTGCCGTTCCCTTAGTCGCCTCTTACGACACCCACAGGAAGAATGGCAGTGGCAATATTCTTACGCCGTTACCACACGGTATACCTTTTACGAAATAAATAAAAATAACTAGTTTCGGGTCATCGTCTGATAATAGTTTTATGTCTTTGTTGACTAAGTCAATCATATAATTTTCATATTGTGGAATAATTTGTTAAGAATTATACCATTGATTTAGCACAGTTAATTATAACGATTGCATTTTGCAACTAGCCTTATCCATTATTGTGCAACCTTGAAAAGTAGTCCGTCGGTCTGGGTTTTAAGAGGTAATCTTTTATGTTCTTCCTAAAGTTAAAGGGGCTATTCTGCGTGTCTCTGCGACACCTAATCTGCATAGATGTTCGTAGACATAGAATAAGGAACAATAATAGAACTTTAAAATTTATACTACATTATTTTGGCTAGCCGAGTTGTTGAGTGATCGAGATTAGAGTCAATAGACCCGAGTTCGATTCCCAGGTGGCAGGCTCGTACCAATGGGTATTTTCAAAAACCTTAAGTACGGATTGAATCGTTCGCTTATTATGTCCATAAAGATGACGATAGGCTCACCACCTGTCCCTTAAAGATGTCTTGTAGGTTGGTCGAAAAGACTTAATTGTCTAGACCATTTTTTACCCCTGTGTAGTATTTGAATATCGAGTGCAAACAATTAAAGACAGTCGTTTCTCAAGATGTCGTTAATAACACTTATAGCAGATTTCTCTCTTTTATGCAACACCCTGCATTGGGAATGGCGTGAAGATACATTTTTAATTGCCGTAGTCAAATAATAAACAAGTCTTTGACAAGATGTTAGCTGAGTGGACTGTGGGCTACTTGATTCTCGCCACATCCTGGCGCCGGCTTATGCGCAATAGAGACAACTGCATTTTAATTAGAGGTAGATTATATAGAGCGGATGTGTTATCTGCATTTAAACATACATTTTATGTGACTAATTCATCACTTAAACCCAACATTGCGGTATATAAAGAATGATTTATATACATATATAGGTTTTGAAATAACCCATTGGTACTAGTCTGCCACCTGGGGATCGAACTCAGGTCTCTTGACTCGAATCGCGATCACTCAACCACTCGGCTAGGCAAAATTATTTAGTATAAATTAAAAAATTCTATTATTCTTCTATTATTCTATGTCGTCTCGCGATCACCCAACAACTCGGCTATCGTGACTTTTCAAATAAATATAAATTTATTTTATTTATATTCTAAGCACGCCAGCAAAATATTAAAAAAACGTAATAATCGGATAGTTAGTTACGGAGTTCACCGAGAGCAACAACGTGACACCTGAATTATTTGTAATAGATACTTGAAAAGATATTTTTATCATATACACATACACTATACAACATAACAAACATTAACAACTTAATCTTTTGTGCAATAGTTTAATATTTTAAACGCAAAGCTGGGATGGGTGGATGAATACACATATGGTTACTTTTAATTGTAGAAAAATGTTCAAGAAAAGTACATAAAATGGATTCCTGACAGTAAAACCATTTTAAGCATAGTTCATATATATATGACGGGAGTCCTGAAGCGATTAGTGCTTTATTAAACTGCGAAAACCTGCTTAAAGCTAATTTTAGGAAATTATTTACACATATTCTGTTGGCTAGATTTTAATACCATTTTGAAATTATCGTCGTTGAAGCAAACTTGGTGTTGTTCACTCTATGTTAGTTACAAGCAGAGAATTACACTTATGGTGTAATTACACATTTATTTGAATATTCATCGGCGTGATGTCAACTGTGCCCACTCTAAGTACTGCTGTCCGCAACTCAAGCTTAACTTTTTAATTGAGACTAGACTATGTAGAAATCACGTCGTCATTTCAAATATAAAATGACCGGTAAAGCCTGTTGCTACGGAGGCTTCGACATTACATCTTATAATTTATATCACATTGAGTCGTTTCCAGGAGAAATATTTTTAGCTTAATCACTATCAAATGACATTCCAAGATGGCCGACCGATGATATCTTAGGAAGCGTCGTGTCAAAGGGCGGGAGCTTGGACGAGGTAATCTCGGCAATGGTATGTGGTAACTTGATGGACGCATAATTTGTCAGGGTGACATTAATGGTAATACAACGTGAAACTTTTTTAATTTGATTCGGGAAGGCGATTATTTCACAGTTACGAGTAAGTTCACGCTTATTAATAGCACAGATTCGTTTTTTACTATCAACAACTTGTGGCTTTTACTGCGCTATCTCAAGGAAATCCGTGATGGACATCTAAAATCTCATGTCTAGTCATATAGACCAGAAACGGTACTTTTTCGCCTCCAAAATTTACCACAGGTTTTTATCCCGGTGGGTCTAAAAAATATAGAAATGGTATAGAAATATTGAAATACCAAAACTAAAACTATGGACACCGTTTACGGAAAGCAGTAAATCGGATCACGGGAGAGGACTATCATAAGCAGAGGACTTACTGCCCGTACGTTAGTAAGTATAATCAAATAGACAAATCATAGAAAACCATTGAACATTATTCGTAATTCATTATGGATCTTTAGTTGATTAGTAATTTGCTTAGGAAAAATATTTATATTAAACTTACAACATTCAATAAATATATCTACGGTCGACGGTTACATGATATAAATGTTTTGAGTAGCGATTCATACTTAAGACTGATAAACACGGCAAAGTCCTTCATTGCTGTTTATGGCAAATATAATATTTATTAATTTAGTGTCAGACAATGTTTATTATTAACACAATTTTTACTTTATTTTATAACTACATATAATAAAATTTTTAGTTTATAATCATAATATTTACTGCCAAAACTAAGAATCTAAATGTAACCAGCGCGGTTATCATAGCAATTGATAATTAACATTAGGCATGTGAAATTATCTCTATAACTTTATTATAAGTATTATGAAGTAATAATATTTTTAGGTTTGGTTGTTTTGTCTGGTATTATGTAGCATCAGTATTTTTGACACTACATCAGACTTCCTACAATCTTATCGTATAAAGACATGGAAACTTGGACAATTGTCATTTCTGTTTTACGAATGTTTACTAATTTAACTAATTTAGAGGCTCGTTACAGTCTCTTGGTATCTCCTGTATGGGTAATTGGCCATATCGCCACGTATGACAAAATTTTGTTACTTGGAAATATATAAATTATGCGCAGCAGTGCCGTGTGGTATCGACGTAAGAATAACATATACTGAATACATACCCCTTTTATCATGTGGTTGTCGTAAGAGGCGAGTAAAGGATAAGTTTAGAATGCGGTTAACTGCCGACAGATGGCGGAATAACTATCTCGGAAAATGCCAGACCTAAATTCATCAGACCGATAACGGCCAATTGCGTAAGATGCAAGATGGTCTGGTATTGTGACCTCCAATTCGCCCTCGAAGCGTCGCGACTATAGCATAACCTCCCTTGCGAGAGAGACCTTCGCATCGCAATGAATAATAAAATAAAAATTATAAATATCAATCAATCAATCAATATCAATATCTTCACGAAATTCCCAAAACAGGGGTAGACAGTAGTCTAGTCTAGACAATTAAGTCTCTTCGACCCAACTTAGACCGAAGATATTTTCTGGAGAATATTATAAAAAACGAATTATATGTACCTAATATATAATTCGTTTTAGCAGGAAATCTGAGAAAATGGAAGTAAACGAGTTTCCATATTAAACTGTTTAATGGCTATGATAGCAGATCCACTTGTTTAAAAATATTAAAAAATTAATAACCAGAACAAAATCGTGAGATGAAATTATGTTGTCGATTTATGGTAATATATTATCTGTGAGATGAATATATATATTGAATATTGAACAAATAAATGAATATGTTAATTAAGGTGCGGCATGTAGTATTTCTAACATATATGCGTAATTTATCATATGAGCACGCGACACCGCGTTAGGTTTTGTAAAAAATATTTTTTTGTAATAAAATAAAGTGTAATGCACTGTCAAAAAGTACAAAATACTCTGAAGGTGGAGATTTGTTTTAGTGGATAACATTTTAATATTAACCATAATTGTAATGGATGTTTAACACATTGTCAATTTTCAACTATAATAGGAGTTTAGAATAATCAGTTAATTTCTAGAGAAGTTTGGCCTTTAGTACGCTGAACTCAAGATCGATCTCCGGACCATAAAATGTAAATAGCAATTCGAATTTACCGCGAGCACTGGGTTATAGAAAATCACCATGAGTAAAAAGTAAGTCACGATAGCCGAGTTGTTGGGTGGTCGGAATTTCGAGTCGAGAGACCCGAGTTCGATCCCCAGGTGGCAGTACCAATGAGTTTTTCAAAAACTTATGTACGAATTTCATCGTTGGCTTGGACATAAAGGCGGCGACGGGCTCACCACCTGTCACGTTGTTCCGAAAATATCTTCGGTGGAAGGTGGGTCAAAGGGACTTAATTGTCTAGACTTGACCTCTGTCTTCCCCTGTATTGGGAATTGCGTGAAGATATTTTTTATATATTATTACCATGAGTAAAATCAGCATTTTTGAGAATAACAATAAAAATTCAATTCCCTTAAAATATTAATAGGATTTGACTTTAGACCTGCTAAAGATAGGCTCATATCTGTGAAGTTACTATTGTGGTCAATACCGGCCCCTGGACTTAAATATGGACGTGTTACATTTACCATTACTTAGCTCACTCTGTTTCTCAATTTGTAAGTTTTGTAAATACGGTGTGTTAATAAATTTTAAGAATTTCCTAATACGCATTATGGAAGCTGCGAGATACTGTAATATTGGAATAAAATAAAATAATAGATAAGTACTTTTATAAATATTTACCTTTTGCCTTAATTATATATAATTTGCATTAGTTTATGCCATATTTACATAGTTGGTAGTGACCCTGCCTTTAAAAGCTCAGGGTTGTGGGCTCGAACCGCGCTAGGTACAAACATTTCTGTGGTGAATATGTATTATATGTACAAAAGAATTTTGCTGTGATATAGAAATTTATCTATAGCATGTCTCACGTTGTCCTGAATAAGCTTCAGTGGAAAGTAAGTAAGGACTTCATTTGGTAGACCTCCACCGATTATGGGATATTGTGTGAAGATAAAAATTTATGTAAAAATTTAACATAATTGTGGTGAACGAAAAAAATATGATTTTTTTTTATCTTCAATGGGTTCGTAGTAATGGGACCATAGAGTGACAATTGTATACCACCATAGCAACTGTTTATGCAGATATAAAAAATCGCAGACCAAAATAGTCTAAACGGACAGCGGAATGTTTGGGTTTTTCCGTATCGACTGGTTTGTGCAAAACATCGGATGGAATTCGGCGGCGGAGGCTCTGAGTTCCGTGTTTTGCGGCGCCGGCCGGCCCCGGAATGCAGCCGCGCTTGCTATTAGTCTCTATTGTAGAATTTAGAATAAATCTATACATTGTGATATAATAAAAGACTTGAATGTCGTATACAATTACCGTATACAAATAAAATGGTTTTGTTAACTCGAATATTATGTAGAATTTATTCGACATTATATGAACAAACACACTCACACTTTAGTGACTATAAAAGTACCAGCCTTTAATAAAATATCAGTAAAAAATAAATAAATTTCACGCAATTCCCAATACAGGGGTAGACAGAGGTACCTTCCACTGAATATATTTTCGGAACAACGTGATAGGTGGTGAGCCCGTCGCCGTCTTTAAGTCCAAGCCAACGATATAATTCGTACAGAAGTTTTTGACAAACTCCTAAGTACGAGCCTGTCACCTGGGGATCAAACTCGAGTCTCTTGACCCGAAATTCTGAATTTTTAATATATTTATGACTTTCCAAGACCATGTGAGAAAATTGCTCTTAGAGGCGACGGATTAGAGTACTCGGATACCTAGACCTCTTTGTATGACGAAAATTATTAATTTGTCAATGACCTTTTGACAACCACGTCAGTGATGATAGTTTAAGATATAATAATGTATTAAACTTAACATGGGGAATGAATAATGAAAATAAATGAATAGCTTCCGTTTTTACTTTGTCGATAAGATATCGTGAAGCGCCAATAACGAAAAATAATATAAATGGTCAATGTATTACACTGCAGCCTTTTTCTATGGGTGTAAAGGTTAAAGTAGGTAAATAGATATCGTGTCTGTCTAATATTTGTTTAATCACACAGTCTGAACGCTAAAATATATTCTACAAAAACTCAACTGAAGCAGTAAAATATCTTAATGAGTTTAGTATCCAAACGATCAACACATACCTAATTTTTATTTTTACCATAATCCTTATACTCTAAAGTCGTTTGTGTGATAGCAATGTGGGTGGTCTCAAATATACGTGAACAAAATAAAATTATTGCTCGCGAGCTGTTGTGCCCCATAGAGTTTTATCGAATATTTTCGTTATTCTCTGGCTTATCTTAAATTATTTAATGTATCCCTGACTACTTAAGACTTCTTTATCTTTCTATAATATTTAAAAGGAATTTATTTGTGAGTTAATTATGATAATGGGTCTCAACTTGAATAATTTTTCGAAAGTTTGGTCAACAACAATCTTTAAATATTTCTTTGACCATTTAATATATTTGTTAACGATTCTAATATAAGAATAATAAACAATTAAAAAAAATACATAAATTGTAGTGTTTTGTTCAGTTGATGTTATTGTGAAAGTTATTGCTTTTCTTGGTTTAGCTAATTAACGTTCAGTTAAAAGTTTGGGGTTTAACTATTTTCTTTTATGTTGTATACTTAGTTAGATTCTTTATATATTTTCATTGTCGTCTTATTTTATAAGTACAATTATCCTGTGAAAGTTATGAAAATTAAAAATAGTTGAAGAACTTAGCGCCTGTTAAAAATAAGTAGCAAAAATTTAAATACATAAAACTTTATGTATTTAAATTTTTGCTATTTATTGTAAATAATAATAAAAATAACACTCAGTTATCTACATGTCTACAAGTATTATTTTTATTATATTACTAATACTAATTATTACTTAGTTGTATTCCCTTTATCATTAGAACACCGAAATATGTGATGTTAATCCATTGAATATCTTTGGAGTTTTACGGACACTAACTTACAGACTTCGGATTTTGAAATAAAGAAGAATAATTTCACCAAATAACAAATTTTAACTTCTATCTATTTTAATTCTATGTGATTCTATGTAATTATAATTATAATAATGAACTAGTATAACAAGATTTATTAATTTCCTTTGCTTCTTTTTTTTTTTTGATAAAAATTGTTCGTTTCAGATTTTTATCAAAACTTTCACAAAATTAAGATGTAAAGCAACGAGTTACTAAAATTAATTGCTTTGCGATTACCTATAATGAGCACAACGCGTCTCTGTCGCCTTTCTCCATATAAATTTGCGAGAGAGATTTGCACTGATATCGGTGGCATCGCCGCCTTTATGTATTGGTGTGTTGGTCAGCGCAAGCAAATTAATAAATGAATACCATATCCGAGAGTAGAGCTGCGGCGACGATCAGGCGGCTGAACACCTGCGTCTGCGCATCTCATTGCTCACAAACGAATTTATGATTTATTTCATTTGCAGTAAGACCTAAATTCGTTTGATTTCTAGTTACATTCTCATTACGAATCACGGATGTAACAAACAAAGTATTCAAAACCCTGTACCTTGAACAGCAAAGTTGGGTTTTACGCTTGTCAGGGCCACTGAGATTCCTTAGACGGAGAGTTATGGGCTTTATTGTTACTTTTTATGTTTTCTTATTCGTCAGGTAAAAGCAAACAAGAAATTGTATAAAATAAACAGAAGAGGTCTGTTTTTTAAGTGTTGTGACACTGGCCTTTCGATAAATAAAGCTGACACAACAAACTGTATTATCGTAAAATTATCGTAAGTCGATACTGTTAGGATGTGTTTAAAGTATTTACTTACTTAGTACTCAGCACGTAGAAACGTGACCGATACCTAGCTTTATTACCTAATATTTAGTCTCAATAACTCTTAACCCCGGTGGCTCACTAAAATTGTTGATTACAATTTTTGTTAAAAAATTGTCACACCCGGCTACAAATACTAAATTGTGTAAAAATTGTATATTTTGCGTGGCTAGGGACCACCGAGGGACGGATTAATTTCGTGGGTGTCGTAAGAGGCGTCTAATAGAAAAGCCTTGATAATATTCATGGCTATCGAGAGATAGCGGTATATCTATATCGATAATTACCAGATCAAAATTCAGCTAACCGGATAGGGGCAGCAACGTCTAAGGTGCAATTTCTAAAATAAATAACATATATTTTATCTTGTATTTTTAGGAAATTTCTTTTCGTTTCCGTGGACACTACGGGATAAAAAGTATTTACAAAGTTTTACTACACTGTTTGTGGGCCCGACTTCCTTTCTGACTTTACTACCCGGCCTCTCTCGTAATCTCCTTAGGAGAGAGGCCGGGTAGTAAAGTCAGTATTTGCCATAATCGACAATCGCAGCACCAAACACTTCGCACTTAGACGCTGAGACCCATCACCGGTCTGAACTACTTTGATTTGGTATTTTTCAAGATGCTTATCCCACCATCTATTGGCAGTCCTTGCAATTTTCAAGGCTTTTATATAGTCACCTCTTACAACTGGAAGAACGGGGCGAAAAATATTCTAAATATTAAAAAAAATATATTATTATTTGGATATTGGAATCATATGTATTGGGAAATGCGTGAAGATAAAAAAACGGTCAGTATAAAAAATGCCCATAATTTTTTTTGTAGTAAACAAGTGTGAAAAAATCGTGGAGCGGAATTTGCTCGTCCCTTTGAAAGTTTTATTCCAGCTTTGGTCTAGAACTTAATGACAAGTTTATATTTTTTAAGCAGATTCTCTACAAATTATTATAAAGAAGGTTGTAGAGTTGCTATTATTTACTTAGATACTCAAAAGATTAAGTTATGACTATAGTGACTCAATGCTTCAAAAGATGGCGCCACTTTATAGTGGCTTCCAATTTTTTCAATTAAAATTGAAATTTGAAATGGTATCTTGCTTTTTTACAAGTATTTACATAAACATCAATTAATTTAATGTATAACTTAATTCAATTATTTCTTTATTGTAACATAACCATGTTTAAATCAATTTATGTAATAAAAGTTTTAAATCACGGTATTAAAATTTTTTATTTTTATACAATATATACAGGCCAAATCCTACGATACCTGAGGGTTCCAACCAGTTCAATCTTCGGGGTTACATACAGAATCTATTATGATTCAATTACCCTGTGGAAAGTCCCCGGAGTCAGGGCGGAAAGCGTCGTATCGTGGTGATACAGGCCGGTCTGGTGCCATAGGGAAGGCTTTTTACCTGTGTGGTGTCAGGCCGTAGCGTTGCTCAGAGCAAAGGCGATGTTGAAAGATTTGTATTATCTAACCAAATGGGGCTTACTCGGTGAGGAACTCATTTTTTGAAAGTTATCCTTGGAACAGTGATAGCACATAGCCGTGTGGTTGGATGATCGGAATTTGAAAAAAATTATGTATGATTTAAAATATTTGTTCAATTTGACGCAGTGAACATAGAGACTCACCACCTGTTACAATATACCAAAATAAGCTCCGGAGAAAGATGGGTCGAAAGGACTAAATTGACTATACTTCTAAAAAAAAAAAGTAGTAAAAACTTTTAATTTGCAAACCGTAATAAATACCAGAAAATAAGCAATTAATATTACAAAGTAACAAAGTAAAAAATATTCTAAAAAACTAATTTTATCTCTGACTTAAAAAAATCATTTATATAATAATAACTTATTTTATATTTATATAAAAAACCTTAAAATAAGACATAAGATGATCACAATTTGTTTGAAGTAATTTAAATTTGTTGCAAAAAGTTCTTTTGCTTCGATGCCCCCAGAGAGATTTGAACTCTCGACCCCTGGTTTACAAGACCAGTGCTCTAACCCCTGAGCTATGGAGGCCACGCGTGAAGTGTTCGTAAAATGTGTTTAATAGATTCGCTTATCACTTTAGCATGAGTAATACTTGTTTAATCATCTACATCGTGGTATTGGGACGTAACAAATAAAAATGTAGAATTATTTTGTTGGTTTCATCATCATATTTCTTACTGTATACAAATTCTTCAATTGTTCAAACGGCATTTTTAATTGCTAATAAAATTTAAGATGGCATAGAATTTAGTAATAAATAAATAAATAAATATCTTCACGCAATTCCCAATACAGGGGTTGACACAAGTCTAGTCTAGACAATTAAGCTCCTTTGACCCACCTTCCACCGAAGACATTTTCGGGACAACGTGACAGGTGGTGAGCCCGTCGCCGTCTTTATGGCCAAGCCAACGATGTAATTCGTACATAAGTTTTTTGAAAAACCCATTGGTACGAGCATGCCACCTGGGGATCGATCTCGGATCTCATGACTCGAAATTCCGGCCACCCAACCACTCGGCTATCGTGACTTCGATATGTATGTTACTTTTTATAATACTTGTAACTATTTGTTTGCTTAAAAGTATTTATATATATATATATATATATATATATATATATATATATATATATATATATATATATATATATATATATATGTATATATATATATATATATATATATATATATATATATATATATATATATATATATATATATATATATATATATATATATATATATATATATATATATATATATATATATATGTATATATATATATATATATATATATATATATATATATATATATTACCATACTGGCATACGCAGTGAGGAGGTGTCTAGACAATGAAGTATCTCTGGACTAGATAGGGAAAGGTGGTGAGCCTGTAGTCGTCTTCATGTCCGAGTTACCGTTATAATAAAAATATTTAGCAAAAAATAGAGAGTTTAAGAAAAAAGACCGTGTTTTTGACTACTATTTATTTAAAAAAAAAACAGACAACACGAGCCGAGAAACTCACTCAATCCCCTTTTGAAAAATTAGCACATACATTGCTGGTTTACCGAATTGTGACGTGGAGCTCATTCACGAGTGTGTCACCGAGTTCCCGGGTTCTAAGATTCAAATGAATAAATGGCAAACATTATAATTAATCTTTGGGCGACTTAAATCTGTGATGTTTTGGACTGGGGCGTTTGACATTTTACTCGTATTTTTATGGTTTAAAAATCGGATTTTTTTTCTGTTTTGTAAGGCCTCATTTTCACCAAAATTAAACGGGCAAAACAGGTAAAATTCGGCGTCTTTATTATATAAATATGGAGTTTGGTGACCGTAATAGCGTTACTACACTAATTAAACTTTGGTGAATAAATTGGAAAGTCTATTATTGGAAATTCCTTTATTTTATATTTCAAAGCGAAATACGATGAATAATCACGAAAAATTTTAAATAACTGAAATTTTTAAACTTGAAATATAGCTTATAGATTCGTGGGTTGGTAGGACCATAATATAATAAATAAATGAACTACATGTTACAGAAATTCGTAGTCTTTCGTCTCATCATGTTTTGGTCAGTGTCACTTGGTTTGACTGTGAGAGAATTCTTGATTACCTCAAGAGGTCTCGGAGTAAGTATACGTATTCGAGTTATGTTTAATTTAAAATCCTAATTTCAAAATTTCCAGGCAAACTGTTGCCAGATTTTAAATAATCTTCAGATATTTAGAGATCGTATTGCCTTATTTATACCTTAACACGAATAAATACTTAGATCATTAGACTATTTATTATTTTCAGTCTTACTTTGTGAAGTTCACAAAGTAAGACTGAAAACAACATTAATGAGATGCTAAAATTGTAACATGTGATGCTTAAAGTATCCACTGCAGCATTTCTATTAGCTAAATCACGAAAATAAAATTAGTAAGTGAATAAAATACCACCCAGCCAAAAATTAAGAACTGTATTCAACTGCCCCCAGAGAGATTTGAACTCTCGACCACTGGTTTACAAGACCAGTGCTCTAACCCCTGAGCTGTGGAGGCGATATTGCTTAGTGCTATAAACACATTCTGCTACACGTTTGTTTTATATCCAATCAGCTGTGCAAACTAAATTTTGAGGTTTAGTATTTACGTTTTATTGTCGGTACAGGTAGGCATCGGTATATAAAATATATGAAGAAAGAAATATGATAAAAACCGCTACAACAGCGCTACCTTTCAATAATAAAAGGTTACATGCACGTGCAAAATTATTTATCAGAATAATACCACCCCTGTTCTTTCCGTGGGTTTTGTAAGAGGTGCCTGAGGACACCACCCCCGTTTTGTGCTGTATATAAAAGCGATTTCTTCCAAACAACTTTTAAATGGACAACATTGTCAGAAATCGGAAGTTGTTTGGAAATGCATAAAAGGAATTAATAGTATATTATAAGATTTCAGGAATTAGTCAAAATATAATTTGTACAAAATAAACATCTTTCAATCTTCATACACCAGCAATGATATACTTGTACAATAGATCGGGATTACGAATCGGCTCACGCTATCAGCTCGTTTCGATAAATCGAGCAAAACGTAATCCCGCTGAAAATGTTGCGCTTACGCAATTGTGTACTGTACAGATTTGCAGCGTTTGTTGTACAAAACGGTCACGTAATATTTTCTAACAAGATGCGTAGGCTAATATGTAAATGTGGGTTAACTGTGACATATTCCTCACAATATTACTGCGTCATGCATTAAATAAAACTTGTTCCTCGGCAAGAATTTTCCATATTATGAAAGAAGGTAACGAGCAATCTTATGGTATGTGACTACCGAAGCTAATATTCAATAGCACTACAGGTTATTAGTGCGGTGCCAATCTTTAAGAAAGTATAAGAACAGTGGAAAATGTACAAGGAACGGTCATGGATTGGATTGTCGGTCTCCAGTTACCTACACCGGGTGAAATGCAGAAAAATAAGATGCCTCTATTCCACGACGTAAAATACCTGACTTAATTTAAGTAGACTGGTGACAAGCAAGAGCGCCTACTATGTGAGATATCTAGTACTGCTATTGTAGTACGTAATTACCTCACGGCAGATTAGCTTGGTTTATATAAATATAAAATATGATGTAATTAAAATAAAAAATCCAGCTTTATCTGTCTGATCGTAGCTATAAATTCTATGTATTTGTATAGTCATTATCCTGTAGTAAAACAATATTATCAAATGAGATCGGTCATGTTACGTCAGTCTTTCGGGCTCAAGTAACGTGGCGCACGAATCACGAGAACAGATGTCGACCACCGGACACGGGCCAAATGTGGCGGACGATGTGAAGCGATGTCAGCTTGCGCGGCTATTTTGCATGCTTGCGCCCAAAATGGGAAGCGGGCATGGCTCCTGCCAAAGCTATATAGGGTTCTGTGTGGGTTGACTTAATCGATCTCGAGAAAGTTCGAAAAGGGCATTGGCTCTTAACCGAAATAGACTAGTCAAAGAAATAAATTTTTCACGAACTTCAAAAATGGTTAAAATTTTCAATTCGGGTACGTTTTTTTAATGTTTATCCCATCATAACTCCAAATGTTAACAGTGTTTGTGATTTCAAAGTCAGAATTAGTGACTCAGTAGTCAGTCACTAATCCTGAGTTTGCGGCAAGCTTACGGTGTCCGTGGTAGAACGCACATCATAACTCAATGAATAGAAATAAGTGGCAGATTTTGGTACCACCGCCACGCAGTAATATCATAAAGTAATACAGTACCTCCCACAATTCATCAGTTTAATTTCCTAGACCTAAGGCTGTCTGGAAGACGTCGCCTTTATAATTAATATGCTCAGGAAATTATTTAATTTTCATATGCTTATAAGCTGTATAAACATTAATTAGATACGGTATTACAATTTTTATTGTTTTAATGTCGGTACAACGTATTCCTATTATAGACAATTTATAACATATCTATACACAGCCTCCATAGCTCAGGGGTTAGAGCACTGGTCTTGTAAACCAGGGGTCGAGAGTTCAAATCTCTCTGGGGGCAACGCTTATTTTATTATTATAAATTATTAATATTTAGTAAATTTGTTATTCATTAGGCTGCAAATTAAAAGTGACGCAGAGGTAAGGTACAATTTCCCTCCCAGAGTGAAATTGATATTTTAAATTTTTTGTGGTAAATATAGTATTGACTTGTATGATGACATTCGAAAACCAACCATTATATTTATTTAATGCATCTAAAAAAATAACAAACTGATGAAAAGCAAAAGTGAAAGGTAAAGCTACCAAAGTCTTTTTAAAAGATTGTAGTGACTAACGAACTAAATGAAATGGTTTATGGTAATCTACAAAAGTGATTGCCAAGTTGATTCAAGAAGGGTAAAATGGGTGTTACGTAATAAAACAATTGCAGGCTGCAGAAAACGAATATCAATATTACCTTAGATGACAAATGGCAAATTACATACGGTACGTAAAAAAGTACGGGAAAAGGCAAAGTACAGTAGTGTAAATGGATTAATAAAAAAAAAAAGAATTTTATTACGTCATCTTTTTATTTTGTTTTATTGTCATCATAAATATGGGCTTTTCCAAAAGCCGGTTATAATTTAATCGGCATGCTTTATGAAATTCTCGTGTAAAGAAAACAAAAACACATCGATAATCGAAAACATGGCAAAGTACTTAATATATCAATTATCTATATGAGACATACATTTACTGGCTGTTCATATCGCTTAAGGATTTATCATTATCACCGTTGTTGTAAAGGTGGTATATTTGTTCTATGCCTAGGAGTCGTCTGGGTCTTTACCACACTCTGTCTGTCTATTTTTGCCGCCAAATAGCAGATTATCGATAAAAAATAAATAAATAAATTACTTCACGCAATTCCCAATACAGGGGTAGACAGAGGTCTTGTTTAGACAATTAAGTTTCTCCGACCCACCTTCCACCAAAGACATTTTCGGGACAACGTGACAAGTGGTGAGCCCGTCGCCATCTTCATGTCCAAGCCAACGATATAATTCTTACGTAGGTTTTTGAAAAACCTGTTGGTACGAGCCTGCCACCTGGTGATCAAACTAGGGTCTCTTGACTCGAAATTCCGACCACTCAACCGCTCGGCTATCGTGACTTTACAGATTATCTATCGTGTTCTATTCATATTGTATAGAAGTTTAAAAGGTGAACGAGTGTAATAACATTTTTATGTCCATAAAGAAGATTAGAATATCTAGGCAATCTGTGCCTTTCGTAGGTATCTAATTTGAAGAATTTATCTAAATTGTTATTAACTATTTTATATATGTAAAAATATAAAATACTACATTAAAATGGGCAAATAAAACTAGACATTCTAAGCATAACCGTTAATCGACGGAGTTGCCCTACAATACAATCAAGATAATATTTGTTCGAACGAAATAACAATTACAAGATAGTGATTGTCATTAAAATGAAGCATTTAATAATAAATTGGCTATAAAAGTGAAATATATTAAATAAATTTCTATCGACAGTAATTGCTGTGGTTGGTACCGCTACCTCAGAATTCAATTTTACAATTTTGTTAACGCGTATTCGAAAGTACTATACTGTACAACTTAACGATTTTATGTTTATGGCTCCTGCAACAGCTTAATTAGTCAGTTAAGTTAAAAAAAACGTTTATTATTTATACATCCCTTGAAAAAAGTGGATTGCAGATTTTTTTATATTTTTAACAGGTGATACTCCCTACTTATGTTTTTATGTAACAGTAATTATTACCTATAATATTTTAAAAATAAAAGGAATAGTTACAAATAAACCTGGAATAAAGTTACAAAAATGTACCAAATTCAAATAAGATTGATGGCGATACCCGGCTATAAATACTATTGAAGAATTAAGCCTGTGGTTTATAAAAAATTACAATAAGCATAAACGACAGTCATGGTAGAAAAGGGAGAATATACCACCAATATTTTAATGAAAAATATCTACTAATAGTTGTTAAAATATATTATTGTAACTTAGTGGAGAACGACCGATAGTGAAAATGTAATGTTCCGAAAGTTAAAATAGGAAGTCTGGATAGGCGAAGGCTTATTGTTGAATTTCTTGTGATCAAATTGCTTGATACTTGAGTACCTCGAAGTGCGTGATTGTTGAAAAATACCAGATTGTCTAAGATGAACGTTATCTGGTACTGCAATCGCCAATGTGCTCGCTAAGTGTGGTGAGTATTTTTTGCGGTAAATCTTTTTGAATGTTCATTAACCCTATATCCAGTAGGGGGCATATGAGTATATCATGTATTGTAAAATATATTGCAAAAGTAACTAGGTAAATTAAAACCAAAAAAGATACTGTTACTCGTATACGGGTAGTGCGTGACGTTTCAGACACCCACATGCTGTACCGATTAAGGCCAGACGTGCGGCCTTAAAATAAACGTTGAAAAAACAAGAACGTTACCGGTACGTTACAGTAAATTATCGGTTTGCAGTATCGGTTGCCGGCGGCGGTGCGCGGGCGCCGGCCGCCATAACTGGTGACTATAATGACCGCCAATTTCTGAACCAAATCGATCATCACTTGAATGCGAAGTGATCTACGAGATGCTACAAAAGTTGCTTCGCTTAATCAAAAGTAGGTTTTGAGTTTGGTCGACGAGAAGCTGAAGGACATTCCCGTGGCACACAGTGTTTCTTTACCACAGTTGCCAACTGTCTTATCGTTTAGGTCGCAATCTACGAAACGTTAGCGCACAATGGGAAATAGTCCGAGGTCCAATTTAGTGAGAGGCCCTGATTGTCACGATTACAGTGTATATTTTTAAAAGTAAACGAAATTGCTTGAAGATATTTTTTAAAGGATATTCGCGAAAGGTCGGATAATTGGTATCTGCTTGGGTGAAGCCAGAAAAAGTTTAACTTGTTTTTGAATAAATCTTGCTATGATTTTTGATTACGTTATTAAAATACAGTAATTGTTAAGTCTATAGAATATTTTCTACTTTGTAATTAAAAGATTATCAGAGATGATTTTTCTTCTCTTCTACAGTATTTTTTTTTATCTATGCAATTTCAAAATAAAAGTGAAATAGGGCCCTGGGCAGTGTGATAAATTCAGCTCTAATCGATCGATCGATCGCCTAGTTGGTAGTGTCCCAACAGTAGGAGAAGGATCGCAGATTCGAATCCGCTAGAGGCAAACATTTTTTACCTATGTCCATTTGGGGCAACGTGACACTTGGTGTGTTAATTAAAAAATATCTTCACGCAATTCGGTTGTAGACAGAGGTCTAGTCTAGATAATTAAGTCCCTTTGATCCACCTTCCTAAGAAGATATTTTCGGGACAACGTGACAGGTTGACAGCCCGTCGCCATCTTTATGTCCAAGCCAACGATATAATTCGTACATAAGTTTTTTTTTTTAAAACCCTTTGGTACGAGCCTGACATCTGGGGATCGAACTCGAGTCTCTTGACTCGAAATTCCGACCACCCAACCCCTCGGCCTTTATGTAATTTTGTTCAATGATTACTCATTAGTGTAGTCTTGTTAACGTCATCATTCTAATCAAATTAAAAAAGTTAATATACTAAATAAAAAATATTTCTAAATCTAAACTTAAAATCAACTAATCAAAATATAAACAAACAAATGTAACAATAAATAAATTTACAAAATGAATTTCATAGACTTATGATACATAGACTGACTCAATTTGTTCGTGATCAGTTCATAGGTGAGTCAAATGCCATTAGTCTTACGGAGTTATTGGATATTTTCGTAACGTTGATAGCTGTTGTCAATGAATGGATTTATTTATTTTGAATAGACTACATTACAAGTTATAAATGTATACCCGAATAATTATTTTCTTTATACCTCGAATAGAACTTAAAATTAATATTCTTTAGAAAAAGGAACTTCGTTCCTATCCAGTGTCCCACGACACCACACGTTTTTTTTTCTTCTTCTCTGTATTATATGGTTTTATTTTGGAATATGCTTTAATTAAATGTGGGGCTGAACGTCGTCTATTCTTTGCTTCGTTCGTGAAGGTTTGTAATTGCATAATATAACAAAACAAAAACAAAAAAGGAGATACCCGGAACCTCCCGAAACGGCGGCACATTTAAAAAACAATGACGTTTGTTAAAGGAAAATTAACGTTACTGCATCGAAAATAAAGATCGATTTTGGCATAACTCCTTCTACAGAAGCGAAACCAGAACATAACGTAAAATAGATAGCTGTCATGATTTATTCAATAGATTATTAATAACGGTAAAATTATAACATTTTATTGACTAAATTGTTCCTTATTACAGTATTCTTTGTTTACAACGTTACCGGAACAATGAAGTTGTTTTTAATGAGGATGTAATTAGTAACTTTTGGTTGTCGGTAGCTAAATTGTAGTAGTGGTTCAATTGAACAATTCTTGTTACTTTTACCCACAACCCTCAACGGCTACTGCACCTCTTATACTTATGGACATCTTCAATCGAAGCGGAAGATGGTTATGACATACTTTTTTTTTATAGAATAGGCCGGCAAACGAGCAGGCGGCTCACGTGTTGGTGAGTGATTACCGCCGCCCATGAACACCCGTAATACCAGAGACATAGCAGATGCGTTGCCGGCCTTAGAGTGCCCCCCCCCCAAATTGGGGGAGGAAGGTGTGTGGGCCTCCGGTTACTTGCACTCACCAGACGAAACGGAGGAGTTTGTAAGACTTCTACTTCACGCCGGTATTCTGTGAGGTCGTGGTACTTCCCCGGTCGAGCCGGCCCATTCATGCAACATCAAAAGCTGATGCGTGGCTCTACCACTGTAAAAAATATGTGAATTATTACTGTACAATTATTTGTATTAAATAAAAATAAAATAAATAAATATCTTCACGCAATTCCCAATACTGGGGTATACAGAGGTCTAGTCTAGACAATTAAGTCACTTCGACCCACCTTCCTCCGAAGATATTTTTTGGGACAACGAGACAGTTAGTGAGCTATACATAAGTTTTTGATTAAAAAAAAACCCAATGATACGAGTCGGCCACGCGATGGAACTCGGGTCTCCTGACTCAAAATTCCGATCACCCTATGTTCACTTCGTCATTAATATCTGTATATTTAATATATTCAAAACGGAAGAAATCAGTGGTTTAAATGTGAAATTGCAAAAGAAACAGGTAAGGATGCGGGCGGATCTTTTGGCTCTTTTAGCAAGGATTATTTTCTCTAGAAAGCTTTATCCAGACGAATGGAAAGGTGACTTGTATTTATGAGTAACGGGTTTCCTAATTATTTGTAAATCATAAGAAAAAAAAGCAATTTTTTATATTTTTTGCCAATGAATAAACTGCTTCCTTTAATTTTTCGTTTTATTATTTAATTGTTTTATTATTTTTAATTTCTTCAAGTACAACCATACTAATCATAATCTTCAAGTATACCAATATAGGTACTAAACGATCAATATACTCTTCGCACGCGTGATCTTCAGCGTGTGCAATTTCAATCATTTGTATTTACATATTTGAAAACCCGATAGCCTAGTTAGTAGTGTCCCTGCTTTCGAAGCTAAGAGTCGTGGGTTCAAATACCGATATAGAAAAATGTTTATGTGATGAATATGTTTCGAACGAACGTTATTTATTATACAAATGTTTGTCCCAGCAACACATTTGTGAAAGATATGTTTGTCGAGTACAAATATTCATATTCATCAGTAATGGATGGTAATTTGGTCACAAATAAGCTTCGGTGGAAAGTTGGTCGAAAGGACTTCATTCTCTAGACCTGTACCTACCCGTGTCTTCCATGTATGTAAATTTATTAAATGTATGTAATATATTTACGATTTTTTTATTTTTATGTATTCAAAGTTCACATAACTTTAATGTTGATGCATGTTTCTTTCAATATCCTCGAAATTCACTGCCATTCTTTATTTTCACACACCTTTCCAATGAATTAAGAGCGCGTAGGCTTGAAAGCACCTTAAATTACTGTATATATCTCACCGAACAATACACCCTTAACGTTGTGTCCCACGCTAATCTTCAGTCATAAAATATCGGACACATTATTTGCTCCAGTTGCAGGCAGTACCGGAATATCGAGCTCAATAACTGACGGCATCGATAGCATGTTCTGACTTGCAATTAATTTAACTAGACTTTGACCGTACCTCATTTTGCTACTGGGCTATCTTACAACAAGCCAGATAATAAAAGCATTTTACAATGTATTGGCGACAGGAATCTTATAGATTTATGTTTTTTCTTTCCCGCCATTGATCGCTATCCACGATGTGTCTTAAACAGTTTAAGTCACTAAAATAATATCTACCATCTGATAATATTAATAAACCAGATAATTTACTGCGAGTAAAGAATCTCTCATTAGCGATTATTTATAACTTTACGTATACTATTAAAGATTTTATCGACTCTGAATTTTAAAGTAAAATGAACATTGTTAATAATCTTCGCATAACTCTATGTATTTTATTTTATATATCCCGACAAAAGTTGTAGGTATGTTTGGCAAATCTTAACGGCAAACCTTTGCTCCAACATTGATTATAGCATGCGATCAAAGCATTCTGTCATCCGGCCTTCCGTCTGCTCAACGGAGCGCGGGCAGCGTCGCGACGTGTGCAGGGTCTGGGTTCGGTTACCGCCTGACGCCGTATCCGATGACCACTTCACGATCATCTCATATGTATCAAAGAGCGGCATGTTGCGTGATTACACATTGTAGTTATTTAAGCGTTGATTTTACCTTGACATTTTTTTGATATTTTATAATCTTTGTTTACGATGTGAAGAAAAACGAATGATTATCGTTTAAGATAAATAAAGATATATTAATATTTTAGAAAGGCGCACTGCGTGCAGGTGAGATGTTTATTTAAAGACAGAAATAGTATCTTTCGCTACACAAAATTTTACATAGAAAGTTCTAGACCATTTAATCTTTTTAATCCACAGTCCACCAGAGTTTATTTTGGACAACGAGACAGTTAGCTAATCGCCATTTAGTGATCAAGACAAAGGTATAGTTTTCGAAAATGCCTTCTTTTTGGGGATCGAACTGGAGTCTCTTAATTAACTAATCCACTACTCGGAAATCGTGAACAATTTAACATACCTAAATTTCTCAAGGCCCAGTCAACTGCTAACATCATTATTACTTTTAGTTTTAAAATTTTTCAACACCTGACTTGTTTTTTATATTTATTAATAAAGGAAGTCACAGAGAGTGGAAAATGCGCAGTCACAAGGCAAACCTTGTTCCGGTATAAGTAATCATACCATATTAATAGTTATTTTTTAATAGAAAATAAATAAAATCATATCATATTTTCAGATAAAACTGGATAGTGCAAAGAGATTTGCTTTCCATCTAATACACAATAGAACGTTCTTTGACAATTAGCTGAAGATAAGGAATGACAATCACTTTAATTTTCAGACTCTAAAAGTGAACAACAGAATATAGGCCTCTCCAGTACCAAGGATTTGCCATAATATTTGGCAACTAAATCGCAGTAACAGACAGCTCAAACTATAGATGCATCTAATTGACACCACTCTGCTTCTTTATCAAGAAGTCACGATAGCCGAGTGATTGGGTGATCGGACTTCGAGTCAAGAGACCCAAGTTCGATCCCCTGGTGACCAAATGGTTTTCCTAAAAACTTATGTACGAATTACATCGTTGGCTTGGGCATAAAGAATGGGAGCTAAAGTCTCATCATCTGTCACGTTGTCCAAAAATTGTCTTCGGTAAAATGTGGGTCCAAAGGACTTAATTGTCTAGACGTCTTTGTACTCTGTATGGGGAAAGGCGTGAAGATATTTTTTTATTTAGAATTTTTACCCTGAACCTATTGTTCGCTGTTGCTATTTTCATTTTTTGCATTGACCTTTCCGTTTAGTCGTATTTTACGACACCCATGGGTAAGAAGCGCTAAATTCCTACACACATAGGGCAAATGACGGCAATATACATCAGATAGGAAATAAAGAAATATATGGAGACTTGAAGAATAGAAAAATAAAAGGCCGATAGAAATTTAGTATCAAATAACTTTCGTTATCAAAACCACAACAACCGCTTGCGTATGTACTTTGAGAAATTATCACAAGTTGCACCGAAATAGGAATTGATTATATGCATCACCGCCGTTTCCGGGCAGACGCAAGCGCCGTAAAGCCCAGTCCCCATTTTAAACAATTGACACCGTTCGTGGGACTGATTTTATGGTAATTTGAACAAATTAAACAGGGTGACTTTGTTTCATTATCGATTTGAATCCGGGCGTGCCTTGTGTTTGTCCGCTGTATTTTGTTAATATTGTTATGGGAATTGCGTAGGTGTTTAAATACCATACTTCTGTTATTAGTAACTATTTAGAAGTGTTATGATGTCCTCTTGGTCTATTTCGATCATATCTGTTGGTACAAAACTTCCTAAGTACATCTGAATTGTGAGTTAGTTTATTATTTGGCAATGAAATTTTATAAAAACACAAGTTCTGACACAGCCACACACACAGGACAGCTAACTTTGGCTTGACAAATTGGTGTTCATGAAATTTTTGCCTATCAAATAGTTGAAAAATGCTTCGAAGTCGACATACTTACCCAATCTCTGCCATGTTATTAAGAAATGGACACATATAACATTACTTTTCGATCTGCAAAAGTCCACTGCAAGAATCTGTAAGGAGGATGGTCATCATCAAAAGTGATCATCTGTTGCCGAAGGTGCTTTCAATTATCGGTGGCATTATTTCCAAATTATGCTTATTGTTTAGGACTGCTTTGGTTTATATTCAAATAGACACAAATCTCCATTTTTCCATTGATGAGTAAATCAAGGCTTTGAAGTGCATGCAGTTGTATTAACGGCACTTAAACGCTTGTTTCAAAGCTGAAACTGGTTTGAGATTGTGGTTCCGCGAAGGCGTGAGAAGGGCAACTCGCGGGATATTCTCATGAGCTGAGTGACGTCACAGCGCACCTGCAAGCGAAGCTGACAAAAGGACAATGTCGCTAAGTGGTTGTCCACTGCAGTTACAGGTCCAAACAAGTTTCAATCTCAAGGTTTCTTCTCGTTTCGCCTCATTTGCAAAGAATAACAACAGCTTTTGCCTCCGTTAATGTTTTTTGTACAGTCAAGAGACGTACATACTAAATGGCTATAATTACTGTATTGCTTATAATGCAAAAATACTTTAAGTCTTCTGTACCTTGAACTAATTGTTTACTGATTACAGGGCATGTGTTTGAACAGTAAAGTTATTAATCTTATTAATAAGAGCAAATAATCAAAGAGCACTCAGTTTGAAAGAACAGCGTGGATGTTACCAACGTTGATTGAAAAAAGTTGATCTAAAGTCAGAAGAAATTTGAATTTGAAACGGGATCATAATTGCATATTTTCCCAATTAAATTGACTTTGAATGATATATTTTATATTTTGTTACAAATTATATTATATATTTGTAATATTACTATATTACATAATTATTATATTACATTCTTTTCTTGCAGTCGTAACAAAACATACATACAAGTTACAACTAATTTAAACTTCCAACAATTACGAACACTTTTGTAAAACATAACCTTACGTCGTAATTCACTTCCGTAAAACCTTGTCATTACGCTAAATGTTATCTGGAATATCTTATAAACTCATTGTCGGACCACCTACAACGCAAATTAAAGGAAATTAAGGAACCTCTGGTATAAATTTAACTAAAGATACGTAAATTTTGAGCGCAGGAGTATATTTCAGAACATAATATGGATGTGCGAAAAACCAGTTCGTGTTTACGGTATAAGTTAACGGATCAACAAGGACAAGAAATAGCATCGAGTACATATATTACCTACGGATATATAATTGAATAACCTGCCTTCTCGTGCTTTTTATGCTTTATTTTGCTGGATCATACGATAATGAGTTATAATCCGATTACATCTAATTGGACATAAATCCAATGGAATAATTATTTCTTTGATTAAAACATTGTACTACTTGATGATTGACTTTATTCGCCTTTAATAACTTGTTTCTTTCTTTAATGGGATAAGAGTGAAAAATAGGTTAACAATCCACCTCATGATTATTGCACTGAGCGAGTAACTATTGCAATCCATTCGCTATCATTTTATCACATTCGCTATCATTTCAAAAGAGAAAGACATTTACATATGCGTTAACCTAAATATATTAATTATTACAAAGCCTTACTTCTCGTAGGATAACAATAGTTGCTCAAGTAGTTACTGTGAACGATTTTATAATTCTTCAGCCGTTGTAAGTGTAATTTTAATATAATTTTTTTTTTGGAATCTTTTTCTTCTTCTTTACAGCCTATCAAGAGTCCAGAGCTGAACATAGATCTCACCAAGAATTTAGATATTTGGAATTGGATTCGTTCTAGTAATTAATTCCGGATATTTTCTTTCAGACATCTTCAATGTACTGGCATTATTTATTATATATTCATGAAAATGTGTATATTATAATTTACAATTTTAGAACAGGATGGATATTTATAAATATTGTTTGTAAATTGTTTAACTTAATGGCTTACATGTTGCCGTATGATTACGGTGTATTTTCGCCTCCTTTTTCTTCCTTTCTTCCCGTAGTAGTCTGAGTGAAGAGATACCTTAAAACTTCTCGTGGTGCACCTTGCTAGCAAATAAAAGAATGTCTTATGTTGGATACAATTACAGAGAGTTAAATGTATACCATTTATAACCTCTCAATGTTCCGTCATCACAGCATATTGGCATGGTGACGAGAACGCTTTGGCACATATCAGGCCTCTTCTCTGTAGAGAATGCTGGATGCATTCTCTAGACGTTTCAAACATGGACGTTTTCCTTGACAGAGTGGACCATCCATTATGCAAGTAAGCCGTCCGTTTATTAACGGTTTTATGATAATTACGAATAAAAAATTCAGTAAAGAGAACACGGATGTCAACAGAGCAACGCGAGTGGTTGTTGACCACGTCGGGCTAGTTCGCGCCGTGGGAAACGCGGGCAGGTGTGATACATACTCGTACGGTTCCAAATCCGCGCGGCGCTCACCGAAATTATGCACATTATCGCGAGGTATTTTAATGATGTCGTATCGCTCGCCGATTATTAACGAGAACACGCCAAAGTATACAATTATTTTTTTTATTTCCATCGCTAATTAATAATACATGATGGCGTCGGAGGCAGGATCCTTAAAAATCTGATTAATGAGAGTAAAACACGTGTTTCACGAGAGGACCGATTTACATTTCAGTTCATTTTAGCTATATCGATTTATAAATTTACTGGTTGCTCCCCGAGGTTTTATTAGGTTATAATTAAATATTTCATATTTTTAATATAATATAATTTATTTCACTTACTATTTACATATTGCAATTTGCCATTACATATTGTCTTATTGGTTAGTGGTTTGACAATATATTTGATTAATATACAAAGTTTAGCGTCGAAAATTTATAAATATTCCCATTTTAGAACTTTTTTACTAAAATTGTCTATATTACTATACATTGTATTGTCTATACATATACATATGTATAGACAATACAATGTATAAGTAGATATAAGCTACCTTAAAATTTAGAGAAACAAATACATATAAGCTACCTCAAAATTTTTAAACCTTTATTGGAACACAAAAAGTAATAAATATAATACAGAATGGCGTAGCAGGAATGATACTCCGTTTCATACTTTTTCCTATCGGTTAGTCAGTTTATTCTTTTACATAAATAAAAATATGCGCGCTGGCGTCGGACGTCCATTTTCGCAAAGCGAAAAACGCGACGCCACTGAAGAAGCGTGAATTTTTTTCCAGATCACTGAAAATGGCCAAGGCCTTATTTGTCCAGCGTGGGTACAATGTATACCTTAATTAATGCTTCTTTATTTTTATCCTATCAATATATACATCTAAGCATTCATTGTCCTATCAATCATACCATTAACTTTATGTAAACGTATATTACTGATCTTGCTTTTAAAATTTTATTAGTTTTATTTTTGGAACTTATAAGTAGCCTTTTTATATTTACTTTATTTCTATTTTTGATGTACTTAGTTAAACCTGGCCACGCTGAATAAATCAAAAGGAAAGTAATCAAGAGTTCTTATGAACATAGATTCTACGAGAAAACACGTTTAATACAATCACTTGGATTCTATTTCTGTGAAAACTTCGGGATAAAGAGTATTAATATAAAGTCTTTTATGGACATGTAACTTTGTGGAAAAGTTTCAAATCGATATAACTATATCTTTTCGAGTAGTGTGACCCCAAATACATGGCAGCAAAATGCTTATATCTAAAGGCTCGAACTGTACTATAATGGGACCAGTGTGACAGTTTCCATCAATATTTTTTCGTTTATTTTGCATCACATACAAAATCTACTCCATTGACTTAAATAAGACACATTAAGTATTGGAAATCGAGTAATTGGCAGTGTAATATATACCCGGTTCTGTTATTATACTCCTTGACTCTTCATTGTAAATGGATGTTTATGAATGGTAGTCATTGCCACACATTGACTTACTTGTTTCTGTGACATACATAAAAATTGCTATATCAGGTAGGATTTCCATTTCACATATAAATTTTAAATTCGCCTTTTAAACATATGGTAAATAAAAACATGTTTTACGAGTTGTTATTAAGCTGAAAATTCTTAAGTTTATTAAACATTATCGACATCCTGGCGGAGGCTCTAAATGTATTGCAAATGAATAAAAAAGGCATTTATTGTGTAACAAACGTGTGGGAACGTCGGACAGGTGCACGCGTTGCCTTAGGAAATCTCAACCAGCTTCTGTGCGCTAATCTTGTACTCATTTACAGTGTGATTTATTTATGAGTGCCTAGTAATTTTTATTGACTCATTTACCTTGTTGGTGTTTATCTATTATTATCTATGCAATATACTTAATATTCTGTGAAATAAATTAAATTAATGTCCTTGTTAGTGGCTGGAATTAACAGTTTTTTTTAAATTGTATCGTAAACACTACGTGAAAATATTATTTTCATTTAAAAACTCTATACTTCTATAATTTTACAGTTTAAATGAAATTAAGTAAAGCACCAGTTTGTAAATGCTAGCTGCTAAGGTTTCTTTTAAATATTCGAAGGAAGGGATTCAAAGAAAGTCTGTGGCCCCTTAACACGTCTCTGTAATAATATTTGTCTATTATTTATCACACATTTATCGCATCGTAGAGCTAGAGCTAAACGGAAGTGTCTGATGCTGCAGTAACGTGCAGGCGGCACCGCTGCAGGACCATGGTCTTGCAGAATGCTAGGAAGCATCATATGCTTCCGCGTTTCGTCGGTTGGTTTCTTTTTACTTCGCTTTTCTTTTTCCCCTTTCCCAGTTCCATTCTTAGGTGGGCAACTGCTTCTGCTCCTTAGGTGTTTTCAGTGAACACATATTTTAATACACGTACATGCGATCAGCGTACCGGACACCTCTCACTGTAAATGCTACCGCCAGCAACCGGATAATTTTTGCAAGGATTTTTTTCAAAATGGTTATCATGCCATCTGCAGTCGCTCATTACGGTATTCAAGACAGTTAGCCGCCTCTAATGACACTCACGGGAAGAAGAGTGGATAGCATATTCTCACTCTGTTACCACACGGTAGAACCTGATCACAGAGTAGAGAATATTCCATCAAATATGGGCTCGTGCTTCACTTTTTAAGCATATCGGCAGGAATACGGAAATACCGAACACATAATTATATCTTATACTATATCTAATATACGTTATCTTTAATATAATAATTTCCAAGATATGCCAATAACTGTATTCTAAAGACAACGCGTACAAAATCAAGTTCAACAGCCAGATGTTCAATAAGAAGACACAAATGTATCTCGCAAAACGTACCGACATTGCATAATATTTCTATTTCTCGACCGTTTGCTTATGTTAGATGTGAGAAAAAAAATTATATTCCCATAATTATCGTCTAACTGTTACAAAAGCGATGAAATCGTGAGAACAAATGGCAGGTGTACTCGAATGGAGAGAACTTCTAGATAATAACTGATTTAATTTGTTCTTGTTTCTTTAGGTTAATGCGACTCAACGCTGATGCTTAATATAGGTGTATATTTTTTATTTATTCACAATTATATTTATTATATTATTCACATTTGTATTAGCCAAGTCACGATGCGATTGCTAAGGCTAGTTATCAATGCGTTTTTTCAAAAAACTTTAAAAAGGGTTTTCAGATCAGACAAAGTTTCTTAAATCGGAAGGCTAGAAATAGGCTGACATACTCGAAGCTGTATATCTCTTTTAGTTGTAGGCATCATGAACATACAATGTCTTCCGTCTTGGCCGTCATCATTGCAAAGGAATATTCCACCCTCTGCATACAAAACAATGTATCTAAATACTTAAAAAATAGGACTTTTTGAAGCAGACATCTATTTTATCACTACCTTATATTTAAAAAAAAAATCTGAAAGAATCGAAACTTGAAATCTTTCTTATATTTAAAAGAAGCTAAATTCCACAAAGTGCCTACGATGACCCTCATTTACACATAGATAAGAACTCAAACTTATCTTCTAAGACTACCGATTAGTAACATTGTGAATACGTAAAAAATAGGGCGTTTTTGTATCAAACAGCAGTTCAATCAAGATTGTGTAATTATTCCGGCGAAGTCCAATTGAGATTCAGTTGACGTGGTGCAAACGAGAAAAGTGGTCTTTGTTTCGGTATTTGCAAATTTTATAAATAAAAAAATATCTTCACGCAATTCCCAATACAGGGGTAGACAGAGGTCTAGTCTAGACATTTAAATCCCTTCGACCCACCTTCTACCGAAGATATTTTCGGGACAACGTGACAGGTGGTGAGCCCGTTGCCGTCTTTATGTCCAAGCCAACGATATAATTTGTACATAGGTTTTTAGAAAAACCCATTGGTACGGCCATTTGAGGATCGAACTCGGGTCTCTTGACTCGAAATTCCGACCACCCAACCATTCGGCTATCGTGACTTGCAAATTTTACATCAATATTAATGTAAAGCTGCTTAGTAACTGAAGCAAAGCAGAGTATTAATAGTTTTCTTCATAAACGCACTTCGCAGAATCACAGTACTTTTTACTTTTCCTTCTTTCAAAAATTTACTTACATGTAGGTCAAAAGTGAGCCACAGTCTACCGCAAAATCTACCTTTTAGATCTTCTATAGTTTGGCTGGTGATGGGAAAATTTAAAGTTATAAGAAATCTGGTTTGTGTATTTATTTTAAAAAGTTGCTTTAATTTTATCGTTATTAGCCATTACGCAAATACTATAATTATAACTTCATGAGCTTCCTGTTTTTGTTAAAATTTATTAGCATAATTTGTTATATAAGGGCTTCAAAAAATAGTTGAATGACTTAAAGAAGCGGCTTCCGGTGACTTAAATATAATTTATATAAGAGTTTTCTAAAAGATGTAAAACACATTATAAAACACATCGAGACAATATACATCCAATACCGAATCAGAAAATTAAAAAACTTATCCTATACAAATATCCTCAGTAATGCCTAACTCTACACAAGCTCCAGGTTGTATACCTACTCAGGACCCTCAGCAGTGTCGCAATAAAGTGTTCTCATTCATTGGTCACCATCATACTGATACATTATATATTTAACTGCAACCTAAACAATAATAAAGCTTCATAAATCATATGTCTAGGACATCTGACTCTGAGTAATCAAGATATCCGTACCGACGCCGCCTTGATATAGCTTCAGTGAGTCACCGTGGGAAGCGACGCAGGTGACGGCGCCTGCGCACACCTTATACGTCAAATGCGTGTTGAACCGAGTCATGTACCTTATGATAAAGTCATAAAGCATATTTTGAAAAAAATTGTCTCGATCTATTTATTCTACATTTACTTCATATTTACGGTCACCGTATCTAATGAGAATAATACTATCTTTGCTTTATTGTTTTATAAATCGCTTCATTTTGCATTTTCTGCCTTGCAATACTTTAGTAAAAACAATAAAAATAGTTGCAATCATAAGGACGTAATCATATATCTCGATTAAGCTATTGGATTTAATTTACTGATGGCGGCAGTCGTTTGGTTGAGTGATCTGTATTGGAATTAAAAGATTCTTGTAGGATACAATCTCTACGAAGGAACGCATTACAAATGGAAAATAATTAAAAATTGACACAATTTTTTTAATAAACTCCTTACCGGTAGTAGTTAAGATGCGTCTTGTGCATGCGTGAGAATGCTTGCTTGAATAAAACTATAGTAATGTATAGAAGTTTGAATAGATGTCAGTTTTGAGTATTAATAAAATTCGTAATATGTGTAATGTAATTATTATAATTGTCTTATAAAATCATCTGCAGTGTTTTATTCGACTTTCGTTGTAGTAAAATGCAATTATTAAGTAATCCTGGTGAATTGACGTCAATCGTTGTCCGATTACATTTACTGGCAACAAACATGAAAGCCAGTTAATGTAAACTAACCTAATTGCAAACGCTCTAGGTAACGTTTAACGACACGTTACGTGTTGTATTTACAATTGGACTTGCAAATAACTACGTGGAATTTATAGAATACATAGTCGTTTAACTATCGAATACGTTTCATATTTATTGAATAGCCAAATAGTCTAAAGACTCGCGACAGAGACTTGTCATCCGGTACAATTGAATTGAAATCTAACCTAGTTATTGAGTCGTTTAAAGAGATCATTTAATATACTTGTAGTCGCCATGTCTTAAACCTGTATAGCCACACGACTTCCTTTCTAAGATAATTGGAATCCAACTTAATAGTATCTGAATAAATTAAAGACTGATTTGTAAAATTGAGACTGTCAAATGAATAACAATTTTATTGTAAAGTAGGGTAAGTTAAGGCTAAGTAGTTTAACTAATACTTCAAGTAACACACAAATGTAATTAAAAAATATATACACAAATATTTAAAAATCTTGAGGCATTACCGTCGAAATCTTGACGAGAAAATGATAATAATTGGCTTAATAAAAAAATTATTTAGAAAAGAAAAATATTTTTTTTCTGAACTGGTGTTAAAAATATGCAGTTCGTAAAAAATGAGAACATAGAACTAAAATGGAACATATTTTTTAAACTTTTAATCTTTACACAATTTCCCAATAATGCCGGTAGGCTAAGGGCTAGAGCCTGGGACGTGACAGTTGGTACCGATAATTTAAGTCATAATTTTTCTGTATGATACAGAAAAAAGGCTTCTAATGGAGTACGTTTTAGAAACTAGTGATTAATATGCACATGGTAGGAAATCATAATTGATTTATTAGTGAATTATCTGCGATTAACTTACCCGGATGCTAAGTAATAAATGTTTCACTACTTAATTGAACCTTATCATCTAACCATATTTCATTCTATTTTTATTACATTTTATTTTTAACTTCTATAATACAGATTTTTATCTAGTTGAGGTTCGAGCCTGTAATATAGAAAAGAAAAGAAAATATCTTCACGCAATTCCCAATACAGGGATAGACAGAGGTCTAGTCTAGACAATTAAGTCCCTTTGACCCACCTTCCACCGAAGATATTTTCAGGACAACGTGACAGATGGTGAGCCCGTCGCCGTCTTTATGTCCAAGCCAACAATATAATTCGTTTTTGAAAAACCCATTGGTACGAGCCTGCTATTTGGGGATGGAACTCGGGTCTCTCGACTCGAAATTTCGACAACGCAACTCGGCTATCGTGACTTCTAAATGTTGAGCCTGTAATATGTTTTTAATAATTAACTTTAGTTGAAACCAGGGTTATCTTCTTATTTAAATATATCTTCACGCCATTCCCAGTACAGGGGTAGACAGAGGTTTAGAAAACTAAGCCGTTTCGATTCACCTTCCACCGATGAAATTATTTGCGTAAACGTGTAAACGTGAACGTCTCTGTATAAAATAAAAATTAAACATTTTTGAAACTACTTATGTTTCCCTAAATTTTAAGAAAGAAAGTAACATAATTTTATTGTGCTTTATTTAAACGAAAACCTAGGCCACACGCACCGCACGCAAGATGGTTGCATTGGGCTTTGTTTCTTGCGCTATTAATACATGTTTTAGAGCAGATTTCCACGCTCCGGTGGGTGGTGAGTCTGCGCTTAATTTCCACAGTTACACTTTGTAACGTGCACTGTTTGTATTGAAAATACATTTACATCTTCAGATGTTCGATCTAAATGCTTTAATGGAGTTGGAAATTAACACGAATCGGATCGAGCTATATAAAACATTCCCATTTAGGCATTTTTACTATGTGGCCAATAAATTGTAACGCGTTCAAATATTTGGAACAGCTTTGATTCGAACTTTTTTATTGCGATGAACTACACGAATGCCATAATGTTTGGTTTAATTAATAACATTATGTTATTTATAGTTACTTAAATTCTTACTTAACGGCATGTAGAAGTTCGCTACAGTTGCTGAGTGCCGGTTGCCGATACCGAGTTTACTTATTACCTCCATTATTCCTGTTGTCGTAAGAGTGGTTTAAGGAAAATTCTAAGCAATTTTTTTCTGATTCCATAATATATACTCTTACTTTGGGATCAAGCAATGTATGTGATGTTGTCCCCGTGTTTATTTATTTGTTTATTTAAGAGTGAAAAATTATAAGTAATCTTTCTTTATGGAGCGAAATGCTTACTTTGATAGTTACAGAGCTTTAAAGTCAACTACAAGACATAAGCCTGTCAAGTCCTACTTACTCGTATCTATAGAAATAATGGACATGTTCAGGCTTTTAAAGAAAAAGAGTTACAGAAATAAAAACAAATTTATGTCTGCCTCCATTGTTTATCTTCTCATCTACTTAACAAAAAATTCACGGTAGTTGAGTGGTTAGGTGGTCGGAATTTCGAGTCAATGTACCCATGTTCGATCCCCAGATAGCAGACTCGTACCCATGGGGTTTTCAAAAATCTATGTAGGAATTATATTGTTTGCTTGGACATAAAGACGGCGACGGCCTCACCATCTGCTACGTTGTCCCGAAAATATCTTCGGTGGAACATAATAGTCTAAACTAGACCTCTGTCTACCCCTGCATTGGGAATTGCGTGAAGGTCTACTTAACACTTAAAATAATTATTATTTACTTTGTGTGTGTAAAAGAAAGATGATGTCATTTTAGATTATTTCTTTAAATTTTTGAACTATCTAAAATGAAGATAAGTGATATTGGATAGTTGCTGTATTGCTATGAGGGAGTAATGAAAAAGGTAGTCAATAAATGTATAAAAACCAGATAGCGGATTTGACGGTAATTTATAGTGAACGAGGCAATTACGCGGTTGAGCGATGTTGGCAGTGAACCATGGACTTTTTGACTGTGAAGTCAATGGGTTGATCGTCCGGCCATGGATATCCTCCGATCACCCAAATCAAAAAACGTGAGAAAACGTGTGTATAATACAAAGCTATTGTGTTTTATTTTAATGATTTTAAAATTTATTTGTATCTTATTGAAATGGTCTAAAAGATGGGTGTATCAAAAAATATGAATAAAAGAGACTTATTAATTCTAAAAGTCATACATACCTTGAGAGAGATTATAAAGCAGGCAATGTTTAGTACAGATACCAGGTTTCCATCATATTTATTTATCTATTTATCTTCACGCAAAGTCCCTGACGGGGTAGCCAGAGAGAACAGATCGCCAAGTGTCCCGATGCTTCCATACCGTTTTCGCTTCTTTCAGATTCATCGTTTTCTTCATACATGCACGTCTAGGTATCCGAGTACTATTGACCCTCCTCTATTCCAACAATTTGCTCACATGGTCTTCGAAAGTTAGTCTTGGCCTACCTCGGATTATACTTAGCTTAATGTAATACCAGTCATGATTTATTTGTAAGTAGTGAGTGTAAATAAATAGATAAATAAATAATCTTGATATTTATTGTAATTCATATACATAGCTTTTATACTGTTATATCAGCAACATTAAGTGAAGAAGAAAGTAACAAGAAAATAATTGACTTTATTATTACTTTATACGAGCTAATCACATACGAATATAAAAATATATACTTTGAAAACAGTGTTTATATTCAAAGTTTGTCAGGATAGAAGTCATTTGTGAAAAACTTGTATATATTCGAATCAAAACATCACAGGTCAATCAAGTAGTAAAATTATTTTGATATTGTGTAATAAAGAACCAAAAAAATTCCATACAGTTTAAAAAGTACACAACATTACATTAGAATAAATTACAATTATTTAGTAAACTTTCCTATTATTTAGTAAACTTGTACTGTAGCATTAAATTTACACATTATAAATGTCAGAAAAGATCATAAAATATAAAATAATGTTAATAATTTTTAAGACTAAAATTGTTTTCTTATCTTAAATAAAACAAAATTATTATTTCAATTACATTTAATTGTGTAATTTAAAGTTTTACTCACGATTTTCCCTTATTTTCCCATTACTGGAGTAATTCCAGCAATGGGAAAATAAGATAACCCCAGATTACATCTAATATTTTGACTAATGTTCAGTTAAAACGGACATTTAGAAAGGGTGTAACGTTACGCAATATATAAACAATCAAAATAATGGCCGATACAGGCAACAATACAGATCGTGCGCAAGCGCAGATGTTATGGGCGCTACACCAGACAGCTGCCATGGTTGAGGTCAACAACATTGATTGGTGTACCTATTAATATCAGTACAAATGATTAGCTTAAAAAAAGAACGCAACGAATCCAGAGACCCTAAAGTTTGTTTAAAATCAACATTCGAGCACATATTTATGTTCGTTTTGATAATAGAAAATAATGAAATCTGTCGTATTTTTCTAAAGTGATATTATCGTAAGACCTTTTCGTGCCATGGTTGTCTTTGAGAGGACACTTAGGGATAAGTATGTACAGCAATGGCAAGCTAGAAATGTAATCACGGAAAGAACTATATTAACGCAATATGGCAATGATACTCCTAGTGATTATAAACTTTTTGATGGTACTGATTAGTCGCGGTATCACAATGAATGACGATATCACGCGAATGACACATTTAGTACGATGACGTCTCAACTAAGAAGTTCCGATTAGTTCGAGTAACGCTGAACTTCGTATGACGGTACGGGCCACAGCTTCTTCACTATGTCTTGGTTCATACAATAGGATTGTGATGGGTGTGGAACCCAAATATCCTAGTGTTATTTAATTTTATATTGCTGGCTAAAAGTACTAGCTAAGTCTCGGTAGCCGACTGGTTCGGTCATCGGAATTCGAATCAGTAGAGTTTGTCGAATTTAGTTTTTCGGAAACTTGTACGATTGATTTAGTTCACTTGGACACTAAATCGTCGACAGGCTCACCAACTATCATGTTATCCCAAAACAAAATCTGTTAAGTACTTGATTTTCAAGACTTCTTACGACGCCAGTATTGGGTCGCCAGTAAGTCGCTTTAAGAGGGCTGGCCTACTCTTATAATCATTGAGAAGTACCATTATTTCAATAATCTTTATGGTACCCAAAGGTAGGCTGTTATTATAATTGATAATTACTGAGATATAAACGTAATTTGGCAGACATCATATTCTTTGTGCAGATAAGATTTTCGTCTTTGTCAATGTTAATGTGAATATTATCGAAAAGTGTTTACAAAAGTCAAAGAATACATGATTAACATAACTTTTATATAATAAATAAATTAATATGTTAATTTGATGCCTTTAAAAACCTATTATATTTATCTTAATTTAATAACGGATCCAATTATTTCAATAACATTACTAATTAATTCAACATTTATATCAATATAATATGTAAATTCCTAAGCTTTTTATAGTTTAAGGCGCCACATGATATACACGCGACTTTGTTTATTCATCTCCACTAATTTATGTTGTTCCTAAAATCTTTAGAAGACAGTTACCAAGTTAACCATTATGCAAATTACATATTAGACGTTTCTGATGTTTTTATGTTGTAGTTAGGCAAATAATAAAAATTGAAACAAACCTAATATTATAAAAAGTACGTGTTTGATTTAAATATTTTTTCCAATAGCTTTACAATAGCTAACACCAGTTCATTAAGTACACGGTACGTAAGCTTGTCATCTTATTATTTTATGAGACAATATTATATATGTATAAATATAAACGTTTGGTAAAATATATAGTGTTTACCGTAACAATAATAAAGTGTTTTACCTTCAGGGTTCATATACATAGCTGTAACCTCTGAGTAAAGTGTGTATACGAAAAAAAACATTATTTATTTAAAAACTGTTATAGCATTTAAATTTACTTTTATTTGAATTCTTTTAGAATTGCACTGATTTAGGTAATACGCAAGTATATAAGCATATTAATAAAGTCATCAAAGCCCCAGTCAAAACTATAACAACAATGAAATCGATGTCTGCACCAACGTATTTTAGCATCTGCCGGTAGCAGCCGCCGGTGACATGTGCGAGTAAAACAAAACCTACCCCTCATGGTTGAGGGGTGAGATTTCCTCTACCAGGTGAGAGTCATGGCTACACATATGTTGCCACGTGTGGGGAACCCCTCTACAGGTGCCCGCTACATGAATGAAGTCTTTGTTGCCGCATCCATTGACAACTGTGATGCATTTGGCGCGGAATTTTGGCGGGAGTCTGTACGGGCTATTAAGATTTTATGAACTTACAAATTTTTTATAATTACTTTTGAAATAATAATAATTCGTTGTTGTTGGTCTCTACGAATGGATTGACCCCAGTCGACCACTCGGAACAAGAGAGGCGAATGGGATTCCGCGACGGACCACTCTGAGCCCAAATGTAGGCGGTGCTCCTCGATATTGCCCGGACCGTCTACCAGTTTCTTTCCCTAACACCCACACCCTCGGCCGTCTGGTCTCCCCTGCTGACCGCTTATGGGACTTTCGGTGTTATTTATTTATGTTTTTTAGTATTTAAAGAGTACTTATTTTATCACACGATAGCCGAGTAGTTGTCGTGACGTCTCATTTATATTGAGACGTCGACGGCCACACTCAGAGCTGGCGGCACATGGAAAACCGTTGTGAACACGTCTCGTCCTCGGAGGATGGGGAAATTATATTTATTTTTTTATATATAAATCTAACCTGACTTGAACATAAGCATGTAAACGTCCTAATTCCTTATTCAATAAAAGAGTATTCCTACTAAACAAATTACATGAAAATTAATTTCATACATAGTTAGATTTAAGAAAGTCATAATTATGAAAGTTAAAGTTAAGTTTATTCAAGCAAAACGAATATATTGTGCTTAAGCGCGTGCATGTTTAAATGCATGTATGTGTTTATGTATGAGTAATGCCTATGTGTGAGCTCTCTTAGGTTCCACCAAGTCACTTTAATAGCTATGACCGTGTTCCTATCCTAAAACTACGATACACATGACAGTTTCATTTTACCCAGTTGACTTAACATTCGCACTGTCCCCTATCACAATAAAATTGATTCCCATGATTAAGATTCCCTAAGGTATAATTCCGTTGTTCCCCTAAACAGGTGTGGTCTGATTAAGGTCAAGGAGCTCCCAGTGCAATGGGTCAGTGGTTACGTCTTGGTTCCGTACTCGTCAGAGCATGGATGACCGTTGGGATAAAAAATATGCATAATATTAATTTAGTAATTTCTAATAGTTGTATAGTTCTTTTGAATATAACGGAACTGATGAATATGTGGCCTTTTCTGGTTAATGTACCTAAAAACAAAAACAGACACTTAAAATTGATTCTTCAAATTGGACTCTTTAGAATTTGTACTCATAGGCAATAAGTCAAGTATAAGGCAATAATAAATAGTAATTAATTAAAGGAATATTTTTACTACAGTCATGGATGTTTATCTATTAATATTTATCTATCTAAATATGTACCTATGCCTAATATACTTATTGTACCGTTGGCTTGAACTTTTAGACGGCGATAGTCTTACCACCTGTCACGTTGTCACAAATAGGATTCAGTGAAAGGTAGGTTTGTACCCAACAAAGGAATTAACCTCTGTCTACCTAAGTATAAGAAAAACTCGTATTTTCTTTGATGACTCATGGTATTTTATTCGGTATTTTAATGATTCAAAATACAAGATCGCATGCGCTCATTAAAAAACGATTTAAATTAGTTAATTAATATATAGAATTACCAATGAAAATAGATATTTAGAAAAGTAAAATACAAAAGTATGTTATGTATGGTAAAGGTAAAAAAAAATTATGATGATTGTTACTTGATCGAAAAAGAAACATTTTTGTTTCTGTATTCTTGAGAAATGGTTTAACTCAAGAAGAATAATATGAACAATTAAAGGCGTGAAAGGTAAAAATATACTACACTCTCTACAGCAACAAATAATAAATAAAACAAATATTTTCACGCAATTCCCAATACTGGGGTAGACAGAGGTCTAGTCTAGAAAAAGAAAAAGTTAAGTCCCTTTGGTACAAGCCTGCCACCTGGGGATCGAACTCGGGTCTCTTGACTCGAAAATCCGACCACCCAACCACTCTGCTATCGTGATTCTAAGGCAACAAGTTAATAATTTACATTTTATATATATCCTTACATATTTATATTATACAAGTAATGTGACATTTCGTCTCGTTTAAGTTTACGTAGAATTTATCCCACAAAGGCAAACGGTAACCATAAAAGTACTTACACTCGGCAGGATACTCCGTCGTAACTACTTCCTCATTAGCGGCAAGCAATAGTCCCTTCCGCTAAGCGCAGACTCCGCTCAATGCACTCGTCCATCCCAGATCATTAAAGTTAATAATGAAATACGCTCTGTCTAATATATCCTAAACCGTTATCTATGAGTTATATAATAAGGTTTATATTCGTCCTAAAAGATTTAATTATATTCATTATATTGGATTATAGAGGTTAATTATATTGAAGTTTTATATAAACAAATTAATACTAATTATGCAACTTACAGATACAGCTCTAAAAACGGTCTCAGATCGATTAATCAGAATAACAACGCTGTAATTTTAATGCGGTGAGGTAAGTACGTTTTACTGTTTTATAGTTTTACTAGCGACCTGCCCCGGCATCCTTTAAATCGATATTCTGTTGCTACTAGGGTTTTGAGCAATTAATTTGAACTAAAAGCGATAATTAATAAGTAGATCTGCAAAACAAATGAACTTTTGACGTATGAATTGAAATGAACTTTAAACTTTCAAATCTTTTTATTTTTTATTTTTATACATTTACTATGGGGTTAATCTGAGATTTAGACAATTTTTACGCTAATTACGTACTTAAATCACTTAATGATTTGTGTCTGACTTCCGCTGCTACGTTTTTAACGTAACTTATTTCAATATTTTTTGAAGATAATTGAAAAAATAAAGCATTTACTAAGTAATGCCGTTTTATTGTTTATTATGTGTTTTATTTATAGTGGTTTGAATAAAATAAATTTTAAAAGTATTCGACCCTAACGTCTTACAGAATATGTCTTTAAAAATTTCCCTTAGAGATCACTTTATGCGAAGCAATAAGAAAGTAGTAAGTAAAAAATGTTGATCTACCAAGAGCTTTAAAGAAAAACAGCTAGCGGAAAGATCTACGCAAACAATAAGCGTATAAATAAAGATAAAAGTCGCAAATAAAGTTTATTGTTGGAGCTGCAGATATCTGTATTGACCCCGATAGATCAAAGTGGACATAATGGTGGCTTACACCGAGAAAGGAGTTACGGGCGAGCTTCGTGACCGCAACGCTCGTGAGCCAGGTGTGCACGGCGACGCCTAATGAACGCATACCAAGACGCCTCCACGTAATTGGACGTCATTTGCAGAAATTACATGACGTTTCGAATATATAAACGCCACGTGGTGCGTCAGTAATAACAAGGGAATTATTTGAAAATGAGGCGTTTAGCGAAGTAACAAGCGAATTTGTTAATCATTTAAAACATCCTCAGGCTATTCTCAATCTATTCTTCTTACAAATTACTTTTTCTTAATATTCATTTTCTGTATAATGGATAGTAAGTAAAAACTTTTTCATTTTAATACTACTTGTTTCTTTTATTTCTTTACCGCCTAGGGTTCACTGATGAACATATGCACATAGAACATTAGACTTTGGTCATGAACAGCTTTGTCATGGAGAGGGCTGAGTTAATGATTTTTTAATACTTTAAAATGTCTGGTTCTATTAAAAGTTAACGTTAAACACCTTGTCGGTTAAAGAAAATCTGTTGAGCGGCCTGTGCTTAAGCACCATGAATCCTGCCATTCTCTTTCCAACTCTCGACGGTCATTCACCAAAAGGTACCGAAGCAGAACGGAGGAACACACATAAAAAGGTGTGGCGAGGAATCACGGTGTGTAGACACCCTATAGTCGAAGAAAACAATTGGCATAATGATCAGATCTATGTAATTCAGACGGTTTTTATTCAAGACGTTGGGAAGGAACTTTGGTGTACGGACACCCTCACAGGAAGTCTTGGCCGGATTGCTGCAATCAAAGTTAATGACCACCTTAGTATTGTTACTCGTATAGGGACTTTTATAACGTATTTTTATAATTCATAACATGAGAATTTAATTTACTTTTGGTTTTAAACATTGTAAGGAACTACGGTACATAATTACGCAATCTGAAAGCAGGAAGCGTAACATATGGCTCCTCGCGAACAATATTTATTTTGTGTGCGGACAGAAAAACTGTATTATATTAAAAAATAATATATTTTATTGGTGATTTACAAGTATGTTACTTGTAAATCACCAATAAATTATATTATTTTTACGCTCGACAAACGTAAATAGCAAAGCATCGTTTTTAACTAAGATTTGAGTTTGCTACAATGCTAACTTCGTACGTGTTCTAAAAGCATTTCTTATTCTTCAAACACAAGTTTTCTCACTTGTTTTCTTACACTGTAGACCACGTGAAATATTTATCACTTAATTTTGATTAAACAGCAAGCATTCGAACTGCAGCGCTCCGACTGTTCTATTGGCTTAAATGGATATAAAATAATGTTTTAAAACGATAACAGCAAATAATATTTACGCAACCATAATCATAAAATCAAATCATTAACCCTTTTAGGTGCGTAGATTATAACATTAAGCCCGCTAAGGATTATCTATTCAATCGCAAAAGCGTAGCCGGTTAAGCGGCTCCCGTGGATTGTTCGCACGTAATTACGTCCAGGAATTGTACAGCCCAATATCGCCTACATTTCACAATTATGAAATTGACAATCAATATTAAATAATTATATAACGAACATATCTTATAGATTTTCCTGTTCGTGGTGTAAATTTGTTACTTAACTTACGTAATAACGTGTAAACATACATTATTTGACGTAGGCCTTTCCTGCATGGAAGTTTGCTATAACTGACACTCGTGTTCGCCAATCAAGCTCGCATCTTAGACGCTGCTATTTGAAAGAATAAATTTCGAGACATGGAAAGATTCCAAGACAAGCGGAATTCTAGTTGGGAAATGCATTATATATTACTATATATTAGATATTTGTTTTATTGGGAATGTTACAGTAAATACTTTAAATTATATATTTTTAAATTAAATTAATTTCATGTTTGCCAAGGCAGCATAGGTACAGCATGAGCAGTTAACATTTGTAACAAATTCTTATGATTTTGCAAGTCTATTTATTTATTTATTCTTTATTGTGACCTTATATTAAGGGCTACAATAGGCCAGAGAGAACAGACAGCTAAGTGTCACAATCCTTACATACCTTTTTCGCTTCTTTCAGATTCATTACCTTCTTCATACAAGCCCTCTTGACCCTCCCTTCTTCGAGCATTTTGCTCACATGGTCTTCGAAATTAGTCTCGGTCTACCTCGACATCTTTTAATATTAACTTTCGCGATATGTATATTCTTCACCATTCGGTATTCACTCATTCGCTCAAAACCTCTACCAGTCCACCTTTGTTATGGTAAGAAGTAGATGGCAGGTGCGGATTAACAACTAAAACATAAGTTAATGCTCCTATATTAAATAAATACATATGCACATAATAATTGTAATTTATAAGTATCAATAGACTAGCAAAATCATCAATAATTTATAAGTGTCATTAAATTCACATTATAGGTGAAGTAACAGAGATTGCATAAAACGGAACTGTTGTGTCGTCATTGCACACGATCTACAATTGCAACTGATGGAAAGGAAATTTGCTATGTATACAGCTATTACACAATGAGTAATTTATCTCGATTTCGAAAATTATATTTTATTTATTTCTCTTTCGTACATTTTGGAAACGGTGTGGTGGTGTAAATCTAAGTTGTTTACTTACTTATATGACGGCCTATGAAACTGCACACTACATACATAGGGCATAGACTGAAGAATCCATAGACTCACTGCGCTAAAAAAGGTACAAGGCTGTCGGAAGTCTGAAAGTTTTGAAGATCGCCATAAGTCCACCGGTCTATGGCCAAGATTTTTTCCTCTTCTTCTTCTTTACCGCATATCAAGAGTCCAAAGCTGAACAAAGGGATCCTCCAAAATAGTGAGCGGTCCTCAGCCACCTGCATACATCGACTTCCCACAATATTTTGCCAGTCGTCGTTTCATCTCGTACCTTGGTTCTGCTGCGGATGCCTTCGATGCTTCCTTAGTTATGTCATATGATACTCACGGGGTTCAAAGGGGTTGGTAAATACTTCTACTAACTCACGGTCCGTATAGATTACAAGAGGAGAGAAATAGATTAAATATGTACTTCTTAAAAAGATAAACGTATTCTTCGAACTTCCAAAAATACATTTGAAATAAAACAGACCTTATTTTAACGTTTTTATTTTTCTGTCAATATCAAAAGGTCACATATTAGTATAGTATAGGCATATATAACAAATATCTCTTTGCAATTATATGAAATTTAAAACAATGCTATATTTCTAAAATAAATTAAAGAAAATATTTTGCACAGGGCTACAAACTTCGACATACTACTATGGCACGACAAGTCTTCCCCCCGCGAGAACCGTTTCAACCTCCCTCTTTACTTCTCGCTGAATATAGTTCACATAATAACTTTTTAACTGTTTATATAAATAACATCCTGTTGCTAACAATACCATTGCAACCACTATCAGAACTATCACGTCCGATATCGATATCTTGTCTAACATTTCATCATGCGCATGTCCACTATACAATCCACCCATTGTACAAGTTTACATACAACAATAAACGTTGCGAAACTTCGAATCAGTATTGATGACTAAAGTTAACTCGATTACAGAGGCAAGGTGCGTTTTAATTTTTGTTCACGTAAACACTTTCAAGGAACATTATTGATCATTGTAAAATTGAGTTCACTTGTAAAAATTATTATGTATGATATAAATTATGTCACGATAGCCAAGTGGTCGGACTATCGAGTTATGAGACCCGAGTTCGTTCCCCAGGTGGCAGGTTCGTACCAATAGGTTTTTAAAAAAAACTTATGTACGAATTATATCGTAGGCTTGGACATAAAGGCGGCGACGGGCTCGCCACCTGTCACATTGTCTTGGCTTAACAGAGGTAAATTTTGGCGAGAAAGGTGTAAAAACGAATGCAGTTGTGTAGCAAAATACAGTCCTGACGAACCTTGTGGAACCTGTTTCTCATACCATATATATATATATATATATATATATATATATATATATATATATATATATATATATATATATATATATATATATATATATATATATATATATATATATATATATATATATATATATATATATATATATATTCGACTATTGACGTAAAGAAACTCCAGGCACAAGCATTGCAGCTTAATTGGAGTGGTTCACAGGAATACTAGTAATGTTATTCGGCATTGCTAGTATTCTTAAAAAAAAAAGCATTGGCGGTACAGAGTCTTTCAAGCAACACAAGTTCTTTAGTCTTCTTCATCGGAACGATGTATGTGGTGTTGTCCTTGTATATTTATTTAATAATTAAAAGGACAAAATAGTGTTGGTTAAACATAACTCATGACAATTAGGGAGGTACAAGATTTGTTTCTCAAGCAATTACTTAAATACTTCATTTAAATCAAACGTGCTAATCATCTTACTATAAATTTATACATTACAATCTTGGAAATAGAATTAACTTAATGACCAATGTTTTCTATTTCATTAGTGTATATTCCATTTTTATCTACACACAGATGCAATCTGTGACAAAATTCTGCGAAAAATTCATTATATATATCATTACTTTTAAAATTTATTATTGCGACATTTTTTTATTGCCAAACGTAGCTTGCTCGACCAACTACTAATGTAGCAGCTATAATTTAGTTTTGGCTGATTTCATTGTCATCTGATTTTTTTATGATTTCTCAGAATTGCTGGTTTTCGCACGATGCTGCTTAACATCGCTGGACCCAATAATTCAAAACTGTGCCGCGCCGTGGATTATTTGGAATGGAATGATACTAATTAACTATATTGTAACCACTAATTAACTATATTTTCTCAAAAAGAATTCTAGCAGCATACGCAGTCTATGGGTATATTCCCGAATAGGAGCAAATTCATCTTACGTTAAAAATTGTTACCACACTGCCATAGTGCACAAATGTATAGTTTACTTTGTTTTGGAAGTCAGGATACGACACTTTGAATTAAATCAAGGATAGAACATTTGGTATTACATTCAACTTGTAATAGCGCTTAGCAACTAAAACTAAACTGACCTTAAAGGCCGTCCCCTTATATTGCATCGCATGTACACCTGCTTAAAGGTAAAATAAGGTGGTTATGGTGCTTGTAAATGAAGTCCAATTCTTCCTTAAAACACAAACACTAAGTTCTTGGTTATGAACGGACGGTAATGGGAGTTTAGTCTATATAATTCTGTACCATTTTAACATCCATGAAGCAACTTGATTTTTTTATGATTACTAATTAGTAATGTAACATGTTTAATTTGTAATTGTAATAAATAAATTAAAACTGCTTACGTGCTTTACATATGAATACAACCCGTATTCAAGCGGTGCGATTCGACCGGTGAACTCGTAGTGGTTCTAAAATTTAATTATTTTTTTAAATTAAGAGTCTCATAACGCTAAGATTTTGCTTCCGTTTCTATATCTTTATAGAACTGAGTACCAAAATGTTATGTAATCCGCATTTATACAGCTTTTAAGATTTCGGTAAGAAAAAGAGTTCATTATTTTTGCCACACTTACTTCTGATGTAGGACAAGGAATCTATCGTTTCCATGGGTTGTAAGAGTCGACTAAAGAAAAGGCTATTTTAATTATAATGACCGCTAGATGGTGGAATAATCTCGACCAAAATAAAATGTATCGACAACGGGCATCAAATTTTTTACATGCGTTTTCTTGCATAGTAAACATAGCCTGGCTCAACTTTGACAGGACCACAGACTTGCAGAATACCGGCATTAAATAGACATAGCTTATGCTTATGCGTTTCGTGTGGTAAGTGAGGTAATCGAAGGAACATTCTCCTCCCCCCCATGGAAAGAGATTCACTTCTTCTTTCCAAATTCCTTTCTTAAAAATGGGCTACGCTCCCTTGGACCTTTTACTGTCAAGTAAATGAATTGTGTACGAGGTATTTGGTACTAAGATCGCTAATCTGCATGCCGAAAGAGGCCAATTTTGACATCTTGTCTTCATAGAAAGGGTCTTATTTTTGAACACTACAATTATAATGAGATCTTTTATTAAAGCCTGAATTATCCTCTTTTATGTGGCCACTTATTACAAAGGTAATTGAAATAACAATTTGAAAAATATATTCAATGTAAACTATAATTTTGTAATTGTAATGGCAATCCGTGTTGCCATGAGGTTACGGAGTAAGAATATACCATCCTCTTTCTTCCCGTGAGTGTCGTAGGAGGCGAATACGGACCTTGAAAATGTCTACCGAACGATGGTGAGATAACAGTCTAGAAAAATGCAAGACCAAATTTCAAGAGACATTCGGTTATGAGTAGTAGAGGTCGACAAAGGTGGAAGATGTCTAATACTGTGGTCCCCAATCCGCTTGCCAACCGTGGCAATTAAGGAAAACCCTTCTTTACAAGTGAGTTTATGTCCTAAATTGATGATGATTAATAACAACTAACAATTTATAACAACTATCATGTTTTAAAAGTGTAATATAATGCTTTTAATAAATATATAAAGCAGAAGTTACGATAGCCGAGTTGTTGGGTGGTCGGAATTTCGAGTCGAGAGACCCGAGTTCGATCCCCAGGTGGCAGTACCAATGAGTTTTTCAATAACTTATGTACGAATTTCATCGTTGGCTTGGACATAAAGACGGCGACGGGCTCATCACCTGTCACGTTGTCCCGAAAATATCTTAGGTGGAAGGTGGGTCAAAGGGACTTAATTGTCTAATCTTGACCTCTGTCTACCCCTGTATTGGGAATTGCGTGAAGTTTTTTTTTTTTGTAAAGTAGAAAAAACTTTAATTCCTATGAAGTAACTCTATGCTTAATTCAGATTAACAACTGACGCGGTTACAACTTTTTATATACACTTAATTATAGGTACTTATTAAAGCATGTTAAGGCACGAAAAACCAGTTCTCAAAGTCTACGTTGACTTGGTCAGCACTTTGGGAATGCAATAAGAGTAAATAAATAAAGCTAAAAAGCGACTCGGGGCCGAGTGGAAACAAAAGCCTTTGTTAGGTTCCACGTATCCAACTCAAAGCTCGAGTGTAGGCTTACTAAATTCTATAACTGATTGTATACCTTATTGTATTTCAAAATCTGATTAGCTGTTTCTGTATGTGTAGACTTGATTTTAGTAGTGTATTTTTACAAACAGAACACTAATTAAACAACGGTACTTAATTAATAATAATGGTTTCTTAACGGGTTATAATATTAGCAATTGTGCGCTGTACGGCTTATTAAGAGCAAAGGATTTTGAAGGTCGTTTTGTGCAGCTGATGTAAACAACATTTTGGTATTTTCGTACAGTTATAATTACACATACAGTTACAATGACAGCACATTTCCATTACAATGTAACTGTATTGGGTGTAAATGATAATCTCGTCGGAGACTACACTCAATACAGTATTTGTCAGATATCTAGACACTTTACATTTTTCGAACCTTATTTTCTCCATACGCATAAATGTCTATGCAATATTTAAAGTTAGCTGTATTTAAAATAGAGTTAATATACCGCCGTGAGTATTTATCTATAAATATGCCACTTCTTTCTTTTTATTAGTGCCGTGGGATGAGACTAAGGGGTTGTCCCCGAAAAGGGCATACGAAAAAATGTTTATATTTAAATGTAGATAAAAATATAAAAAAATAAGAGACAAATAGGATTTGGCAAAAGAGCAAACAAAGGAAAACTTGAATAGAACTGATTTCTCATTAATAATTTTATTTATTCGTATTAGCAAATAAAATGTAGTTGCAAAAACACGTTAAATATTTCCGAAATTTCCGACTGTTCCAGTGGACAAAAAGCTTCCGTGACATGTGAGTGGAAAGGTCTAAATCATCTAGATCTCTGACTACCCCAGTAAAAGATGGGAAATGCATGATTAAAAAAAATAAAAACTCGAATGCAAGCTTATGAACTCGCATGGTTAATTTTTTCTTTGACTATTCAATCTGTCCAGAAATGGTGTAAAAATTATCTGGTAAATAGACGTTTTAAAGTTAAGATTGCTGGAAATCGGAGTTATGAAAAGAATGTAACTGAAGGAACTGCACAGGGATCAGTACTGGGACCTTTACACTACTTAACATATGTTAATAGTTTAATAAATTTAATTGAGAGCTGTGAAATTTATCAGTTTGCCGACGGCACGTGCCTAGTAGCGGCTGATGCTGATCTTGGAGTCGCATTTATACGTTTGCAAAAAGATTTTACATCTCTTATTAAGTGGTCTCACGATGTTGGTTTAGTTTTAAACGGTAAAAAAACTTAAATAATGAATATCAGCTCTTCTCATAACCGTGCTAAAACTGTGCCTAATCTCATAGCACACTCACACTCATGCTTACATTCATGCCAAATAAAATCTATGTGCTATTGTCCTTCATTGCTTTATACGGACAACCATAGGTACCTAGGTCTCATAATTGATAACCGACTAAATTGGAAAAAGCATATAAGTAACGTCTGTGACCGGCTAAAATCAATTCTGACAAAATGTATAAACATATTCTAATTAAAAACAAAATTGACTTTCCAATTAACTTATTATTATATAAAGCTTTAGTTGAATCAATAATTTCGTACGGTTTGAGTAGCTATGGATTCACATTCAAAACATACATAGACAAAATTTTTCAACTTCAATTAAGGTTTCTAAAGATAATTGTCGATCCTAAAGTAAAAAGTAAATATAAAAATAACTACCACACGTTGTTGGCGTATTGTAAAATAATTCCAATCCATGACAAAATCAAACATGTGCCCTTAAAAGAACAGTTTTTTAACAAAGACCTGCAAACTCATATCATCACATATCAAAGGTACTCGCGCTAACTCTATTAAAAAATTATATGTGCCTGTGTATAATAAGAATAACTATGAAAAAATCACACTCGAATTTATGATTCCAAAACTAATAAACGAATTACCACCCGTATTACGTTATAAAATAAACCCAAACAACATCACATCTCAATTAACTAACAACTACTTAGCTTTGCTACCTCATAATTATACGAAATAAATGATAATAATGTTGTCACATCCCGTAGGACACTCGAACGCATTTGTCTCTTTTTTTTATGTGCTCGTCATTGTTATAACGACAAAATATTCGCACCTAATCTACCCTTACTAAAAATTCCTATTTCATGTTCGTTATTATTAATGTAAATTATCTGGTCTATAATAAGTAAACTGCTAAATAATGTTATTTGTATGGACGAACTCTATTGTACAAAAAAAAAACCACTTGGTTTTATAATACACTGTATTGTAGCTTTCATTTGTAATTTTTTTTTCCTGAATATAAATAATTAAAAAAAAATAATCAGTCAGTTTGTCCTCAGTTCATAATATACAAGTTGAAAATATAAATTTATTTGCATAAAATAAATAACACTTTTAACTTACATATTACAAAAACAATATTTTATTTATACTCCGGTTTCGGTTATTCGGTGGAAGGTGGGTCGAAGGGACTTAATTGTCTAGACTAGACCTCTGTCTACCCCTGTATTGGGAACGGCGTCAAGATATTTATTATTATTTAATTATCTATTTAAACGCCCTATGTATCTATGAACCTAAAAACAGGACATTATGTGGAAATTAGTAAAAATTATTTTGTTCCTTTATTACGTAGTAGAGCAAAATATGTCGATAAAATGAACAATTACTGGTAATCGCTGTGCGACACAAACAGCTGAATGCAATAATAAGATGAATGGAACTGTGCTGCGAGACGAGGACGCTGGCGCCTCGCGGGTTATCGTGGGTCAATACGTACGTAGACTAAAGCAACAAACAACAAATTTCTTAGAAAAAACGGATATTTAGCAAAATCGCAATCTTACACTTCTATTTTAATTGTACTTCTGTTGTACTTTTAGTACGAATATTTAAATATGAACACATCTATTTAATAAACAATGTCATCATACAATTTTTGAAAACATATAACAGTTCTGACAAAAAGAATTCCTAATTTTAACCAAAATATATAAACTAGCCTTTGCCTGCGTCTTCGCACGCGTTGTTTATACTTAAGTATACTAACTTTTTAGTTTCTAAGTGTAAAGAAGCTGATCTGCAAAAATAAACCGTTAGTTTCCTTTGATTATCCCGTACTCATTGACTGTAGAGAGAGGGAGAGAGATATGTTGTGTAATTCTCACTATAATTACTATATAGATCTGCTGCTTTTGTTGTTAAATAGGAGGACCGAGGCCTGACCAAGACTTTACAGCACAGTAACGTGAAATGGAGGCTTCTTTCGCTTCTGATTTCACCCCTATGTTCGAATTCCGGACAGGTCAATATAGAAAACACTTCTACATTTTCTCTGGTCTGGGTGTTTGTGGTACCTTTGTTCTTTCTAATTATATATACAAGTTCACAAGCTGCTTACTTTGGGACCATATGGGTATGTAAAAATAAAAACTCGAATGCAAGCTTATGAACTCGCATGGTTAATTTTTTCTTTGACTATTCAATCTGTCCAGAAATGGTGTAAAAATTATCTGGTAAATAGACGTTTTAAAGTTAAGATTGCTGGAAATCGGAGTTATGAAAAGAATGTAACTGAAGGAACTGCACAGGGATCAGTACTGGGACCTTTACACTACTTAACATATGTTAATAGTTTAATAAATTTAATTGAGAGCTGTGAAATTTATCAGTTTGCCGACGGCACGTGCCTAGTAGCGGCTGATGCTGATCTTGGAGTCGCATTTATACGTTTGCAAAAAGATTTTACATCTCTTATTAAGTGGTCTCACGATGTTGGTTTAGTTTTAAACGGTAAAAAAACTTAAATAATGTATATCAGCTCTTCTCATAACCGTGCTAAAACTGTGCCTAATCTCATAGCACACTCACACTCATGCTTACATTCATGCCAAATAAAATCTATGTGCTATTGTCCTTCATTGCTTTATACGGACAACCATAGGTACCTAGGTCTCATAATTGATAACCGACTAAATTGGAAAAAGCATATAAGTAACGTCTGTGACCGGCTAAAATCAATTCTGACAAAATGTATAAACATATTCTAATTAAAAACAAAATTGACTTTCCAATTAACTTATTATTATATAAAGCTTTAGTTGAATCAATAATTTCGTACGGTTTGAGTAGCTATGGATTCACATTCAAAACATACATAGACAAAATTTTTCAACTTCAATTAAGGTTTCTAAAGATAATTGTCGATCCTAAAGTAAAAAGTAAATATAAAAATAACTACCACACGTTGTTGGCGTATTGTAAAATAATTCCAATCCATGACAAAATCAAACATGTGCCCTTAAAAGAACAGTTTTTTAACAAAGACCTGCAAACTCATATCATCACATATCAAAGGTACTCGCGCTAACTCTATTAAAAAATTATATGTGCCTGTGTATAATAAGAATAACTATGAAAAAATCACACTCGAATTTATGATTCCAAAACTAATAAACGAATTACCACCCGTATTACGTTATAAAATAAACCCAAACAACATCACATCTCAATTAACTAACTACTTAGCTTTGCTACCTCATAATTATACGAAATAAATGATAATAATGTTGTCACATCCCGTAGGACACTCGAACGCATTTGTCTCTTTTTTTTATGTGCTCGTCATTGTTATAACGACAAAATATTCGCACCTAATCTACCCTTACTAAAAATTCCTATTTCATGTTCGTTATTATTAATGTAAATTATCTGGTCTATAATAAGTAAACTGCTAAATAATGTTATTTGTATGGACGAACTCTATTGTACAAAAAAACCACTTGGTTTTATAATACACTGTATTGTAGCTTTCATTTGTAATTTTTTCCTGAATATAAATAATTAAAAAAAAATAATCAGTCAGTTTGTCCTCAGTTCATAATATACAAGTTGAAAATATAAATTTATTTGCATAAAATAAATAACACTTTTAACTTACATATTACAAAAACAATATTTTATTTATACTCCGGTTTCGGTTATTCGGTGGAAGGTGGGTCGAAGGGACTTAATTGTCTAGACTAGACCTCTGTCTACCCCTGTATTGGGAACGGCGTCAAGATATTTATTATTATTTAATTATCTATTTAAACGCCCTATGTATCTATGAACCTAAAAACAGGACATTATGTGGAAATTAGTAAAAATTATTTTGTTCCTTTATTACGTAATAGAGCAAAATATGTCGATAAAATGAACAATTACTGGTAATCGCTGTGCGACACAAACAGCTGAATGCAATAATAAGATGAATGGAACTGTGCTGCGAGACGAGGACGCTGGCGCCTCGCGGGTTATCGTGGGTCAATACGTACGTAGACTAAAGCAACAAACAACAAATTTCTTAGAAAAACGGATATTTAGCAAAATCGCAATCTTACACTTCTATTTTAATTGTACTTCTGTTGTACTTTTAGTACGAATATTTAAATATGAACACATCTATTTAATAAACAATGTCATCATACAATTTTTGAAAACATATAACAGTTCTGACAAAAGAATTCTAATTTTAACCAAAATATATAAACTAGCCTTTGCCTGCGTCTTCGCACGCGTTGTTTATACTTAAGTATACTAACTTTTTAGTTTCTAAGTGTAAAGAAGCTGATCTGCAAAAATAAACCGTTAGTTTCCTTTGATTATCCCGTACTCATTGACTGTAGAGAGAGGGAGAGAGATATGTTGTGTAATTCTCACTAAAATTACTATATAGATCTGCTGCTTTTGTTGTTAAATAGGAGGACCGAGGCCTGACCAAGACTTTACAGCACAGTAACGTGAAATGGAGGCTTCTTTCGCTTCTGATTTCACCCCTATGTTCGAATTCCGGACAGGTCAATATAGAAAACACTTCTACATTTTCTCTGGTCTGGGTGTTTGTGGTACCTTTGTTCTTTCTAATTATATATACAAGTTCACAAGCTGCTTACTTTGGGACCATATGGGTATGTATTTATTCTGTTCTGTTCTGTTCTATTCTATTCTATTCTATTCTATTCTATTCTATTCTGTTCTATTCTGTTCTATTCTGTTCTATTCTGTTCTATTCTGTTCTATTCTGTTCTATTCTGTTCTATTCTGTTCTATTCTATTCTATTCTGTTCTATTCTGTTCTATTCTGTTCTATTCTGTTCTATTCTGTTCTATTCTGTTCTATTCTGTTCTATTCTGTTCTATTCTGTTCTATTCTGTTCTATTCCTGTTCTATTCTGTTCTATTCTGTTCTATTCATTCTATTCTATTCTGTTCTATTCTGTTCTATTCTGTTCTATTCTGTTCTATTCTATTCTGTTCTATTCTGTTCTGTTCTATTCTATTCTGTTCTATTCTGTTCTATTCTGTTCTATTCTATTCTGTTCTGTTCTATTCTATTCTGTTCCTATTCTGTTCTATTCTGTTCTGTTCTGTTCTATTCTGTTCTATTCTGTTCTGTTCTATTCTGTTCTGTTCTGTTCTATTCTGTTCTATTCTGTTCTATTCTATTCTATTCATTCTATTCTGTTCTGTTCTATTCTGTTCTATTCTGTTCTGTTCTGTTCCTATTCTGTTCTATTCTGTTCTATTCTATTCTTTTCTTTTCTACTCTTTTCTACTCTATTCTATTCTATTCTATACTACTCTATTCTACTCTATTATACTCTATTATACTCTATTATACTATATTCTACACTATTCTACACTATTCTACTCTACCCTACTCTATTCTACTCTATTCTATTCTATTATTAATAAAGTACATAAGCAAAGATACGAATGCTGAATATTTAACTTAATACACCAGGCATACTCAACGTGCGTTCCGTGCAGTATCGTGGCTTCAAAATTCCTCTATTCGGATCGTTCCTCCGATAAGGCACGATTGGTTCTTCAAAATGTAAAATAATATGCAAAACTTAAACAAGAGTAGGTGCTACTAATTTATAATTTAAGAAAAACGTTCAAAATAACCTTTTTGTATAAAGAAAAGCATTTCGGACTAATAATTTGACTGTACAGAGCAATAATCAAATGTTGTACCTATATAATCTTACGATATGTTTTAATTAAATACTGTGGACTGAGATGTAGGGTATAGTTTGAAAGAGTTTACTGCTTTTTAAATAAAATACCCTTGAATTGCATATGAGTTTAGCGCATAGCCATTCTTGCTTTATAGTACATTTTATTATATTAATAGAAATAATATGTTATCTACATATTATTTCCGATTATTTGTATTAATATAAGAAAATTGCTAACTAGCAATCGGAAAATTGAAATAAATATTGCGCTACTTCTCGTTATCCAAAGTTGTTTACGACTTGTAAAAAAATGTAAAAAAAATCCCGAAGGCTGTCTGGTTCCTCAAAATGTAAAATTATTATAATGTAAACTTTAAAGATATAACTTACATTTGTTTACTCTTAAACAGCATGTACATACAATAAAATCGGTAATATTCATCATGGACCGATATTCTTTAGAAAAATAATTAGCCATAGCCACAGAGGTAACTCCCACGATGAGCAATTTTTATTTTAACGTTGTGGTTGACATATGTTACTAAATTTGTCTGTATATCTAGACCCAGCATTATATATAGGTTTGAAATCAAAAACAAGCTAACAGTATAGCTGCAGGTGAATCTCTTCTGGAGACCGTAGGAACATTCAGCGATATCAAAATGGAATATTATACAGCCTCTCATTACACTGACATACAAATTTTTAACAATTCTTGCCGTAACTGCTTAATTTCAGTAATCAGAGGCATTGTGGATTGATATCATTAAATTTAAACGCAATTGTTAGTATAAACATCATTACGGCCAGTAAAAGTCCACTGCAGGACATTGACCTCTCCCTTACAGGAGAGGGTTTGCCATAATCGCCACGCTTTGCAAGCGGATAGGCGTAGATCGTAGTACCAGTTCTTGCACCTCAGACGCTGCTACCCGACACCGGTCGACTGAATTTTCATCTGGTATTTTTGATAGCTATAGTGTTGTGAAGGATTTTCCCTTAGTCGACTCTTACGACACCCAAGAGGAGAAAGAGAGTATTATATTTTTACACCGTAACCATACAATAAAAGTTGTAAATAGCGATAAATTAATTCGCCTAACTAAACGCAACATGTAAGTTTCAATTAAAGTTGCACAATTCGTAAATAATGCGGACACGTCGATGAATTCTCAGTACGAGCTAATCAAACCGGTAACGTGATCCGAGCAGACGATTGTCATAAAGTTAAGTAATGTATTGTGGCGTGCAATACATACGCAGTGTAAGTGCTACAAGTGTCAAATTACCGCTCGGATGTCGCGGGTCAAATCGCGCGGCGCCGGCGCAGCGCCACACCGACGATCCGCGACCATAGAATGTAATGTAAAACGATCCCCGGCCATCTTGTTCACCTTAAAATATTTATCTGTAATCAAGTAAACTGACAGTTGAGATGATGTAATTTTTATGATGAGCATTTGCTATAATTTCCATGATACACACAGATAAAAAACTCTTATTTCCGAAGAGATATTTAACTAACTTTACCTGGTCGATTCGGATTTCAACCAATTACTAGCGCTACAAACATTTCTTTCTTAAGTATAAAGCCTCTCTTAATAGCCAATGTACTCTGCCAACATGATATCAGTAATTAAAGAAAAAAAAAGTGTCTTCACGCCATTCCTAATACAGTGGTAGGCAGAGGTTCAGACAATTAGTCCTTTCGACTCACCTTCTACATAGCCACACATAGCGACAATGTGGCAGGTGGTCATCGTGTCGCCATCTTCATGATCAAGCTAACTATATAAATGGTCAATATTTTTTTTTTTTTTGAAAAAAACCCATTTTCACCTGGGGATCGAACTCGGGTCTCTTGACTCCAAGTTAGATCACCCAACCATCGTGAAAAATCACGAAGAATCCCGATAGCCGAGTGATTGGTGATCAGAATCCATAAAGACGGCGACAGGCTCACCTTCTTTGTCTTCGGTGGAAGGTGGGTCAAAAGAACTATTCAAGACCTCTGTCTACCCCTGTATGGCGTGAAGATATTTTTAATTTTATGTTTTTTTTTAAACGTTTTAAAAGTTTTAAAAGTTTTTTCAAACACTTTTGAGTCAAGAAATGAAAGGAATTTTTTAGAGGTCCACGCCTCTATCTCCCTCATATCCTTTAACATTTTCTTTTCCGTCGTTAGTCACTTCGTGTTCATGCCGTCGGTAGTCACTTATTCTAAAAAGAACCGACTGCTCGTGCCACATTCTCACAAAGTAGCAAAGTGCGAGCCTATTCTATCTTAGTCCTCAAGTCTGATAATGCATCAATAATCATTTTCATTCATTGAACTCGTGTTTATATATATAAATGTACGAGTTCATGTGGTGGATGAAAATGACAAATTTTGAAAATTATTTCAAAATGCTAATAATGGTCGATAATAATATTGTAATTGTTCTAATTTTAATATCATAAATATGTCATGCTATTCAAAGGAACGCAATAGCTACAATTTACTGCATGTGTATCGAGAAATTACCGTAAGCTTTAAACAAGTACTTAGTGTCATATAGCCGAGACCAGCTGCTAGTTTTACATACATTTACATAACTTACTAAGCACCATTTGTATGAAAAGCCTACCTGAGTCTCAGTTGACACAGGGAAATCTAAACCATTCTGTAATACTAATACTACTCTTTCACAATGTAGCGCACTAAATTGCATACTGAATTAATACTTATACCTTCATTTGCGTAAAGAAAATGTTTTCTTTATGCCTGTATTTTGCTCTAAACATTCCATGAAACATATTTTCTCTACACACGCTGTTTTCTACACAGTTTATATTTTTTTTTAAACTCTGTTGCTTATTAAAATTTGTTTGAACTTAACTGGACTGGCCTAGAGATAACTACGTTAAATGACATAACATAAAGTAATGTTAACATAATTGCCATAAGAGTTTTCATAATCTTCACGCCATTCCCAATACAAAGGAAGGCAGAGTTCTTAGTCTAAACAATTAAGTCCCTTCGACCCACCTTCCACCTAAGATATTTTGAGATAACGTGACAGGTAGTGATCCCGTCGCCGTCTTTATGTCCAAGCAAACGATATGAATCGTACATAAGTTTTTAAAAAATACCATTGGTATGACCCTGCCACCTGGAGATCATCGATATCGTTTCACCAGTTGGTAGTCATAGTGAATATGTGGACTTCTCCCTTATTTACCTTACACAACCAAATCTGCCGTGTGTTCCGATTGTGTGTGTGTGTGATTCTTACGTTAATAGCACATGATCCTTTTCCACATATAATGTGGGCTTATCAAGCTGTCACACAATATTTCACAGAAATTCCTTTCACATTTATTACTCGATAATCGTTGCGTATTATTTTTGCAATTCAAGAACATGACATGTTTTATAGGCATATCAATACTCTATCAAGTATGTACTCTAGCCATACTTCATATCACCTGTTTAAAATAATGTTATAAGTTATGGAAAGTTATAGAAACTAGAGTAGAAAAAAAGTTACATCTTACTACTTTTTCCGTTGGTCTTCCAGAGGCCGAGAGGCGTGTCTTGCGAACTCTCTGTGGAACCAAATTGCCGATGTGCTGCTGCCAATATTCCCATAGTCACGCGGAAGCTTTGTTGCTTAGCGGTCAGGGTGACAGATCTAATTTTATGATTCGACAATAACCTGATTTCCATCTTCCCCACAATACCACTAAATCATTATAGAAAATGTAATCAATTGCTTGGTGGTGAATGATATCTTCGTAATAGGAATTTCAAAGAATCCGTTATGATCAAAAGGCAGTGGCAGTGGAAATTAGAGAGAAGATGTTTTAATTAGCCAAACAGGATAAGTACATTACAAGTATAACGTATCTAGCCTAACCTAACCTAGCTGTTGGAATACTGGAAGCAGGTCAAGTTCTCGCCAAGCGGCGCTAAAACAACCGCGCAGCTGTGTACCTATTTGCGGAAACGAATATCGGATCGCGCTAACACGTCTGCATCGCTTCTATGTACGGTGACCACACATTGTAATAATCACGACGTGATTATTACAATGTGTATTATTATTACAGTGTGTGTACAATACATATTATAAAAAAACCCACACGCTGGCGACAATCATAACTTACACAAGTTGGCATATTGTAATTAATGTTTATTTCATTTAAAAATAAATAAATATATCTTCTGAATGAAAGTAGGTATATCTATTGAAATATTACCGCTTGCTAATGATAAACTGTTTCTGGTGACGTGGTCTGTATAAAATTTATTTATTAATTAAATGACTTAAAGGCCTGTGAAATTCCACTATACGACAAAGGCCACCCTCATAAAAAGAGTTTGGCGTAATGCTAAGCTAGGCTAGGGGATTGACTATCGCTGTACCTGACAACTCGGACACTGGCGCTTTGACACTGGCGCTGTTACAGGTCTGCATAGTTTTGAATTAAAAATTTTTGAGATAACCATCTTGGGAGGGTCAACAGTACTCGGATACCTACACCTACGGATATTTTCGTACATACATGAAGAAATGGTTGAATCTGAAAGAATCGAAAGAGGTATTTAAGGATCATGAGGTATTTAAGGATCATCACAGTTGGCTATCTGTTCTCCCTTTTTCCCCTCTCGCGAAACCCATAGAAAGATAGTGATTTACATATATGTATTTAGTTCAGTTAGTATCATGTAGACCGAGTTGTGCAACGTCAGACGTGGCCACACCGCGCCGCCGCTACTTGTGCCAATTGCCTCGTTTTTCTTCAACGTCCACCTTTGAAATATGATACTGAGCACAATGTGTAAAGCATTAATTTAAGTACCTACGATTATCGAATTTATAGACGCTTAATTGATTCATATATTCTTAGAAATAAATTGATTATGTGCCGTTTTTTTGTGGTGTGATATCGGCGTAAGAATACCACCTTCTTTCTTTCTTTCTTTTCACCGTGGATGTCGCAACTAAAGGAAAGACCTTCAATATGTTACTGGCTAAACACAGAAAAAGGGAGGGTCAAGAGTTCTCGCTTAGCCAGACGTGCATGTGTAAACAAGAAAACGATGAATTTGATAGAAGCAAAAGAGAAAGGACATATTTGGTCACTAAGGACAGTGACACTATACGTTAAGATATTTATTTATTTCTATTATTAATTAAATAAAGATGGCGGGATAAACATCTCGCAAAATAACAGTGTGGACATTAAGAGATCTTTATTAATGTATGTTTATATATTTTATGTAGAAGCATGTTAAAAGATCGTGAACGTCAATCTATTAGTAACTGATATTATGTATTGAACAATTATTTGCATACACGGTCAAAACAGCCTTTAAAAGACTGCTGTTGAATATAGACCTCTTCCGTAATCACAATCATTTTGCCATAATCATCAAACAGATTTTCGATCACATTACCAGACACCTCGCATATTTGGACACGTTTTTTTTTGTTTTTAAAGTCTAAAGGAAAATAATAGTTACAATTATTATATTTCAACCAATACAATAAATGTCCAAGTCTTCAATAATAATTACATCATTAATTGTAAGGTCTAATTGACGGCGAGGATAATGGAAGTCACCCAGTCAGTGGTCAAGTGGAGCAAACGGCCGCAACTGCACACCGAGGCGGCGGAGCGGCGCGTCGGCGTCGCCTAAACAAATTGTTTACTGGAATGTCTGCACGTGTTCGTACCAAGCTGTAGGTTTCCATTAGTATATGAGTACGTACATTATCGAGAATGACAAAAGAAAATATCCGATTAGATACTACAGAACCTGTGCGGTCGATGCCGGAATTTTCCACGGATATCGATTTCCTCAGGACTTGAATCGATTGTAACGAAGCTAACGGCTTCACTAATTTTTAGTCATTTGAAAAATACCATAATTGTTACTGGAGTTTTATAAATAAAGTAGAGAAAACGTGAAGTGTTTTTGAAAAATGTAGATAAAATTTTTTTAGAAATCTACCTCTACCTCTACATCTCAAATCTTCGCTGTAATCACATTGCTGAAATAAAATAGAATGGGTAACTTTAGTGGCTACCCCACTCTTACTATTGCTGTTCGAAATCTCCAGGCTACTGATTTCCTGTAACGGATTTCCCATAAAAGGATTCCAGACAGGGACGTCAAATAAGTCACGATAGCCGAGTGGTTGGGTGGTCGGAATTTCGAGTCGCCGAGTTCGATCCTCAAGTCGCAGTACCAATGATTTTTTCAAAAACTTATGTACGAATTTCATCGTTGGCATGGACATAAAGACGGCGACGGGCTCATCACATGTCACGTTGTCCCGAAAAATATCTTCGGTGGAAGGTGGGTCAAAGGGACTTAATTGTCTAGACTAGGCCTCTGTCTACCCCTGTATTGGGAATTGCGTGAAGATATTTATTTATTTATTTTATAGACAGGGACCTGCCCGCTGCCCACAAGGAGAACGATACCACAGTTCCGTATTCCAGCGGGTCTAGCGAGGCCAGTAAGGGAGACGATGCGTAGCCTCGCCTTGGGAGGCTATAGCGGAACAGTCCAGTAGCCGATATACGGCTATAGCGGAACATCATGAGGGCTTAGTCGGTTCGAGCGCCTGGCATTCGCGAGGGTGCATAGCATTTTTTAAGTACTGAATTTACCAAGAAATCGATGGTATGGGAAAGTATCATGTAAAAGTCAAAACTGGTGAAGGAAACGCATTTCGTAGGTTTAGCATAATAACAGATTTATTAATCTACAAAACAATAAAGTGGCCTTCACATTTAAAAATATATAAAAATTCAACCCCCAAAGACTTTAATCGGTCATCTAATACCAAACAAGGCCGGAATACATTTATATGCATCATTAATACGATAGCTGCAATTATTGATTACTAACAAATAAAAATTAGATATAATCGTAAAACAATACATCAAGAATCTTTGAGGAATTTTTATAGTTGACTGGTTATTATTCAGTATAACGCTGGCTGCGAAGTCAAACCGGCAAATGTCAAACCGCATGCCGCACGGTGACGTAAGAGATACGAACTGAGAACACTTCGGCATAACAAAACGCTGCTTGTTATCGCACATCTGAACGGCCATAACTTAGCAAGTATTTTTAAATCTGACCGTCGTTAAATTTAAAACGTGTTGGGCGTTTAAGGCTACATAAATATCAATGTTCCTGGATGCCAGATTTACCTTTACGAGTCGCAGTCAATAAAATAAAAATCAAAAGTAATATTTTGTCGAGCAAGAAAGGCGTGAAAACAATGTCAATACGCCAAATCGTTTTATTATTATTTTATTGGATTATTAATGATAAATTGAGATGCTTATATACATATATGGCTTGACCTTTTAGTCAGCATTTAGTGGTAGTAGGCTTTTACGACACCCACGGGAAGAAAGGGGTGGGTTGTTGTTTCTTTGCTGATGCCACACTACAATTGAAGGACAAGAGAAATCTTTCGTGTAAATGACGACCTCCATAGACGAGTGGCTTAAATACCGGTTTTCAAAGAGTCGCCATCTCGAGGTCCCGGGGTCGATTCACGAACAGGTCAACGTAGAAAAACCACCTTTTCTATATTTTCTCGGGTCTCGGTGTTTGTGGTGCCTTCGTTGCTTCCAATTCCCATACCTCAAGTTCCTTATATTGGTATCGGAGCAAAGTATGTGATGTCTCTATCTATATATGTATCTATTAGTAATACTGATGCAAGTTTCTGTAAACGGGCATAGTATAGGATATTATGGATATCGATTACAAATCACGATGGTCAAAATACTAGAGATGCTCACAAGCCGATTAACGATTAAAATTCATAGTATAAATGTGATCCAATCATAAATTTAACGTCCAACGTCAAAAAAATCATAAAATTAACGTGAGTTTGAAAACACATTAAGAACGACCTTGCTATGTAACTGTTTTTTATGGCAAACTCGGATCAATCCGGAATCGTTATATAAGAGATCGGCGTTTTGGCTGCGATCTTGAGATGTCTGCTGACTGATCGGCGGATACATATACCTAGTCAAGTCATAAATTCTGTCACATGTTTAACCTAAAATAATTAAAACAAGTTTATTCATTATGTAACTATTTATATATCAAAATGAACTTAACAAAACATAGATTCTTATGACACTAAAGTTTATTCAAAATGACCTGCGTGAACGCACGAACGAGGTCCATGTCAATATCGGCGGCTGCCTTAATCAAGGATGTCTTAAGTGACTCCAAATTGGGATGAGGCTTTGAGCACGCCTTTTCCTCCAAGTGTTGCCATATCCTATAATCTAACGGATTCAAATCTGGACTAAAGGAGGGCCAGTCTTCGTGCCCGATGAAGTCGATTTCACGCGCCGCCAGCCAGTCTTGTGTGCTCTTCGCTCTATGAGCTGGCGCCGAATCTTGTTGGAATACCCAGTGCCTATTATTGAACATGGTATGAGAAACAGGTTCCACAAGATTCGTCAGGACTGTATTTTGATACACCACTGTATTCGTTTTTACACCTATCTCGCAAAAATGTACCTCTGTTAAGCCCCAATAAGAAACTCCCAACCATACCATGAGCGAGGATGGAAAATGACCTCGTTGGACACGCGGAATACGGTTTCTCTTTTGTAGCCAGCATTCTAAAAGAAAAGTTTTTACTGTGTGACAATACTTATGACCTGACTGTGTATATATATAACAAATATCTTCACGTAATTCCGTACACAAAATAGAAGCGATGTAATTTTCATATATACTACTTTATATTCTTTTGGTGTGACAAAACAATAATAAAAATAACTTTTTATTCCTCATGTCTGTATAAAAAAGGTGAAATAATTGGAACGCTATTTTATTTCATTTAATAAAATTCATTAGAAATGAAGTATATACATTAAAACAGCAATTTAAAAGGCACTCAATCAACTATTCGGAGTGTCGTGACGCGCACTACGCGCGCAGCTATTGATTTTGTGCTATAAACGCGCCGAAATAAGCATAACTTTTTTATAATGAATACTGTTTGTCAATGTAAAAGTCATGGCCTTGCCGACAATGACCGGCCAAAATATCGGTCAGCAACTGAGGACGACTGTACCCGGAACTACTTCTAGACGGAGTTCTGTATACAAAAATATTATAAAAAATTGTTAACTCGTTTCTTTCTTTTCTCTTTCTTAATCTGACACTTAAAAACTTAGTATCAGATGAAATGCATTTGAAATTTTAAAGTTTTAGTCCTTATAACATCAAGTTACGACTCAGGAACGAAAGCGTAAATATAAATTTTAGTCACGTATATAAAATCATGTTTTATACACAAGAAAAATTTAAAGCAAGTGAAATTGTGGGTGAAAACAAGTATAAAAGAATGTGAATATTATATACAATTTATAAATAAAAGTCACGATAGTCGAGGGGTTGGGTGGGCGGAATTTCCAGTCAAGAGACCTGAGATTGATCCCCAGGTGGCAGGCTCGTACCAATGGGTTTTTCAAAAACTTGTGTACGAATTATATCGTTGGCTTGGACATAAAGACGGCGACGGGCTCACCACCTGTCACAATGTCGGTGGAAGGTGGGTCAAAGGGACTTAATTGTCTAGACTAGAAGTCTATCTACCCCTGTATTGGGAATTGTGTGAAAATATTTAATTTTTAAAAATAAATAATAGAATATATTGGTAATGGATAAATGGTCTCCCCGAACTTTGATTGAATATCAAGAAATACCTGAAAGACGTTCTTCTCGGCTTACATTTCGTATGTAATACGTGTGAGGAACCATTTTTTCATTTAGTATGGGTACCACTAAATTTTATTGGCTGTCATGATTAGCAACCTTTGCGGCACATAAAATTTTAGATTTTATTAATTTTTTTTAAGAATTTTTTTTAATTGCTATATTATAACTAAACGAGATTCAGCACGCTTCTTTGTTATGGTTTTGTCTGTTACTACTTCTTCTTCTTCTTTACAGCCTATCAAGAGTCCACTGCTGAACATAGGCCTCCCCTAAAACTTTCCACAGTGAACGGTCCTCAGCTACCTGCATCCACCGATTTCCCGCAATATTCTGCAAGTCATCGCTCCATCTCGTGGGGGGTCGTCCAACACTGCGTTTGCCTGTACAAGGCTGCCACTCAAGAACCTTTCTTCCCCAACGTTTGTCAGTTCTACGAACCATGTGGCCGGCCCATTGCCACTTCAACGGGCTAATCGTTACGGCTATGTCGGTTACTCTGGTTCTGATGCGGACGTCTTCATTACGGATTCTATCACGCAGAGAAACACCGAGCATAGCCCTTTCCTTTAACGGTGAGCAACTTTGAGCTTCCTCATACGGCCAAGACTGAAAGACCAGTGCTACTACTGCGATCTATTTAATACATACAATTACGAGAGCTTTTAACAGGATATTTGAACTTATCCATGTTTGTTTAGACAAAATAAATGTTACGGGCGCGTAAACACGCTTACATAATGCAAAAACTTTTCGTTTAACATTTACGGTCATAATTACATTTTACGCTGTTATAATAAAAATGAGCAAGCTTTTAAGTGGCTTTGACACATTTTAAACTGTCAACAATTTGTTTGACATGTGTCGGGATTATGGCTCCGTAAAATTTGATATTTACGACAAAATATATTGAATTTTAAACGGCTTACAGACGGCGACAGAAGAAAACGTTGAGGATTAGTTGAACCTAAATTTAAGATTTTACATCATTGCGGAAAATAATCTGTATAGATAATGCATTATTTAATACAATTGCAGTGCGGAATAATATTTACGAGTACGAAATAGTCTTCCAGAAACGTACTTTGGGTAAAGTAATTTACGTAAGTACATTCGTTACAAATACCCATCAAACGAAAATTTAATACTGTTTTTTATTAATTTTTTCTCGTTTTAAATGCTCATTTTAAAAATTAGTAAAAAAGTAGTTAAACAAAAAAAAAACACTCAGATTTGTTTTACGACTCTTGTAAGTAACTAGACTTCATAATTTTAACTAACTCTACATTTCGATGATTTCGTACCTACCGCAACACGAAACAAATGACACAACAAAGGGTTATTCAAAGAACACTCGTAAAGTTTTTATAAGCAGAAATTTTAATATGCCAAGAAACAATCGGCCTGTCCTAGTATCCAAGTGAGAGGAAACCTCGTAATTAGAACTCGGCTGTAAAATAACCATAAAACTTACCAAGACGAGTGTGTAGTTATAAAATCCTCTTAACATCCAACAATTTGCAATGTTTTCCTTAGTACGTAAAAATTAAAGTATAAAATAGCTTGTTTAAATATAAATTTAACGCAAAATGAAAGATAGTGCGAGTCTATAGTCCAACCGCTCCATAAATTACGTTTTGTATGACAGAGCACGTTGTTGCATGAGTTTTTACGATCGAAAACATGGGCAATATGATTAACTCAGTAATTCTCTAAGGTCGTCAGGTGTTTTTTGTTTCGAGCAGTTACGGATATTACTTTAAATCTGTCACATGACGGAACTTCACGAAACATTTAGAATTAGCTGATCCGGCGAACTTCATAACGCCAAACCCTCGTTTCACTATATTGTCTCGCTCTTTATCACTTGTAATTTCTTTATATTCATTAGTTACATTTTCATTTCCTTCATGACTACCGGAAAGGGGGCGTGACCACTTGTAAAATACCATCTTGAAGTCAAGACTCTTATGCTTTCACGCTTCTTCCTGTGAATAAGGTAACCAGAAGTCTACACCTTTCTTAAAAGTAAGCTACGCTCCTTCAACATTTCTGGTATTACAAGTGTATGTTGGCGTTGGAGGTCACTGATCCTCAGGTGAACCAGATACTTCGTGAACCTGATAGTAGATAAGCTCCACAAGAGCGGATTTTACGCAAATTGCCACTAAAATAAATTTTTCATGTATCATTGTAATTTTTTAAGTTGTATATTAAGAGTTCGTAATTAGGCTTCTGCCATCACGAACTCAGTCGACCAGTCAACGTGGGCGAAACCACAGCTTATTATCTGTATGAAATATAAAGAATTAAATTTTTCTTAGCAAGTTACATAATACGTATGTTGTATCAAGACAGTAGTTTTACCAAAGCATCCATTATTTGATACATTCTTGTTCATTAAAATAGCTGTCCTTTTATTCAAGCGTAAACAACAATGTAACATAATTTATCTACGCCTTGTTGGTATAAAAATATTTTATGGGTCACTTAATCAGTGTAAATTGCGTATTTTAAGATTCTTTGCTTTTTATATCAAGTTTATTAATTTCTGTAAATAGTTAAGTTGTAAAATTTTTTTAAAGTCATTAATTAGCCGACATTAAAAGAAATTTATGCAATGGTATCCGTAGTAATTAAAACTGATAATAATGTGAGTTAATAACACGTAAAAACACTGGCCGTCGTTATCATATATAAAAAGGAAAAAATTACCTGAATATTTTATTCTAGTAATCAAATATGCAGTCAAATTTTGTTACAAAGTTCTACTGCAACAAATAGAAAAAAATGAGACTCACTTTGATATGAAACTTCAGTTATCTTAATTTTCATTCCTGTGTTTGTATACTTTTTACATAAATATTGCACATATTACAAGCTATATGCTTGCTGCTATATCTTAGAAATGTCACAATCGATTATGATAATATTACTATTCCATAAGATTAGCGACAAAATTAAAACTTAGGTCTCCGGGGCAATTATATATTATAATTATATATTTAGCCATCTTGCATTTTAGACGTTGCTGTCCGTCATCGTCATAGATTACAATATCTTAAATACGATGGGATTGCATTGTGTAAGACAGAGAAAGTGATTTTTTCGTTAATACAAATACAAGTGACAACGATTTCAACTCTTTTATTCTTCTTTGGTCTGGTCATTTAACTTGAGAGAATTGAAGAAAATATTGTGCTGCAAAATATTAAAGTGTAACCAATATCTTCGGTTCACCCGAAGCATGCGCTTACGTGATTCTCGCCCAAAAACGTCCGGCGTGAATTTGTAATTATAGATTACTTGAACTGACATTTTAATTCTGCCGTGGATAAATAGAGTGGAGGGGCGCGGCTGCGGCTGTACACGTGCGATGGTCACGACTGGCCGCCGGGCGGGAGGACGTCACGAGTTCCGGCTATCACGACTCCTCAACATCGATACACGAAGTTGTTATAATCTGTATGAACACATATCAAACTAACGTTAATTGCTTCTTATTGTGTTGAAAATACGACTGCAGTTCGTTGAATGGTATATGGTATAAGAAACATAAGAACTTAGATCAGTAATAATCTTGGTCCATAGAGATTATTGTTAGAAAGCTTGGGAAAAAATTCATTCACGGACAATATTTGCGAACAAAAATGTATCTTTAAGCATTAAGAACCTTAAATTTTAAACAGTGGTAGAGCCGTGCATCGGCTTTTGTTGTTGCATGAATGGGCCGGCTCAACCGGGGAAGTACCACGACCTCACAGAATACCGGCGTGAAGTACAAGTCTAACAAACTTCTGCGTTATGCCTCTGGTATTGCGGATGTTCATGGGCGGCGGTAATCACTTACCTTCACGTGAACCAGCTGCTCGTTTGCCTCCCTTTTCTATGAAAAATAAATATTATTTTTAATAAATATTATTTTATTGGAGCAGGGATAAGAAGCTAATTACCCACTTAGCATGTAGTACTGAAACATCTGTCACCAAGTTCAAATGAACTATGTGGCAGATGCACTGTCTTCCTCGTGCACTAAGAAACTTAGCTTTTAATTTACTTAACTTTTAAAAACTCTTTCCCCAAAAAGCACACGGTTAGGAAGTGTGCTTTATAATAACGGCTATTTGGCGATAGAAATGGGTATGACGTAGATGATGATGAGGTACTGACCTAGACGACCCCGTAAAAAAGTAGGTATACAATATCAGCAAAATAGAAATTAACGATGCCACTTACGTAGAAAACCAGCAAGCCGTATAGAGTGCAGAGCATGCCAAAGGTATAAGTATTCATTAATAACACTACGACAATGAATATTTATTACTATACTATATTTTTACTTTAGCATGCTCTTATTGCATACTGTTTACATAGATTTGTATACACATACGGTCTTTTGGAGTGTATGTGTATGTGCATAACCATGCTTCTGTTCAGTCAGGTGGGGAAATAGCGGCATCAACGAAACGTCTTTATAAAAATGTTCCTAATAATAAGAACTTCAGAAATCCTGACACCAACTCATATCTTGAGTCCCATGATGACCTGATTTGATTGAATCGAAATTAAATTCAGAATGAGTAATGACGAAGGCACGTGGTCCGAGGTTGTTTTGTCTACGGCAGCTGGGCAGTGGAATGAATTTGCAAGTTGATAAAGTACGCGGCTTGCGCTGCCCCAACCTTCGACCTGCGCTCGCTCAGTTTATCATCTCGCCTATCTTACTTCGCGCCGAACCGGAACTTTGTGAGAGTAAAGAGCCAACATTATACGGATTAGTACTGCCCATACTTGTTTGCAAGTATTTAAATAGTAAAATAATTTATGTAACGAGTTCGTCCGATTTTCGGTCTTATCGCTATGCTTATTAAAAAAAAGTTATTGATGCTTAGATTTGTGATCAAACATCAAAAACCACCAAACTTTCACTCTCCTTGAGTTATGCTCAAAGACTTTTAATTTTCTTATTTTACATCATCTTCATCATAACGACCTGTAAGTCCACTGCCGGATGTAGGCCTCTACCTTACGAGGCTGTTTGCTATAATCACCAAATTGGGCAGTCGGATTAGGGATCGTAATGCTACTAATCTCGCACCTTAGGCGCTGCCTCCCGTTGCCAGTCTATTGAATTTTCATCTGGTAATTTTTGAGATTGTTATCCCGCCATCTGTCGTTAGCCTAAGCTCCCTAAAAATTTTTAATTTGTGAAAGCAAGGAAAGAGGAAGGGTCGCTAAGTCTGCAAAATGCTGCGGAGAGAAATGGGTCATGAGTCAACAGCTAAGAAAGTAGTGAATACATTGAGAAAAACTTTGCAAGTAACTATTTCTTTGTTAAGCCAAAGAGTCATTAAATAGCCACTGTACATCTTCATCGCCAAAACAATTCGTTCTAGAATTATTGACTTTTTTATTAATTTCACAAATAGTTATGTGTTGTAAGCATATAAGAAATCTACAGTTTTATTTACTCATTTCACTTGGTTATTAAATTATTTCCTTTGTTATAGACATACCTATGCCGTGTGGTATTGGCGTAAGAAAAATCTCTTACTTCCCGTGGATGCGGTAAGAGGCGACTAAAGGAAAAGCCTAGGAAATTTCACTGGCTACCGATAGGTGGCCTCCAACTTTGAAATTTCCAAAACGCCTATGTCTTGCAATAAACTTTTACGGCACGTTATGTATATATAGACATGCCAACTAAAACTAACAACTATCAACGTTGGAAGTTGTAGCACGTTCTATAGACTAATATTGTAAACAGCATCAACATTCGAAACGTGACAGGTTGACAAACGTTGGCCGCTTTTCTAATTCTGTGCTTTATATGAATTGAAGTCGACACGCAGATTTCTAATATCCAATCTAAAAACCAACCGCGTGGACTTATATATGAACATACAAAAACTGCTATGGACTTCATTGTCTATGGTCAGAGCATGTTATGTGAAAACGGAGTGAAAAAACTTAAATATTGTTTTTCTATAGTATTCCACTATGTCTCTATTTCTTTTTAGTAATAATTAGAATAAGTCCGAGTTTAAACATTCATGCTTGTTACAATATTACCAACAGAGAACTTCAATTATGGTGACAAGAGGGCTGGTTTTTTTCTCGCTCAACGGTTAAGTCTAGCCATTCAACGTGGAAATGCAGCCAGCGTTCTTGGTACCATGCCACGAGGAGTAAGGCTCTACGATTATAATAGTTTTTACTCAATAAGTATTTTAAATATTAACATAATTGTTTTCTGTGAATAAAGTACTGTTCTTTATAGAAAGAAAATTAGGCATTTCATAAATATTTTTATGTTTAAAATGTTTTGCAAATATTTTATATATATGCATAAGGCATCGTTCTATTTTTATTTTAAATGAGTCTATAGTATATACAGATATATAGAGATTACTAAATTATGTCTACATTAGAATGCTCATCATTTAGTTTTTTTCATTCACTGGTAATGAAATATTCATTTTCGGTGAAAGATGGGTGGAAAGGACTTAATTGTCTAGACTAGACCTCTGTCTGCCCCTGTATTGGGAATTGCGTGAAGATATTTATATTTATTATTTATTTATTATGGTAATGAAATATAGCAATCATTATATTATTATTAACTTTAAAAATGTTAAAGTCTACCCATAACACTAGTAAAAGATAGACTCTTCTCCTTCCAGCCTTACGGTCGGTCTCTTAAAACCCTTTACATTTTCAAGATAGCAAGTTTTTCGCAGTAAAAGATCTATTCAGATTTGACATCAACATCAAATTATATCAACTTAAAATCCCTTTCAATGCCGTAGTTGTCATTAATAACCATAAACACACTAACATAAAAAAAACAATTGCATCAATAGATATATTACACTACAAATTAATTGTGATCTCTTATGATCACATTAAATAGTAATAAGCTTATAAGAACTGTCAAGCTCGTCCTATTCAATTGAAACAAGTTCTGTTTACTACAGCGGACATGAACGCACGCCTGTACCTTTTCAGGGCTGTGCAGCGAGCACGTGGCACTGACAGCATCCCTAACAATAACCAGAACAACTATTTATATTCAACATCTCACAGCTGCGACGTGATATTTTTCAGAGGACAGACACGTCTGCAAATGTTTTACTTAATCTATTTGAAAACAGCAGAATAATCAATACAAAAAAACAGTCATATAATGTAATGTAGTAAAATAATATTAATAAGATCAATAACAAAACAACTACAATATATATATAGATATATATGTAGATAAAGATATATAGATATTTTTCACATATAGATAGGGACAACATCACATACATTGCTCCGATCCCATTGTAAGATGCTAAAGCACTTGTGGTATGGCAATCGTAAACAACTAAGGCACCACAAACACCGAGACCCGAGAAATAGTAGAAAAAGTGGTTTTTCTACATTGACCCGACCGGGAATCGAAACCGCGGCCTCTAGATGGCGATACTTTGAAAACCGGTGTTTACGCCACTCCTCCCCGGAGGTCGACAATAATAATAATAATAATAAATTGAACAATCATTTATGTCATCCAGTACCTAAGTATCCCTTTGTCTTGGTCTTGTCTGGATGGTGATAACATACACAGAATAAAAATTATATATAATGACCAACCATGTCTTGAGTCCATACTCGTACATTACTTACCGTACACCTCTACACCAACAAGCAAAAAACATAAGCAGTTACATTTGTTGCAATAGTTAAATAACCTCACCACCATAAATAATTTTATAAATAAGCTTATAGAAACGTTTTTAATTACTACTCAAGTTGTACCAAATACTCGTAAACACTGACTATGATAATAAAAAAACTAAGTATCTGAAAATAACAAAACAATATCTGCTATCCAATTTTGTGACATTTGTACTAGTCATCTGCCTAACTTACAGAGACCATAACCAACAGGACTTTTCGCAGACACGAAACCTTGGCTCCGGAAGCACGTGTGCCACTTTACATACGGCGACAACAATGGAATATAGCGATGTTGCTCATTTGGCATGCATCATTGCGTCATCGCGGTTGATGAATGTCATCGGCCAATGCGGACCAAATCCTTGACAAAAGCAATTTGATATTACAAACAAAGCCACGTCCATATTTGTGTAGGTACCTTATGTACGAGTGTATACTGATTTTGAAATATAACTTCGATTATTTACTCAGATATTTTATTTAAATAATCATAACAATGTGTGCATAGCTTAAAAATTATGAAATTTGAAATAAAAGTTGTTAAATCTTCTGGAAAATGTCGCCAATGTCCCAAAGAGATTTTTGAAAGAGGGATTTAAAATTTCAAGTTATTCGGATGAGGTACGGTGGCTACCATAACGTCTTCATGGCACGGCGGGAGTCGCGACTTCAAAATCCGTCCGTATTAGTTATTTTTTTTTACTTTCATTTATGTGTTACGTACACTGACGACTTTCTTACTACCGACAGATTGGTGGCGTACACATCGGTTTTCATGGTGTCACCAGTTCTGAAGTCCCGAGTCCGATTCCCAGACGGGTCAATGTAGAAAACCTCTTTTTAGATTTTCTCGGGTCTGGGTTTTCGTTGTATTTGATGCCATAACGCAAGTGCATTAGCTACTTACTTTGAGATCAGAGTAATGTATGTGATGTTTGTCTCTGTCAATGTAATAATGTATTTCTTATTTACTTACACGTATATAATCACAAAAAGCACAGCATTGTTTACATATATAAAACATCATACAAATGCATTGTAATCAAAAGAGCTTAAATAAGTAAATACAAAAATATAGTACATACGTATGTCTGTCTATGTTTAGTAATGTACGCACTAAGTTTGCCTTATAATATACATCTCTCCTTTATGGGACTTGTGGGAGATATTTCATTTTAAAATATTGTACAAATATTATGTTTTAATTATTCTTTGTATGGTGGAGTGTACATAAATAAATTAAAAAAATATATAATATGGAAGAGTTAAAAACGCTAAATTAATATTACAAAAAGTGACAGCGTATATACACTTACATTTGATAGAAGGATATTCCTTCGTTTTGTATAAATTATCGTAGATATAAAAGCCTAATTTAAATCAAATGTAATGTATATTTATAAATATTTTTATTAAAGAATAAATATTTTAAACCTAAAATTTTTCCAATCACTTTCAAGGTCAATTTCAAATTCTAAACCATAAATACGAGCTGTATTTAAATTTGACCTTTGCTTCTTTTCCTACTTGGAATCTATCTTTCCTACTTTAAATCCTAGTTTAAATTTTATGTTAAAGAAAAGATAATTCTAATTGCGTAAATCGAATACTAGGCCATGATATTGGAATAGAATCTGCCGAACTGTCCGAGATTGTCGTAAAAAGCGAATGAGGGATAAGCTGTAAAAATCGCAATGTAGGTAGCATTGCGATTTTTACAGTGAAAGCAGTATGTAGTAATACTACTTCTTCTTATATTACTTTAAGATACTAGTAAGATAAAACAAATTAAAAAGTTAAGTCAATTTAAACTAAAATCAACGGATAGCAAAAGACGTCCTTATTCCGCAACCTCTTGTAATACGAATACAATTATTGTTCCTAACTTAATAACTTTACTTTTAAATACGAATTTAATTGAATAAACCTAAATGAAGTTACTACGTCTTTGATAATTGAAATGAAATATTTGCAAAATCCGTCCCTGTTGGGGTCCACTGAAGTTGTCCGACGACCAGAGACCGGCTATCTTGACATCTCCGTCTGCCCCATGCCTCGCTATTGTCTTGTTACTCACGACGCGCGTGCTCTATCTGAAATTCGGAGCTCGTTACTCCAACGGGTGACGTGACAGAGATGGCTATGATTGCAACTTATAAATTACGTAATCACATTCTGGTATTCGTATGGAACATTTTGAAGCTGATTTACTAACTTAGCGGACTCTTAAGTTCAGTATGTAAATGGAGAAAAATTGTCGGTAATACGACGTCTTCAATAAAAAAGAAACTAATATTCGAAAAAAAGTTACGACAGCCGAGTGGTTGGGTGGATTGGATTTGGGTTTTATATCGTTGGCTTGGACATAAAGACGGCGACGGTCTCACCACCATTTACGTTATCCTGAAAATATCTATGGTGGAAGGTGGGTCAAAGGGACTTAATTGTCTAGATTAGACCTCTGTCTACCCCTGTATTGGGAATTGCGTGATATTTATTTATTTATATATTTATAATATCTGTAAATTTAATAGTATGATTACACATTATTATTTATTTATAACTTTTTACAATTTTACGAGTTACTTAATGAAAAGTCACGATAGCCGAGTTGTTGGGTGCTCGGAATTTCTAGTCGAGAGACCCGAGTTCGATCCCCAGGTGGCAGTACCAATGAGTTTTTCAAAAAAGTTATGTACGAATTTCATCGTTGGCTTGGACATAAAGGCGGCGACGGGCTCACCACCTGTCACGTTGTCCCGAACATATCTTCGGTGGAAGGTGGGTCAAAGGGACTTAATTGTCTAGACTTAACCTCTGTCTACCCCTGTATTGGGAATTGCGTGAAGATATTTATTTATATTTATTTATATTATTTACTTAATTAATAGTCATCTAATATGCCTATGTAATTTGTGTCTAATATATTGATTTGCATAAATCGTCGCCGCCCAAAGCAGTTCATCAGTGATAACCTTTACAAATAGCTCGTAAGTACGTTGCGTGGCAGGAGCGAGAATGTGCACACATGTTCCTTCCAATCTGCTGAGCACGTGGGGTGTAGCGGCAACAGTGACTCCCCTGTCGTCACTGCGACCGACTGAATGCCAGCATTGTATCCTTGCACATGACGTGCAGATGCTGAAAAGTCAGCTCTCTATCGTTTCAGGCTGACTGATACCAAAAATGTATATAAAACATACATAATTCATAGGCAATCTCAAACATAATCGAAAATGAATAAAAACTAAGTCATTTTTCTGAAAAATTAAAAAAAACTTTTGCGAATTTGTTTTCTTACAATAATTTTATTTACTTATTTAGACCTTAAGTGAGACAACAGTACGAGCCGTCTATACGGGAATCAAACACAACTCTATATCTGATTTTTAACCAGTTGCTAATCGTAGCTTGTATCAATTTCGCTGTACGTAATAAAACATATGGTTTTATTTTTGTTTCAATTTATAATAAATAACAAAGTTCCAACCAGAGAAACCATCTAAAATTATTCAACTATTTTTACTCAAAAGATAATAGAAAACAAACTGGCCACTACGTATGAAATGAAAATAAAAATCGATGCTGTATATTATCACAGTACAGTACACAGTAAAGGTAGCACTTGCACAGTGTCATGTAATTTAAATTGCAAACTGTGACCCTCATATGCTAACAGGGCACGCTTTAGCACCGCCGTCCGCCGGATATCACATCATAACATGCTATTATTTTTAGCGGCGGAGGCTCTGAAGTGTTCAAGCTTCAATTGATATGCGAATCATAATCCTAAATGTGCTGTAACTTACTATCGGTATGTGCTTAAAATTCAAGAAAATTTTAAGCCGATTGTACACCTTTACATTTTTGCTATGATCATTGTGGTTTTTTACATACATACATATAATCACGCCTCTTTCCCGTAGGGGTAGGCAGAGACCACTTTTTTTCACTTGCAACGATCCTTACATACTTGTTTCGCTTCCTCCACTTTCATTATTCCTTTCATACATTCTCTTCGATTCAGGGTACTCTTGATCTGGCCTTTTTTTAGGACGTCTCTGATTTGGTCTCGAAACGTCCGCCTAGGTCTTCCTACACTTCCATTCACACTCGCCTTATATGCTCTTTTCGTCAATCGTTCTTCATTCATTCTCTCGACATGGCCAAACCATCTCTGCATACGTTTCTCAATTTTAGTCACTACATCTTTCAGACCACAACGTTTCCTTGGTTGGTTTTTTACGGCATAACAATATACCCACCTTCTCTAAGTAGAGTTGTCGCAAGAGGTGCCTACAGGGAATACCTAGAAAATGCAATTGGCTACCGCAATATAGCGCCATAACTATCTTGAAAAATACCAGACCAATGACAGGTAGCAGCGTTTAAGGTGCAAGGTGCCTATTACAGCGATTGCCTTTCGGCCTGCCAAGCGTGGCGATTAGTGAAGGTCTTTCTCCAGCAGAAGAATTTTTAAGGCCGTTATGTATATATGTATTAACTAATAATTAGTTAGTACATATATGTATATATGTACTAACTAATTATATTACTTTAAAAAAACGTATTAATGGTTTGATTTTTCTCTACACGTAATACTTAATGGCCAGTAACCAGTGTACCAATTTAATTAAGCGCAAATTTTACAGATTCCAATCTCTGCTTTATTAAACCATTTCACTTTATATAACGCGATATCAGGTGAGTCTGTCAAGTAATTATAACAATAATTATTGATTTATAATAATAACCTTTTTACCAAGAAATATTGGGTACAAGCCCTTACAAGGCTTGCCTGTTGAGTCTGAAAACGCTGTCAATTAAAGATGTGCTATCAACATTATCAATAAATAGTAATAAATTAAGATTATTGAACTGAATATTTCTGTTTTGCAGGAAGTTTGAGCACCAGTCTTTACTTAAATTCGGTTATTAGGAATGTTAATAATTATTTTTTTACGCGGATTTGTGTGCATAAAATAAAATACATAAATTTCTATATAAATAAATATTTTCAAACTCACATTACAATTAAATATCTGACAATATTATGGATAATAATAAACGGTTAAACCTTTAAAATAAAAAAAAAGCAAATGAATTTGCGACTAAGGAGACTTAAAACATGTCACATGTAACCAGTTACAAGACCAGTAAGACCTGTACTTATTTTTGTTTTTTTACCTGTCAATCTAGAACAGTAATAATAATGAATAATATTTTAAAAGAACGAGGAAACGACCTGCTGCTGTCATATATACCTTGAAAATAAAGTCAAAGTAGTGAATATTATGTAAATTTTGCAACGTTGTCGCGACGGTTGTTGATTATGCCGGCTATGAATATCGTCGTGATAGAGTTACTACGTCATAGGTTACGTCGTGCATCCGCTTAGTTTGTCCGGTGACATGACACAAATTACGAAATTGAAGTTGCCCTATTTTTTTTTCTGGTTATTTCGAAATGGCATACACAGATGACCGAAAAAAGGCTCGCCGCTGATCACGTTTTGTTCTATGGAGGCCAATTTTACTTATATTAGCCAAAGAGGCGAACTAGCGTTCGGCTCGATTAATGATAAGTGATCAGCGCGCATCAGAAATGCCCCGAATATCAGAAGAGCTGTAGGTGAGTAATCAGCCTTTAAGGAAAGAGTAACGACCCAACAGCCTAGTTGGTGGTGATCCTGACCTCGATGCCTTGAGTATTCAAAACCCGCTACGGGCAAAACATTTGTGAGATGAATATGAATGCTTGTTCTCGGGCTACGAATGTTTTTATGTATATACGGATATTTATCTATGTAAATATATGTGTGTATAAGTATGGTGTACCGTTAGCTAGGACACTAAGACGCCGATAGTCTCACAACCGATCCCAAACGTGGTCCCAAATAATGTTCGGTGAATGGTAGACCGCAAAGACTTGAACGTCTAGGCCTCTGTTTAAAAAAAGAACCTTTTTGAAGGTCCCTAAGTTGTAATTGTTTGAAAACGGTCTGCCGACATCTGATAGAATAAGCAGTAAAACTGCTTAAAAATGCTCAGTGATAGATCATCAGTCATCGAGATGTTGTAGATTCTATTGCAATGTACTTTGGTGGAACCTAACAGTTGAAGCAGTTTCCCAAGGAACAGAGAAACTTGGTTTGCTGTACTTATCGAGCCAAATGGAAGTTCGTTATTTTTGCATACCTTTAAGAATGAGAGCTTCGTAAATATTATCTATAAAAAGTCATATTCGTTCAGTCACACACATTATTCTGTGCCATACTAGAATTACATATCTTATTAACTGGATCGTTTTAGGATAAGGTATATACCCAAATTAAATATCTTAGGTACGTTTACTCAACATGCATCTTATTCAAAATCTTATTATTTAACGAGTTTATCTTGTATATTTATATAAATGTATGCATTACTATCGCGGAAATCACACTTACTGTGTGGCCAGCTGTCCTTAGATAGGTGGCATCTCTGAGAAATTGCTTTAACTAAGAAATGTCTGTGATACATAGATCATGACATAATCCGAGCTTAAGCTAATTAAAGGATAGTGCTTCACTCTATTTTTATATATTTTAGGGCTCAAAAATAACTTATACTTCAAACTCGCAGAATTCAGGTGTGAAGTACCATTTGCCCCTCAAATTTAAAAGAATCCGGTATCCTTTCATCTCAAATTGATCGGTATTAATATAAATTTTATATTTTTAATTTATAGACCCGAGTTCGATCCGTACCAGTACCAGATCGATTCGATCGAGTCGTACCAATGAGTTTTTAGAAAACTTATGAACGATTTCTGTCGTTGACATGGACAAAAGATGGAGTCACCACTTGACACTGTGTCCCAAAATATGCTCCTGTGAAATTTAGAGTGGTGGATGGGTAAAGAAATAGGAAAATGCGTGAAGAAAAATATAATATGTATTTAATATTCTATCACTATCACCATCCAGCTACACACATACACGTCTGAGAGTTGAAATATAAAAGAATCTGTTTATCCCGAAATCCGTTAGTGATGTGATTTGCTAGTTTCCTATTAATAAAATAATTTTCAAAATTACTTTCTATTAATCTTATTCTTATTCTACTAATATTTAATAATTTTGTTTCTTTATAATACATTTATCCTTTAAGGAAAGTTGTAGTACGAGTATTATTTTAAAGAAAGTATTAACGAAATTCCATCCAATATTTCTGGAACTGAAAACTTTGAAGCGGCCGCCGCCATCTGCATGACAGATTTGTCCTCGATGAAGATTTCCCAAAATTCTGCAGTACAGATGTACGTGAGAACTAAGACGCTCGTTTCCGAAAAGAAAGGCTACCGTAGTTATTTTTATGATAACCGATGACTGCGTTTGCTGCGTGAACATGTGCCGGGCTTCTAAGCCGAAACAGATTACTTTCATTGTTGTTAAATTGCTGTTTTTATTCTAACACACTACATCTGTGTACAGGCAATTTATTTAATGACGTTATAAAGAAATAAAAAATAAAGAACTAAACAGATATTTCAATCTAATAATAATAAATTACAATGCTAGGGTTCAGTTATGGATATATTTTCATTCTTGTTACAGCTAATACTTAGTCATTAATAATTAAATATACTCGGTAATAGAAATATTTAATTACCAATTTAGTAACTTTTAAGTAATATGTAAGGAATAATAAAGCCAATGGAAGAAATGATAGTAGATAGTTTCATAACATTCCAATTCATCGTTAGCGAGGAATTAGAATGTTATGAAACATTAAGGAAACGTCAAATATCTCCATAGTATGCGAAGTACGCAAATCTTCTATAAAATTCATCAATCAATCTTTCTTATAATTAAAAAAGTAGAAAGAAAAAAATTAAAGAAAGCAAGTAAATAACTAAAACTACCACAAAACTTACGACATGGACAATTGAAAATTTTCAAACCGACAGGCATTTACAAGTACTTAAAACATTTAATTTAAGTAAATTCTAATTATAATTGAAATAAATACATTCCGATATTTTTGTACTGATTGGATGATTTTGCACACGCATGATTTAAAGGCATGATGATTTAAAAGCAGCATTTTAATGCTCGACATCCGTGGAGTAAAAACGTACTCGAAAATTTAAAACAAAATAACAATAAGAATTATAAAACAAGAGATAATTTCGTTCGTACGTTTGAGCGCAATTCCCGCGTTACCTGGCGCACAAATCACTCGCGAGCGCACGTGCGCGCAGCTGCTGCGATGCACGTGTGGTGGCCAACAGATTATTCCGTTGAATTTATGCGCTTTTATTACATACATAGCGCACATACTATATGATAACTTTGTGCTTTCTTCTTTCACCTTAATACTTATTTATATGTTGACCGCGAAGCGTGGCTGTAGAGAAGCCACTCGTACGAGTTCATACATTACAATTAACCCCATTTCCTGATATTGAACTATTGCTTCTATATTTAGTATCTCGGCTATCGTGGCTATCTAGTCACGATAGCCTAGTGGTTGGGTGGTCGGAATTTCGAGTCGAGAGACCCGAGTTCGATCCCCAGGTGGCGGGCTTTTACCAATGGGTTTTTCAAAAAATTATGTACGAATTACATCGTTGGCTTGGACATAAAGATGGCGACGGGCTCACCACCTGTCACGTTGTCCCGAAAATATCTTCGGTGGAAGGTGGGTCGAAGGGACTCAATTGTCTAGACTAGGCCTCTGTCTACCCCTGTATTGGGAATAGCGTGAAGATATTTATTTATTTATTCTATATTTACATATTCTCGCAATTGCTTCGACATATTATATTATGCTAAGTAGAGGTGCACTTATCCGTACGGTATCAGCCTAAGAATCTAACAAAATTTTTCCCTCGTTTGTCGCAAGAGTCGACTAAGGAAAAATCCAGTAAAAGTATCTGTATCGACAATAGCCTGGAATGGTTATCCCAAACATCTCCTAAAGTTCCAGACCAAAGTTCAGGGTAGCAGTATCTAAGATCTTAATACGCAATAGCTATCTGATATAAGCATATAAGTATCTGGTTTAGCGATCGCTAAGTGCGGCGATTATAGCAAAAAATACGGAAGAAGGAAAAGCTTACGTCCTGAAGTGGCATTTTAACAACTATTAAGTATGTAACTAAGTAGCAGTTACACTTATTCGCAATAAAACCGTATAAAATGTATTAAATGAATAGTAATTAAAAGTAAATTTAAGACACCGTCTCATGCGCGAACATGAAGAAACGACTAGAAGTTCTTATTTTACTTGTGTTTTAATTTGACTTCTATGATAAATATAAAGATAAATATTTTTTTGATACCAAATCAATAGTCTCATAAATTTGAAATAAATAGTTCCTAAAGTATTCAAGTCCTTGTTCAATTGATTATTAAAGAACAAAATAAAATTTGGGAAAGTTGTTAAAGTCAAAATTTTTTCTCAATCCATAAAAAAGAGACAGCCCTGAAAATCTCAAGACGTATACGTTAGAAGGGACTTACTGCGTTTAAGTGTGAAGGATTCGTGTATGTCTATTAATGGTCCTTTATATTTTCAGCTAAAGTTTTCGCTTGACAGCAGTGCCATCCGATTTGACATGTAATTGGTGAGAGTCACTATAATTTGGGACGGAGCGGCATTTCATCTAGGTCTAGGGTTGATAACATTCCTGGCTTAGATTTTCAATCTAAGCCAGGAATCATTTAGAGGTTAGTTTGCCATTTATTTTTGGGTCAATAATTGGCTTAATTTAATTCTTATAGTTTGCCCAAATCTAAAACAACAAATAGTCAAATATAAGTTCGTTTATTTATTATTCTTTGAAATATTTAACTCTTTATGTGAAAATTGTGGAATTCACCTTGTAATTTTCATTATAGTGACAGTTTAACAGTTTCAAGTGCTTACATATGACGTGATTGAATACTGGCTTCACTCGGCTCTGATTGCGGACTATCGCGCCCCGCGCAATATCTCATTAGGCAGATAGTGCTACCGCGCACATCTGTCAATATGGCTCGCTTATTAAGCTTCGCCACGGATACAGAAAATACATTCCCTGGATATGTTCAGTATACATAAGTTATAAGACCGCCAAATTGTACATATCATTTAATTTTTCGTTTTTAATGTTTTTCAATTTTGTGGTGTACAATAAAAGTATATTCATTCATTCATTCATTCAATAATAAACAAAGATTACGTCTTTGTACGATGCCTTGAAAATATTTATAATATTGGATCACAATATATTTTTAGCTGACACGGACATTTCAAACTAAATTATAAAACTATTAACTTGTGTACGATGCACTTATTCAGTGCACTTCTGCACTATCAATATAATACAGTTTACTTGACAGAAATACGAGTATAATGAAATATTACGTTGATGTATATATTATATTATTTATTGATAGTACTAAACACTTACTTTGTGACTGCTTTTTAATTCTACAACCGTATTTAAAAAAATCGCATTGAGGTGTGTAATTTGTTTCCTAGTTTGCCATGGTAACGGTCGTTGTTGTTATTATGAAACTATATTCCTGCCGGGAACAAAGTCAATGGTGCCCTGAGTGCGTTAATCAAAAGGCAAGGCGTTGTGAAAAGTGCACGCCTTGCAATACATAACGCAGTGTTGGTACCGACTTTGTTATATGGCAGCGAATCCTGGGTATGCCAGAAGAAGCATAAAAGCAGGTTGAATGCAGTGGAGATGCGATCTCTTCGTAAAATGTGCGGCCTTACCATGGCCGACCGAAAGCGAAACGAAGAGATTCGCAATATGGCAGGTTTGAAAGATGACCTTGTCTCAAAAATGGATAAGGGCGTGCTTCGATGGTTTGGGCACGTTGAGCGAATGAGTGAAGACCGAATGGTGAAGAAAATATATAGCGCGAAAGTTAATATTAAAAGGTGTCGAGGTAGACCGAGATTTACTTTCGAAGACCATGTGAGCAAATTGCTCGAAGAGAGGAGGGTCAAGAGTACTCGGATACCTAGACGTGCATGTATGAAGAAGATGATGAATCTGAAAGAAGCGAAAGAAGTATGTAGGGATCGTGACACTTGGCGATCTGTTCTCTCTGGCTACCCCATCAGGGATTGTGCGTGAAGATAAATAAATAAATAAATAAATATTCTTTCCGCTGCTATTATCAAAGATTACAATTTTTATTAATTTAAATATCATAATAAACCACAGAGGCGTGGCCGAATTTAACAAGTTAAATGTAAAAAATATTTTCTTCATCAAAATAAAATTTATAAATCTTCGTCACCAATTTAAGTAACTCACAATTTTTTATTTACAGAAAAAAAATTATGTTAATATTTACAGTACTTATTAACTAAAAACTACAACAATCGTAGAGCCATACTCCTCGTGGCAATATACAATTAACCTTAATCTATGATAATTTTTTAATCACCAACCGTTTTGTAATGAGGTCCCTCTGTTAACTCCTATTATATACTCGTCTATATAACTAATATCGATTTCATACCGTTAAAATTATTAAAACTAAAAAATTTATTTAACTTCTAACCTCTATTGTTGGATAATAAAACCTAACCACCTAATAAAAACTAAGGTTTTAAATGTTTGACGTCTTTGTTTAATACGGCAATATAATACCACCTCCAAAAGTAACTTTCTCTAAGCCGAACAAACACTGGTAGTGTTATCAGCACTGGAACCCATGTGGCACGCTACTGCGCATGATAACTGCACGACAAACAATCTGCCGCACAGATTTGCGACAAATGTGCTCCTTCCACGTGCTCCGGTATGGGAACATCGAACCTCTACCCCTGCACATGTCGAATAACGACTTGTTTTATGAAATGTTTTACAACTAGCATATAGCTTTCTATAGAAAGGTGATCACCAAATGTGGCCGTCGGAACGTTTCCGCCAACATGCCGTGGTATACTCGTAAACGAAGGTTGTAAAAGACTTTTGTTTGCTTCATATTAAGAATGCCAGCTATTCTTTATGTTATAGCGTACATACAATTTGTTTGAAATCGTTAACAGTTTTCCAAATTATAGTGCAATAATTAACAGTTAGATATGTTTCGTTTACGTTCACATGGTGTTTTCCATTAGTTTTGACGAATTTCATGAAAAAGGTTATACCAACATTTGAGTGAGAAACAGAATCAGCTCATAAAATTTTATATACATCCGTTTAGTCGTTTGGCTATGAAAATGCTATGAAAAGACAGACAAAGTTGCTTTCGCTTTTCTAAAATAGTAGCTTAACACAACCAGGTATTTCCGTAGTTAAGTTAAATACTAATTATTAGAAAAATTAAGTATTCAATTGAACGTAGATTCACCGATAAAATACTTTTGTGAATTCCGTACTCTAACTTACACTCCATTGGGATTATCAATCACCGTGAGACAAAGATTATTTAAAACCACTATTACGTAGAAAAGTCACGTCCCAAAAAAATATTTTGGAGACAAAAGTAGTTAGGAATAAAAATTGTAGTATAGTTAATCCAGAATATAAACTATCTCCATTAAAAATATAATTTAAATCAGTTAAGCCTTTATTGCTATCTCTCTCTATGTTACACAATTCATAAAGTTACTGTTGTCTTAGCGCAACATGTAATGCGATAGCCATATATACTAGCTATTCGATATAGATATTTATATATAGATATTTTTTATCTTCAGGCATATTCCAATAGTTAATGTATAAATAAAATTGAGTAACGCTTTCGAGCAGTTAGATATTATCAACCCTAAGAATAGGGCTCCCAACAAACAATGTAGAGACTATCTGTCGTAGACCAAAAGAAAAAAGTACAATCGCCTGTCGCCGTGCAAGCAGCTACCGACAAATCATTTGCAGAAACAATATATAGGCTGCTATGATTAGATCTTACTTCTTATTACTGGCTAAAGAGCTCCGCGACACCAACCATTAGTTATCAGTCTCATGACTGAGTAATCGATGCATGTTATACATTGGAAATACTGGTAGGAATCATTATTTATTTCTCAAGATATGAGTCATCAGAATATTATCTGTTATTATGCGGTTAAATGCGGTTAGCCTCACAAAAATTCAAGTGATTTTCAATAATATAGTTTGTTTCTCTACAAATTTAGACATCGAATATAATGGTTTATTGCATAATGGCTATGTGGCTCATTTTAATTGAACATGATCCTGTCCAAAAACATACCACTTGATATCAGGTATACTTGGTCAAACATTTTCCCATAGTTAACTGCGGCTTCTATAAACTTAGGTTTCAGTAGTGTGATTTAAATTTCTAGAACCACGCTTTCGCCAGAGCCTCTTTGATTAAGATAGCATATATCTCCTTAACCCCTCATATCTTTCCCCCGTCTGTAGGACGTCTCTTTCGTTTTTAGAGATCGGTGTGAATCAAGACGTTCTTCTTCTTCGTTTTTCTATCTATACGGGCCTTCGCTCTCGCAAGCCAAATTCGATGGAGCTTTAAAACTTTTTCTGCACGAAAAGTAACAAAATATGTAAATAAATATATAAAGTAATACAATTTTGTTGAAGCTAAAAATCGTTTTTTAATTGTCCCTTTAGCTAGCCGCTCCTAATGTCGCGGTATAGCAGAGTCAAGTCTTATTATCCTCTCAAATGAAGATGTCAGTAATCAGCGTCAGCATATATAAAACTACAAAAACCTTATGAACTCTGCCATTAGAAGTCATGATAGTGAGTGGTTGGGAGATCGGAACTTCGAGTCAAGAGACCCGAGTTCGATCCCCAGGTGGCAGTCTCGTACCATTGGGTTTTTCAAAAACTTATGTACGAATTACATTGTTGGCTTGGACATAAAGACGGCGACGGGCTCACCACCTGTCACGATGTCCCGAAAATATCTTCGGTGGAAGGTGGGTCGAAGATATTTATTTTATTATTATTTTATGTACTACTTTAGATAATGATTTATATTTATTAGGATTAATAATTATTGTGACATGCAATAATTAAATAAAAATAACAAAAAAATTTTGTTAAAATATAATTTTTAAGCGATAAATATAACATGAGCGATGTCAAAGCGTTACGGCCACTGAAAATGAGACGCAGATAAACGATGCCACTACAATGTACTTCGTAGTGACGCGTCAAGACGATCGCCCTAATCAAGTGCTCGGACAAAAGCACTACAAAACACCGGAGCCGGTTTCACGACGTGACACGTTATTTTAAATTATGCAAGTAATAAAATCCTATTCGGTCTCTGTGGATCTGTCAGATTCAAGCGTAGCAATTTTTCAAAACGTTCTCGCATCATTTTTCATTGCGTCAATCAGGAGTTCACTTATGTGGATCAACTTTAGGGATGCCAAACATTTTATGTGTTTGTTATATGAAAAAAATATTTCTACCTTTTCAAATAAAATTTATGTTTAATATGCATCCTGATGTAGCACTCCGTTGCCAAAATTTGGCCCCGGAGTTCAGATCCGGCGCAGTGTGTCCTTTCTAGAGCCCCATGGCCCTCAAATGCTTCGTTCGTTGGGATTTTAGGCCGTGTAGGTAGACGCGTTTATGTTCCAGCTCGTATTCTCACTAGGAGAAAGGGTGAGAGGATGCGTTCCCTCGCCGATGTGAGCGAAGGAATTCCCGTAGTCCTCCCAACATGCGGTCATGGCGGAACACCGTTAGGTTTTAATAGGTGCGAGGCCGACACCACCTGCTCTTGCCCTCGCGTGGGTGGCTATACGTTAGATCTCCACATTTTAAAAAACATGGTACCAAGAACTGCGTCCACGATAAGCAAAAAAAAAGGCCAAAGGTTAGTAATAAACAAATTATTGGTACATATAGAACATCAGTATTCGAAATAAGCATGCACGAAAAAGCATAAGTAAATAAATGAGTTCTTTTATTAATAATTTTATTCTCAAAGTAAATTTTTTCCCGATGGGCATAGTCAGGTCAAAGCATCGCAAAATATTTTGGTCGGTTAATTTCATTTTTTACTTTCCTTTTTCAATTCTACTAATACAGGGTTGTCAAATACTCTGTTAAATAGAGTGTAAGGTAATGAATATTTTTATTGACGCGTCCATCGAGCTACACGGCGTATGATAAAAGATTTTTCAATTTGAACCTTATGTTAAGAACTTACAGCTTTTTTGGAATTATAGTGTTATCATATCCTCAATCAATTCAAATTGAATTCAACTGCATACAAGATTAGGTTAAAAATAAACCGTAGCTAAAAAAAAGTAATCTAAGACGAAAGTCATCTAAGTAATGTAAGGCAGCGAGGAGATCTGCGGCACGATATGTTCTTTTCAGGTCCGTTTCTTATGCAAATATTGACACAATGTTGCCTTCATTAATCAAACAGAATGACTGGGGCAGACTCACAAAATGTCCCACGTGCACTCATACATTTGCAAGATCAAACGCTTCAATCAAAATACTTTATATCTCTCCAAAGGCATTTGTTTATCGATGTGCAGTTGCTTGTGATAATTGAAAAGTATTAGTTTTTAATTTTTACATTTTAGTGTTGTGATAATTTAGTACTAGCACTTATCTTCTAATATATTTGTTAATAATACGTTTAATTAATATTAGGTAATAATAATTAATTATTGTATTAGTTAATAATAAGTACTTATTAAAGTGTGTGAGCGTAAAGTTTTTCGCATTGCCAAGAGATTTTTATTCCTTTTTAATACGTGAAATATATTTTAATATAACTCCTTACTAATTCACTAGCACACTCCCTTATCTAATCACCTTTCTAACTGTAAGAGTTTGTGAGTTCGAGATAAAGAATTCGGTTCGGTCGACAAATCAAATTGATTTTCGCCAATTGATTATAAACTCGTGGCTATATTGGATGGAATGGATGGATTTTATATCTCCGTTATATATATATATATATATATATATATATATATATATATATATATATATATATATATATATATATATATATATATATATATATATATATATATATATATATATATATATATATATATATATATATATATATATATATATATATATATATATATATATTGCCACATAAATATTTTACGTCACGATAGCCGAGTGGTTGGGTGTTCGGAATTTCGAGTCAATAGACCCTAGTTCGATCCCCAGTTGGTAGGCTCGTACCAATGGGTTTTTCAAAAACTTATGTACGAATATCGTTGGCTTGGACATAAAGACGGCGACGGGCTCACCACCTGTCACGTTGTCCCGAAAATATCTTCGGTGGAAGGTGGGTCGAAGGGACTTGATTGTCTAGACTCGACCTCTGTCTACCCCTGTATTGGGAATTGCGTGAAGATTTTTACATAAATATTTATTCTGACACATTTAAAGATAAATACGTAAATGAGTGAAGATAATATTTTTATTGTACACCACATGCATAAACAATAAAGTTGGGTAAAAGGTACATTTTGGTGGGCTTATCGCTGCATAGCATTCTCCGCTAAACAACTAAATACGTAAAAAGACGAGATAATACAGATTTGCTAAATACGTTTATTATATTTACAAAGTCAAGATACAGTATTAGAAAAATATGTCGCCAATTATCGGTTTGCAGAATGATGTACCGTACGTTGTACCATCTTTTTAACACTTGAAGTTAATTTCTTTAATCTTCTACTATACTATTTAAACGTATACGACACTCAGGCTGAGATACATTTATTTATAAATTCATACATTTATTATAGAAGATTCTGCTTTACCTTTTGTTTACAACGAGGTACGCAGCAAACTGCTATACAACTGGGGCAATTCCACCTCAATGAAATGAGATCGTCTCATCACTTCATCTTAAAGACAATTATAATTAGTTTAGTCATACAAAACGTAAGTTTTATTGCGAGGGCGGGCCGCCCTCAGGCGCCGAACCGCGGCGGCCACGTGCTCCGCCCGATATAGACGAACAATTGTACACACACCCAACACAACGACGCCTTGTGTCGCCCTGTCCCGCGGCATGTGCTGAACATCTGAAAACATTTACTTTTAGACGTTCTTAGCAGTTCTGCAGTTACGGACTCATAATTAACACTAACGATAAATGTTTCTGTATTTCGAAAAATTATATGGATTATTTAAAAGTTTTGCTTATCGATAACAACATTTGCAAGTATAAATTATAACCTATTCGTATTATAATCATAAAGATTTTCTATTATATACTTTTGGCATCTTGTACTACGATCGCCAATCCGTCTGGCAACCGTGGTTATGGCAAATCGCCCTTACGGGAGCCTGTTCTGCAGTAAACTTGCACAAGGCCTTAAGTAAGTAACATTGTATTATACCATTTAATGTAGTAATTACAATAATTTTATTTAGTTTTCACTAATTTTTATAGCTAATATAGAATAATTTTATGTTTATCTTCAGTGCAAATACAGTAAAGAAAGTTTAATAATGTATCGTTCACGAATTTATGACACTATAGAATCTCTCCGCGCTTAGCGTCTCATAACTTGGAATTATTAGATTAGCGATGCATAGATTGTAAATATTCCATGAGAACTGGCAAAAATGATTCACAAAGAATGACTTTCCGTCTTTTACACATGTCTTCAGTGGTTTCAGGCGGAGCTGCATGATATTAACCGTAATATACGGTCTATAAAACGCCTATCGCACATTGTTCCCGATCTACGAAGACTGGTAATAAAAAGTATTAGCTTGATAGGGAGTTTGCATAAAGCAGCTGCCTCGAACGTGAAACGCAGCTGTGGCAGCACGCCGGTGTGAAAAGTTCCGCGCGCGGATTCACATACAATACCGCTGTTAGAAACTGTATGAGGGGCTGGACTGCCACCTTGCCCGATCTTGTTGAGTATCGTAATTCTTTGATCACTCCAATTTACCAAAATAAATATTTTTTTATTCTATTAGACCTACTTCTATAGCCTAGGAATTGTCATGTCATTCCATATTAAATCAAATCAAATCATTTATTAATCGAAATAATAATCGAAAAAAATAATTTAATAATTATCGAAATAATATACACTGACTTTTTTAATCTAAATTCACGATAGCCGAGTGGTTGCGTGATCGGAATTCGAGTCGAGAGACCCGAGTTCGATCTACAGGTGGCAGACCCGTACCATAGCGTTTTTTCAAACCTTATGTAAGATTCAAATCGTTGGCTTGGACATAAAGACGGCGATGGGCTCACCACCTGTAACGTTGTTTCCAAAATATCTTCGGTGGAAGGTGGGTCGAAGGGACTTAATTGTCTAGACAAGACCTCTGTCTATCCCTGTACTGGGAATGGCGTGCTTTTTTTTATCTATCAACGTTTCGTTATTAAGTTCTCTTAGATAGGTAGAGGATAGGAACCTCTAAGTTACCTCATAGATGGCGAAATGTCATAATTTATTGCATGTTAACGGCTCAACGAATGAATTTATAAATCGGCTTTTTTAAATTTAAATTCCATTGTATATAAGTAGTTATTTTTCCCTTCCTTTCTCCGAAAATCGTAAGTGGCGACTAAAGAAACATTGAAAATGGCAACTGCTTGTACCAGGTATCTGTAGCAGATAGCTGTAGCGTTGCAAACTTTCCGAAAGTTACAAGATCGAAAATAAAGCAAAAGGGTATGGGGCATCAACAACTAAAGCACGAGATGCGGTAGTTATGTCACAACCTCCTTATAGGATAGCCCTCTGTACTGCAGTGTACTAAGAAGTTATTTAAAGGTGCCATGTGGTTATGGCATATTCTATCACCAAAAGTTTGGCTATCCTGCCATGTTGTCTGTTATTATTGCCATTTTCAAATCTTTTTTCTTTAGCGACTCTTCCAACATCCACGGCAAATCAGGGGTATCAGGGGTTGGCATAATGGGTGTGACTATGAATAGAATGTGATTTAATATGATATAAAATTCTAATTTTATGTCATATTAAATCACATTCCATTCATATAATCCTTATAGGCTATGGTGAATTAAAATTATTTAGTGAAACTGTGAGATGGATGGATATTATATGGATGGAAAATGTAACAAACCGTAGCATTTCGCCTATTAAGCCTCTGTAATTGATACCTGGCCGGCCTATAGTAGTGATTCTCTTAAATTATCACGTTGCTAATTATTAGCTGTAGACAGCACAATTCTTTTTCACATATTAGTAAGTAAAAAAATTTTGCTCTAGCCGTTTAGTGACGATAGCCGAGTGGTTGGGTGATCGGAATTCGAGTCAAGAGACCCGACTTCAATTCCTAGGTGGGACTCATACCAATGGGATTTATGTCGTTGCCTTGGACATAACGACGGCGACGGGCTCATCACTAAAAACAAAATATCTTCGGTGGAAAGTGAGTCTATAGCACCTAATTGTCTGGACTTGTTTGTCTCAATTATCGCTATCTTGTACATGCGTGCTATTCAATTAAAATCTCAACCTGTGTTTATTTATAATTATGAAGCCAGATCATGTAATTGTATCCATTTACTTAAAGGCCCTGTCGACGAGAGACGAAAAGAGGAGGTGGTTTTATGCTTACGCCAATATAATCATAAATTGATAACAATAAGTTCCACTATGGTACTTACATTATTTATTTGTTGATTCTAGAATTTATTGTATAGTATGTTCATAAGGAATTTAATTATAACAAAAATATAGAAATGAGTCAATATTACCTTCATTTCATTTGAAATTTACAGCCAAGTATCGAAAAATGCATGAAACGTAAAAAATGCGTCTAAAAAGATGTATTTAATTACTGTTTACAACTTCTGGAAATTGTCCTTATAGTACTACTATGACATTCTTTGGCAGGAGCTGAATATATATTTTAAATTTGCAAAAAGTACCCACATATAATATTTTGATACCAATCTATACGCACAAAGAGATACGTACATCCGTTCATGATTTCAATGCACCAACATCATAGAAAAACACAAAGTAAATCAACAAAGTAATATAATAATCGACAACAGTAAAAACTGAACTACAAACAGCCACATTGTCGAACAAACACAAAATAAAAAACTGCACAAATAAACCAATAGACCGATAACGTCGTCAACTCGATCACAATACAGCCGTATCGCATCATCTACAATTAGGGTCAGGAATAATTGACGCCAAAGGTCTGAAGGCGTTCCTTTCCCCAAAAAACCGCGTCATTCATAAAACCCTCATAAGTGAAGTGAATCAAGATATCGCTCCCCGTATTACGTACGCACCTGGCTTTCGCCTCTAAACGGTCGCCTCTTTACTATCGCGTTTCAATGTACATACTTGAAGAAAACATAATGCATACCACACAGCTCATTGCTTTCGTAAATAGCCATGCAAATATTATAATAATAATAAATATAAATATCTTCACGCAATTCCCAATACAGGGGTAGACAGAGGTCTAGTTTAGACAATTATGTCCCTTCGACCCACCTTCCACCGAAGATATTTTCGGGACCACGTGACAGGTGGTGAGCCCGTCGCCGCCTTTATGTCCAAGCCAACGATATTCGTACATAAGTTTTTGAAAAACCCATTGGTACGAGCCAGCCACTTGGGGATCGAACTCGGGTCTGTTGACTCGAAATTCCGACCACCCAACCACTCGGCTATCGTGACTTCGAATGCGAATATTGCGAATATGTTTCGAGATTTTTCGGAACAAAGCTATAAAATCTTTTGATCTATATATAAACAATATTCAAAATTCGTAATGGAGTGAAAGAAAAACGATGGTGCTTATAGAAGTACTGATTTTACCGCTTCGCAACTTTCAGAAGTCTGAGGACAATACATATATAAATTTTAATTTCCAACATTAACTTTACCTGCTAGCATCACTTTCTGCTCTCTAAGAGTCGAGTCTCTTATAACTTATATTAGAAAACCCATCGTCAAACGATGTGATAAGGTACTATGGAAAACTAAGTACAAATTTCTTATTGGAGATATTATCTATGTTTTTGCAAACATCTGTGTATAGTTCGTTGGCACTTGATAGAATTTCTAATTAGCCTGGGTATATACAGCAATCTAAGTATAGCAGATTTGTTTTGTCGAAAAAGTATAGATGCATAGATTCCTAAGACAAATTGTCAACGATTTTCACCCAATCCCGATTAAGAAGCATAATTTTTTTGATATTGTAGCAAAAAAATTTTGGTGGTGCGAACTTATGGTGTTATCCTGTGTTAATTTTTTTATTTAAATTAAATTGCTGTTTGTCCTAATTAAACAGCCAAAACAGAACATGGTATTATGAAAGCAAAAATACTAAAATATCAGGATAAACTTAACGTCACAATTTCATGTAATCCAGTACGATGTCGCAAACACGCGTCGCACTGCTTAGTGTTGTCATTAAATCGCTCGCGTATCATAATCCAATGTTCATTTATCAGCTACAACGAATGAGCAAAGCGAATCCGGCTAATGGTCCTATAGTTCCTTTATCAGAGCCGAGTTAAGTGCCTCCACAATGGAAGCAGCTCCCACGCCGTGTCACAACACCCCATATACTGTAACTCACCAATGTAGGATGAGCTCCCGTATCGTTAGCATTTGTATGAAATTAAAGGAGGAACTTAACACGCTATGCTAAATGAAGTGTTTTGTAACACTGGTCGAAGCACTGCGGGGCGATGTCAGAGCCCGCGTTCAGGGTGTTTCAATCCGCTGATCCCCAGCATTCGTTATTGTAACGATTGTGGGAAAATCGACACGGTTTTTGTTATAAATCTGTGGGAGTTTCGCTTTGACGTTGTAGTGGGCTCTTTGTTTAAATACATAAGTATTTATAAAATTGCAATTTTGCAAACAAATTTTTATTTATTGTGTATTTATTTTATTCTAAATGAAATAATAAAACAATGACGGAAATTGTCGAACGACGACGCCAACATAATGAGTTTTACATTAATAAAATATCTTGTAAATAGAATTGCATCAAGTAGCTACAAAGCACGTCAAAAATACACTCAAAAACACACAGATGGATGAAAAATGGGCAAAATTTTGGTCTGGTATTATCGAGACGGTTATACCACCATCTATCGATAGCCAATTGCATTCTCAAAGCCCTTAGTCTCCCTTAGTCGCCTCTTTGGACTTTGGAGACTTTGGACTTTGGAAAGCATGTAAATAAATAATAAATAGATATAAATAAATATCTTCACGCAATTCTCAATACAGGGGTAGACAGAGGTCTAGTGTCGACAATTAAGTCCCTTTGACCCACCTTCCACCATATATATTTTCGGGACATCGTAACAGGTGGTGAGCCCGTCGCCGATGTGGTACATCATATTATGTAGACTACCACGTAACTACACGTCAATTTCGAAATACTACATATTTCGACATTCTACATGTTATTACAATTGTTCCATGCAAAAAAAATTATTACTTCCTTCTCCCAATAAATCTCAATACGAAGTTACAATTTCATTACACTGCATTGTGAAATATGCATATTATGTACTACAATAGCTTAAAATTCACCCTCGTCTATTTGAAAAGAGAATGTTAATATCGCCACGTGACCGCCACGCGACCCTGCCCTCCCTCGCCGCCCGCCCGACGCCTTCATTACGGCGATTGCTAGGTATTTGTTCATTGGCACTGCACGTGGGCAGGCGGCTGCATTATTAAATGCCTTTTAGGCTTATGAGGTTTTTTACTTTTCCCTAATTGACATTTATGTTTAAAAAATATCTTCACGCCATTCCCAATACAGGGGTAGACGTCCCCTGTATTGGGAATGGGACGGATGACGACGTAGGTCTAGACAATTAAGTCATTTCGACCCACCTTCTACCGAAGATATTTTTGGGACAACGTAATAGATGGTGAGCTCGTCGCCGTTTTTATGTGCAAGCCAACGATATAAATCGTACATAAGTTTTAAGAAAACCCATTAGTACGAGCCTTGGGGATAGAACTCGGGTCTCTTTACTTGAATTTCGATCACCCAACCTCTCGGCTATGTCGTGACTTCAGGTATTGTACATTTCATTTGATGACCTCCGTGGACGAGTGGCGTAAACACTGATTTTCAAGGTGTCGCCATCACGAGGTCCCGGGTTCGATTCCCGGACGGGTCAATGTAGAAAAACCACATTTCTACATTTTCTCGGGTCTGGGTGTTTGTGGTGCCTTCGTTGTTTCTGATTCCCATACCTCAAGTGCTTCAGCTTCTTACATTGGGATCAGAGTAATGTATGTGATATCGTCCCTATCTGTATATGTATTTTATTATTTATGTTTTAGTACAAAGATTAGTATGCCAATTTGTAAACAACACAATTTGAGCCGTATGTGCCGTAATGCTTTTCCTATCTTCCTAAGCATGTTAGCACACTTTTGTCAACCAGCAGACGTCACATGTCAAAGTAACAAGGCCGTTCTATTCTTTAGAGAGAATTTATTATATTTATCGTCGTCACCATCAGTCAGCACCAACGATTTAACCTACGGCCTGGTATGAGCCTCTCTATGTTTATAATACTCAGAATGTACTTAGGCCCCGATGGTGGAGAAAATATAAGGCGAGAATTTAATTTTAAGATAGGTGATAAGCAATACAACAAAATATATTCAACAAAGATACAACAAATATATCTCAAGGTAATGCGCGTGCACCGGCAATCGTTTCGTTCGTAATTTACCCAACGACCTGTGACCCATGTGCCTATCCCCAGAGCGCCTCCACTTTCACACGAGAACACAGCCTTTCTCATCCGAACCTCGCTCCTGACCTTTTAAAAGGTTACGGTCAAGTTAAGTAATTATGTGCTGCAGTGTGTTGTAGTACACGAAACCAAGGACTTACCGCGCGTCAGAAAATATGCAGTACCAGAATAATAATCAATAAGTAACACGAAATTATACTAAGATGAAGTTAAAATATTCGTGGGCTTAAAATATAGTCTAAAAATAGCCACATAAGTTAACCCATATTGGAATATTATTTATACGGAATTGTCAAATTACGACTTGGATGCAGCAACTGAATTAAAAACCGCCATTTTACTATCCTTATGTAAATTATGTCGGATTTGTTCAACTTTTAATATGTGTTATTCGGTTTAATCAGTTGGGTCGCATCTAAGAAATCGGTGAAAGTGATCAAAGTAGTATATATTTTGTTGTCACTAATTAGACAATTATGGTATCGAAAAAAGTATTTTCACGTCTATGTAACTTATAGTATTACATACATATACATTCTCACCCCTATTTGTCTTTGTTGATCAAAGCGATTGTTTAAGTGCGTGCAGCGCATTCGATCTGCGAAACAAAACTCAATATAAGATCACAGCACGCGGCTGCACGTGGCGGGCGTACGTGTAATGAGACCACACCTGCGGGTCACGAATTATGGGATTTCTCGCGCCCTCCCGTGGGAGCGGAGGGATACTATCGCACAAATACGAACTGTTTGGTCTGTCAATAATTGCACACGAAGGAGTAATAACGGGAAACCAATATCGCCTATGGCCTTTTAGGACCACCAACTATACTAACCAGTTACGGTCAGAAATATGTAGGTATTGATTTTTTATTCCAAATAAAACGATAGATATGTTTCTACAGTAAGTATAATTTAGAATAATGATTTCATTAATATCATTCATACGTCGTTACTGTTACTGTTTTTAACTTCGCGTGTTACACAATTTTGTGTGTGTGTGTGTGTGTGTGTGTGTGTGTGTGTGTATGCAGATCGACAGATTTGTTATCAGAAATCATCCTAATTTCACCCCTATCAACTTATTCTCAAATGCGATTTTTTTCTAATACATTCGTTATGTTTACAAATTCATTGCGTGTCCGGCCGTTTTATCAAATAGACATATTTGCTTTTTTTAATATATCGCGCAAAGTTGTCGTAAAGTGTTGGAAAGTACTTCACTAGTTTTATTCTCAAGTTACTCCAACACTAAGTCCTTCAGTAGTATTCCCATGTTTTATAGCTATCTTTCTCTATAAAGATCTAGTTATGTCTAATTGTGGTATATTTTAGTCTAATAACTCTCGCTAGAATAACTCTTTCACCTGAGCTATTACTGACTTAATTTGAATAAGATGGTTTGGAATCAGATTTTACATAGAAAACGGTTAATGTAGAAGGCTGACTAATAATCAAACATGTTGCCACAATTACAAACTAGATTGTTTATCACGTAGCACAAGAGGCAAATAATTTCAATTAGAGTCGTGAAATCGAACAAAACACGCAATAAGCTATTGTTTTGAGTGCATTTAGTAAATGGATGAAGTAAACCGGGCACAACTAGCCCCGATCAATCGGGGTGTATCACGCGATGGGAGCGACACGCGCGCGGCACTCCCACGACACGCGCCGGCTGATGCCCCCGCCCCGTATCTAATGTATCGGCCTTAATGAAACTACAGCAGATTATTAGATTTCCTTACTTTATACATGAATAAATAAATAAATACGTTGATAGGGACAAAATCACATACATTGCTATGATCTCAAAGTTAGTAGCTAAAGCACTTGTGTTATGTAATCAGAAACAACGAAGGTACCACAAATACACAGACCCGACAATATGTAGAAAACGTGGTTTACTATATTGACCCGTCCGGGAATCGAACTCGAGACCTCAAAGCAGGAACATGGTGTGTATGCCACTACAACTACATACTGTTACTACTGGCTGAATACTTAATTTTATTACTAGATTATCTGCGCAATTTAGCGCATACGATAATCATTGGAGCAGTACTGTCAAAGTGAATTGAAGTGACTTAAGACATTTCTGTATTTTTTATTAATATACCAGTTATCTAAAATATATAAAGTCACGATAGCCGAGTCGTTGGGTGGTCGGAATTACGAGTCAAGAGACCCGAGTTCGATCCCCAAGAGGCAGGCTCGTACCAAAGGGTTTTGCAAAAACTTATGTACGAATTATATCGTTGGCTTGGACATAAAGACGGCGATGGGCTCATCACTTGTCACGTTCTCCCAAAATATACTCCGATGAAATGACGAAAGTACTAAATTGTCTAGTGTAAATCTAGTGTAAACCTCTGGCTCCAACAATAGAGGGAGTGTTTAGAAATGGTTCAAGATAAAAAAAATGGTAATCATTTTTAATTTTGTTCATCTGAAGCTTTCCATACGAAGGGTGTACTGTAAACTTCATTCAAGGTTTTATGCAACCAAAAATAAATTTTAATTCAATAATATTTATCATTTCAAATACAATCAACAAAATTAACACAATAAATTCTAGGTGTATTTTATAATTAACTGACACATTATTTTCGCATTTAAGTTAATTATAATGTACATATATTAGAGTAATGTTACCAACACTTTAATATCTTTTTCCTTTGCAAATACATAGCTAAGGTTTTGACACTAGCTAAACCGACACTGCTTAGTAAAGAGTTTGAATACGTGCCTTAAATTAAATAACAATCTACCTGTTCTAAACAAATATCACACTTAATAGTTTGAAAAGACCTCCATAAATGTCATTTCACGACACCTGTGAGAGCAAAATTGTATATGATAGAAAACTTTTTCTACTGTACGTCCCTACAAAACAAAAAACTCCTTGCGAAATGTACTCATCAAAATTTTCATAGGACTTATACACATAGAAACATTTTTATTTAAATTTAAAATGTGTTAAACGAACCCAAGGTGATAGTCGAACATTGACTTACATTATTTACAATTCAAGATGAATAAATCAGGACCAAGTGGAAATTTAAATCACTTGCTCGCTTTGAATCCCGTTACTGTTTACACACAACATTTTTAAAACCTAAATAAATGATTGAAAATCATTCTAAATTTACCTGGCGATATTTACTTACTGATGTATTTACTTCTTTACGTACTGATGTACTTCTCGTTTCTGTAAGACGGAGATTGGAATAAATTTTTACTGGCATTACTATTTTACCATTCATTCCCTATTCAAATGCCATACGTTCCAATTCCTTAGTATTACTACAGTTTTGGTACTATATTAGTGGAATTGTGCACTCTGTAATATGAAATTCCAAACTATTTTCGTCACTTTCAAGTAAAATGTTTTTATATAAATATCAAGAGAATGGACAGGAGCTTCGAAAATTTATTAAAATAACATTTGTGTTGTTAAAATTAAATTAATAGTTGTTATAAAAAACAATTTTAATAACATGTCCCCCATCAGTCATTGTGCACAAGCCCTAAAGATTTTGACATCGCTGTTACATTTTTTTCTTTTTCGTTTTTATAAGTGTTGTCGCCAAGTTAACAATAGATGTTACCTGTCCGTCTAAGACAATATTCCAGAACAAATTGCACAGCAAGGTGCTTTCAATGTAAGATTAAATATTAAACAAAGCAACACTTCGGTACGTGAGCGGACAATATAGATACCGGCGAGGTAAATTGTCTGCAAGTAAATCTAATTGTAAAGGAAGTCGTGAAAACACGTTTAGACATTAAATGGACAAACAGGATATGCATGTTATTACCATGGGTAGACATACATAATACGGGAATAAAATATGAAACACAACACAACACAAGCGGTTTCTATTTTTTGCATTCTCTCGCAATTTCCCATACTAAGGTAGGTAGAGGTTTAGACAAAGAAGTCCCTTTGACCCAATTTTCACCGAAGCTTATTTGTGACAACATGACAGGTGGTGAGAATATCGCTGCCTTAGTGTCCAAGGTAACGGAACACTATAATACAATTTAATACAATATAACACATACACATAAGTTTACAAAAATATACGTTTATTTTTTTTAGTAATTAGCGTTTATGCTTTATCAGAAAACAACATCGTATTATATAAGTTACGTACCACACAAACTGAAACCACAACTTGTAGATTTCTTTGCTATCGTCAACCACATCAAATGAATCACATGTTACTTCACCCAGACCGGACTTGTGGGCAACATGTATGAACTTAAACTTAACTACTTAAATGAAAAAGAATTTAATTACTACCATAAATACAAAATACATGTAGCTACATAACAACTTGAAACTTTGCTATCATTCACCACCTTATTAAATTATTCACTTGACCAATTTAAATTATTCGGTCCAATTTATGGAATCGCATCAAAATTAGCAGGCCGTATATTTTGAAATGAAGCAATTCACTACCTGAGTTCTTTACTCCCGCCTCCAAGGTGACTCGTGACTTTTTGCCGGCGTTCTTTTTTATGACCAAGGCTTTATTATTACGATTCGAACCTCTTTGTGTGGTCGCATTGACCCAATGCGATGTGATATCCACGCGTACGAGTAAATACAACACCTTAAATGTATTTTCGCCTGCTTTTCATATTTGTTACATGCTCATATGGAACAAATATGAAAGCATTAGATTCAAATCAAATTATTTATTAATTGATATAAGTAACAAGTTACTTAGATATGTAGATAGATAGGATACTCTTTCTATCCCTTTCTTCCGTGGGTGTCGTAAGAGGCGACTGAGGGAAACAGCATTGAATATCGTCATGGTAACCGATAGATGGCGGAATGATCCTCTCTAAAAATATCAAACCAAAGATGTATCTGGTACTGCGATCGCCAATCCGCTTTCCAGACGTGGCGATTATGGGAAATCCTCCCTATGGGAGCGGCCTATGTCCGGCAATGGACTTTAACAGGCTGGAGAAGGAGAACGAGGAGACTCTTTATTGCAGACCATCGGAGAAAATATACGTCATAAAATTTATTTAAATACATAAGAAGATGGTAGTACGAAGTGAGGTCTTTCGCTGAAAGTGATTCCAATCTAAAAAAGGATAGGACTGTATTAGAAAATTTTGATGTGGATTAAATACAATGACTTAACACTAAACTACCACGTTTTTTTATTACATTGTTAATATTAATTTTCACAAATATCAAGGAAAGTAATTCCTTGATAAATTGAAAAATGTTTTTTTTTTAAATAGGATATAAAAAACTGTAACATAATCTTATAAGTTAGAATTACTCCTATGATTCTCGAACTATATCTCAAACTTTTATTAACTTACTTAAGGACCTGTAGAGTTCCTATGAAGGCCATAGGTCCGCTGTGGAGGATTTGACATTATCGCCACGCACAGCAAGCGATTGGCGATCGTTCCAACAGTATTCGTATCTCAGACGCTATTCAGCCAGCCAGCCAATTTTTTTGTAACATTTTTCGGTACGGTTATCCTATTATGTGTAATTATTGCTATATTATTGCCAACAATTATTGTCATTTTTTTTCTCTGATAGCATCTAACAACATTGATAAGACGTAAATGCTGGTTAAATCTTAGCTAAATCTCCCACAGCTAAACGGCCGTTCAAATATTAATAATACTGAATCTTTTTATTTAATTGAATTCTAACGTAGCAATGTTTTAATGGACTATTTTAAAAAGGGCATTGGAGTGAATAACAGTAATAAAAATTTCGATAATCCAATTAAGTTTGATCTCCCGCGGATTCAGGAGTCGGCGCAGACTCCAGGACCTGTCGCGTGGGACCGCGGCAAGTGGATGCCGACACGTACGTCCATTGTTCACCGTCCCCGCTGCCCCCCCCCCCTTCGCACCCACCGGCAGCACCTTGCCCGTCCCCGCCCGATTGTTCCGACACGTAGATACGAAGGACCTAATCGAAAAAGTCGAATAGCCCTAATAGGGTCCACAATCTCCAATTGATGAATCTGTTGCCTCGGTATCTGGCAAAGTGATTTGTTTCTGTTCGTTTGTTGTCACTAGGCAATTTAAACCAAAAGTGGTACCCAATTCTCTAATATCCTATTCAACAAAACTGTCATTAATTTACCCAATAGATGCTTATGAGACGGTGAAATCCTTACTTATTTCTTTTATTTTCACGCATTCCCGAAACAGGATATATGGGATAGTGAGAAAACTAGACGATTTTTAGTACTTTTAACCCATGTTTCACCGGATCTTATTTTGGAACTTAATAGGTGGTGTACTTGTCGCTGTCTTAGTGTCCGATCCGACAACACTATTGGAACTCATTTGAAAAAATCTCTTTGTACGAGTTTTCTTCCTGGATATCGAATTTGAGTCTCCTGATTCGAATGTCGATCACCAAACCGCTCGGATACCGTGGAGACATCAAAAATCTCAACAACCTTTATTATAGCATTACCGCTATAGATTACTGAAATCAGTGTATATTATTTGCAATAATAGCTTTGGCAGTCAATTCAAATGTTAATCGAATAATTTATTTATAATCATAATTTCATAAAAAAATATTTGTTAGATCCGTTACTGTTAGATACGTTATTCAGGCAACGTTAATTCGATACACTGGAAATATTGCAGTTGTTTTTGTAAATATAGTTATTAATACAAAATTCTACTTCTTTATAAACAAAACACAAAAAGTGTAACCGCGGGACACAACTAGTAAATGATATTTTGAAAGCACACAAACTATACATATGTAGTCCATGGATGTATAAGAAACGTTGAATTACATCACACCGATGTTTGCATTCGTTTGTATTCGTAGAGGTATTCGAACCCTCAGCCCTCAGCTCAAAAGAATCACGACCAACTGGCTATCAGAGCGTCAATATCGCATGATATGTTTGGTGCACATTTTAACAGTGAGATATTTTGTTGTATCCGTATCTAAATCTCGAAAAGTACACATTTGATATTTATCTCACATCATTGATAATTATGAAGTGTAACACTCATTGATCAAAGTTGCCCGTACAGGTTTTTTATGAATGATAATTAACGCTCTGGATCGTTCTTGTCCACATAACGTTATGAAGTGGGGAGGAAGTTTTAAAAATAAAAATATAATTAATGTAAATTACCACGTAATAACACCAGAATCTCTTAACTACTTATTTTATCTGTGAACAAGATACCCTATATTTTCCTTAACTTTATTGCGCCTACCACAAATTTCAACATACCATAGGTTGACTGGAAGAGAATGCCTATAGGCATTAAGTCCGCCTTTTGTGACCTTTACGGAATCGCGATAAAGATTAAATAAATAAATAAATAAATAAATAAACTTTACTACTTTGGCAAATCAAAAATATCTTCCGAGATTGTTTTACTCCGTGTTATCGTCCAAAGAATGCGTCACCTGTGGGTGTCCTTAATGGGAATTAGGAGAAAAACCTTGACAAATAAAAATGACATTGACGGACGGTCTGATAACTAAGCTCAGTGTGTCTCTTGCTATCACTAACCCGCTTGGCAAGCAACACGCTTGTATAACTATAAAAAAAGATTACGTCCATTATTACATTATACAAACATAATCTATAAAAGTCTGCAGTACATACGTCTATTCCGTAAATACCGGTTTGAAATGATAGATATTTATGTTTTATTACCTGTACCATATACAGCACAGCAACAAATAAAATTTTCTTTCTTTCTTCTATGTATATACACATATTTATACAAAAAATTATAAAAAAAAATTATTATTGTTAAGCTTTTGATGACCTCCGTGGACGAGAGGCGTACTGAGGTTTTCATGGTGCTACCAGCTCTGTGATCCGGGACCTCATTCGATTCTCGATCAGGTCAATTTAGAAAACACTTTTTCTAAATTTTCTCTGGTGTATTTGTGGTCTCTGGCTTCGTAGTTTCTGATTCCATAATACAAATGCTAAAGCTGCTTACTTTGTTATCAGAGCAATGCATGTAATGTTGTCCCAATCTTGGTAAGTTTTTACTATTATTATTTAACTTAAGCAAATCTTATTTAAAAGTGTTCTTAACATGCCACGAGGAGTAGGGCTCTACGATTATAGTAACTTTTAGTTAATAAGTATTGTAAATATTAACAGAATTTTGTTTCTGTAAATAAAGTATTTGAAAAAGTGTAAATAAATATTTTATTCTTTTTTGATCTTGGAACAGAAAAATACAAGATACTACATAGATATTTGTAAGATTTCAGAATTATTTATAACACAATAATATTTCTTTATATTTTGCACTATGTAGAGCTAATAATGTCGGGAGTAACCAGACACTGATCCCTGCCTATTTATACTACTTATGATATTTGTCTTTTATATTGAGTATTTCTTGTCCATTTCATAACATGAAACCTAACACATAAGAAAATTTACAATAACTGAGTCACACGTTTTATTTGACGTTATAATATTTAAGAATAGTAGTTATTATTTCGGGTTCATAACTACTATTTTATGCAAGTACAAATATAATAAGGCAGATAATTATATTTAAAATGACGCATATTTAAAATCACTTTAAATGTTTAAGTACATGTATACCATCCATGACATTTCTGTTCACATAAGATAACTTTCTTTAAAAGTGAAATGTTCACTTTTCATAACTCCACAGACAAAACTTGAACGGACAATAAAAATCTGTAGGGATCCTGAAGGACGAAAATTAACAATAATTTAACAGCATAAAAATATATAGCCTCGAATAAATTGATTGTGATGATGAAGAAAGCATTTTGTAGACTCAAAACAAACATGCGCAAAGGACAAAGTGCGTGTCATGAGCGCAACGGCCTTAGCCAGGGCCGGGCGGCAGAGCAGGGCGGCGCGGGTAAGCGCCGCCGGGCCATGGGAAAATCAGGCTTCGGCGCCCCCGCCCCGCGCGCCCATTGGCCGCCGGGACCCGCCCCGCGCCCCACCAATGCCCATAAATACTACGTCGTCGCGCCCATCTCTTCATTCCTCGCTCACTGCTCACTCGCAGCGCACGCGTTACGCGATATCGTATCATACCAGTGTTCGTGTTCAGTGACCCTCAAGATGAAAGCCATAACGGCAATGTGCGCGACTGGAGCCTCCGTGCCGGCGATCGCTGGCGGCAGGGTGCAAAGGCACCGAGACGGCGAAAACGCAGAGATTCAGATGTACCTTTCCAAGTTACAAGACCTGGTTCCCTTCATGCCCAAGAACAGGCGGATCTCAAAACTAGAAGTGATCCAGCACGTAATCGATTACATCTGCGACTTGCAATCAGCTTTAGAAAACCATCCGAATGTTGAACAAATTGAAGCAGAAGCAGTTCTGGCATCCTTCTCTCCTGCATCGCCGAAACCAAGGCGCCGTCCCCTTGGCGTTCACACAACGCCAAACACAATCCTACGTACTCGTCCCACACAACACCACTCTACTCACACGGTAAGTCAATAAAAATGGTTATAGGCACATTACTTAAATTAATATTTAACTATTGGTTCGGTTCTTTTGTAGCATACATGTACGCAATATGACTGTATGTTTGAAATAAATCCTCATAATACTGTCTTTATCCCAAATGCTACAAAACACGGTTGTAAAATAGTTAAAAAGTTATTTTCAATTTTTCAAAATTACAAATCAGTAATCAGAATCGATAGAGTTAAGTCTGTCTGTGTCTGGTTCTGGCACACCGCTCGAATAGTAGAGACACTATTGCATAAAAAGTAAATGAAATCGGCCGTGTAGATGTTTTTGCGGCGCACACCTGCGCGTTTCGCAAGCGCGGGAAGGTAAAAGCGGAGATGCTGAGTGTTTCACAACACGTGGCGCCGAACGGTTACCGTAAACAATTGACATAACAATCGGTAATAAAAATGTAAAATAATAGTTGTTGTAAAATTTATATAACATGACGACAACACCGACAATGGCGAAGTAATTTTTACCTTCATTACTCACATCATTGTTTGAAGGTACGAGTCGCTATTGTCGATTATAGATTGCATCACAACGACATGAAATGTGCAGAATCCGTAAACAAGCAGTCGCAATCTAAACCGCTATTCACGCACGCGTGACGACTGCTTTGAATTTCAGCCTTGAAGCGCAGCCACCTGCGCCGGCGCCGCGTAAACGACCATGTACTGACACACAATCTGAATATTCAACGACATAATATATAAGTTGCCTCGCTTAGCATTCTGTATTACACCTGCGCACCATCTCTGTTTCGACACTTTCATTCAATATTAATGTGAGCTGTCAAAGTTCATTTCGGCCACATTGGCATTAAAATGCACAATTATACTAACGCTCCAAATCATGTGGAGATTGTCCGCAAAACTCTGCAGCGCAGCAGGTGCATCTTGAAGGATTTATTCACTGCCCAGGGCGCAATGCCCGCTCGTTTATACTTGGTCTCGGCACGTAAATTTTAATCACTGCCAGTTGTTAGAACCGAGGAATATATTCAAAACAGCCGTGATTTAGGATACGTAAGCTGCCACGTGAAAATTTCAGCGACATGTGTTGCGACATAAATATATGCTCGAGAGTAGCGCTCAATTATCATATCAATGAAAAATCCCTGTTATACTAAGGAATTATTAAACGAAGGAACCGTTCATGAACATTCTTGTGGCGAAATTCACTTGCGTATTAATTCATCTGTGATCGATGTAACTCTTTGTTTATCGTTTATCTGATCAATAGGCAAATTATTGCAAATCACGTGCTGAGTCGGTAACAGCTACTGGTAAATTTAACCTTGTCTGAAGACTTAAATTGCTACTGTTCGTACTTAATTATCATGACTTATTCATCTACGTATAAACAGCGAACGGCAGCTGTTACAATTAGCCCAGGGCGCCAGCGGTATCGCACTTTATCCTCGTTATTTACAAATACAACGCCTACGTTATATAGGAACTAACGGAATGCCGGTTAATGTGACCACATTCCAAAATACAACTGAATATTGGACCTAGCAAGGACGTTAAGTCTTACATTTCTACTCAAGAACCGTAATCGACGAACGTGTTCGGAAAAAAGAAGAATAGAACCCCGTGGCGATCGTGCTCGGTAACTTTAAAGTGCGCGTCGTGAGGCGGCGTTTTATGGCACTATCTGCCAGGGCATCGAGCGTTGTACCACATAGCTCGGTCACGATCACAAGCCGTGGGTACTATCGCGACCGTAATTGCTACCCGAGGCATTCTACCTATAACTCTCACGAAACCATTATATCCCTCACTATCTTCTCTCCACAATAATCACTCTAATGCTTTCCTTAACGTTAGTTTAATATTTAAGAGCTCGACATTTAGTTTCGATCTATAAGCCCATTTGCCCTTTTCCTTTCACGATTCTTAAATGTCACTACATATTCCCTCGCAATCTTGACTTTTCACTATTACCTTAGTAAGCAGTTAAGTTTTTTAATGAGCACAGTTAAGCGTGTAATCCACGTCGACGACCCTTTATATTTAACACAATAAACCGCACCCCGTCTAAAACATTTTTTCGACCGCAACTGTTCACTAATGCCATGGCTTTATTCCCTTCCATGTTAAGGGAAAACAGCTAGTCCTCGTCGTCTTAGCTTTGGTACAATATGTCGATATCACTTAGTCACCCAATTAAGGCCCGCATGGTGCCTTTTAAAATCAATTAAGAACCCAATGTTTGATTCGATTGTAATTGTTAAAGGTTTTTTAACGGAATATTAAGCGTCCTACCATTGTTTCCAGTCAGCTAGGAACGAAGCCAGATAAATGTATGGCAAAGCCAGTTGACGCCTACGCGCGCGTCCCCGTCGGCGACACTAACGAACCGCCAGGTGTCCGCGCCTACGCAACCTCGCCCGCTCCTCTGAATATCTTTGTCTCCCCGGTACCTCGCGCATAAATCGCGCACGTGAAAGTTTTATGACCACCTTTACGCTTCTCCGAAGTAATAAAACGAGCGGCGGCGGGTAGACAATGCAGCTCCACCGCAAAACGTCTCGGCGGACCTTCTTGCACGTGCAGCGATTTCGCTGATCGCCTGGATTCCATCGCCGATCGATCGGGGGCATTGTGCGGGTAACGGTCGCTCACAGCTGCGCGGGCACACGTGGTAGCGCCGGTGGCGGATAGCTAAATAAATGCGACGCACCTATTCATTATCCGATCGACAATGCTCGTCTCATAAAGGGATTTCACGTGTTCGCTCTCGCGAAGTCCCGATCCGTTCGGGACATGTGTGCTCTCCCTTTGGCATGTATCCGTAAATAGGGTATGGCCACGTGCGGCCGTTCAGCTGTGTCGCGGATGTGAGCGGACGGGAAACAGTAATCTAACACTTGCCGATACTCGGAAAGTTGCAGTGAAATTGCCGTTTGAGTAGTATGTTAAATTAGATCGGGTATAACTCCGTTGTGTTATACTGGTTAATAGTGCAATCATACCATACGTAACGTCTGCACTCAAATTAGGGTGGCAAATAACTGGCCCATTGTATGGACGCTAATGAATTAAAACTGTGATGAAACAGAGCGCATATGCGGTGACAGATGGCCGGTCGCGGGCGGGATGCGTATGTGCTACCCGATATAAGTATTACTTGTCACAATTACTAGCAACCGTAGTCTGGCGTACGAGGCTAGCTTTGCGGGCAATTAATCATATTAAAAACTGTTAATTATAAAAACTATTAATAATTATGTACTAGTTATCAAATTCACACCAATCAAAGAAGGATGTTTCGTTAATACATGTATAAATAAATTTTATTTTTTGTTACAGACTCCTGAAAAGCAAGACCAACCAGACAGGCCGATGTCATGCTAAGTGGTGATTAGGTTAATAAAGACATTTTAATTTATGGTGAAACGTGAAGTACCTCGAGGCGCGAAGGGCCGCCGGGAGGCGGGGCACTGCCCGACACCAGCGGGAGCCTCCGTGACAGTTCCAGTGAACATCGTTTCTCGATGATATCCTAATGTGATCTCGTTACGATCAATAAACTATGTTAATTTAATTAATTTGATGTGGCATTACACGAAGACTTAAAGCATAGCAATGCATTATGCCGTCGCTCCGCCGGACAGACGGCGCGACTGCTTGTTTTGTTAAATAGCGTTTCTTTTTTGTATAAAGCTTTACTAGGTCTTAGAAAGATAAACGTAAATAAGTTTGTAAATAATATTGAGTGGTTTGTGAAACATCTAAATCCATAAAACTATTGCCACATTTATTATCACTATATTTTGTATTAAAATACTATAAAAATTTGAGACCACGTTGCGTACAATTTTAGAATTTGTCTATATAAATCTGCTTTCTCTTAAAGTCACTTCTAGATTCTTAATTTCTAAACGATGCTTCCATTTATATCAAAGATGTGAATCAATTGAAAGTTGATTTACCTATTTTAATTTAAGTTAAAAACTTCACTAGTGTGATTATGCATGGCGATTTTGTTGCTAATAGAGTGTTGAATTATTTTGAAGTGGTGTAAATGCTAGACGCAAGAGTACCTTTTTTAAATTAAATCTTGTGTCCAGCATGAGAAATGTGTAAATAGTGTACGTAAAGTGAAAACATATATAAAAAATTTAAAGGCAAATTATCAATTTGAAACTATTATGATTTTATTTTGAATTTAAGGTGAAAATGCTTTAATTATCTTATATTAATTCTTATTATGGTGTATTATGATTTTAATAGACTGTTATAGTTTTAGTTATTGAGGGATGTGTTGCAAGTGTCAAAAATTGTATTGTTGAAAGTATACTAGGTATGTGGTGTGATGTGGTACTGTATGCTCTAGAAATTCCTGACTGCATTCACACAAAAGGAAGCTGAGAAGTAACTCTTGTCACAAACTGTATTTCCAAGTAGAACAGAACTCTACGATTTGTCGATTATAAATGAACTTTGTTTCGATTATAACTTTGCACTGATTTTATAAATGAATCTATTCTATAATCAGACGACTTAAAAAAATAAAAAAATATTTAAAACAAATTTTTGTTTTTTTTTTCTTTATTACGGCTAAGTTATTCCAGAAATTTTCCCAACATTTTACATATATACAACATTTCCTTACGTGTAAGACAAACACATTATGATGCCAGTCCCAATAACCTTTTGAATATAAATATTAAAACTAATTAACTACAACCAGTGCGGTGAAGTAAATAAACATTTCTGCTAAATACTAAAATATTTCTATTACTAAGCAGTAGCACTTGTTAAAAGACCTAGCCTAACTAAATCTACACCATCACACATACTTAAAAATAAATAACATCTGCGTGGTGTAAAGCCAGTCTGAGCCAGTCAGTCTGATTTGAACTTGATTTGAGTTCTGTCACCTATAACTGATTCTGTTCTGTGTTGAAAGATATAGAGAATATAATATAATAATAATTACCTATGCAGTATGGATCACGCCTAAATATTTTTTTGTTATTTCATTCCCCAGAAGTGACAACATGTTTGTTACCACATACCATCGTATAGATTGATATCTCTTATTTTCTACATAATCTTGCAAAATCGCGTTGATGAGTGTTTATTACTTTTAATAAATCCAAGGAAAGTTTTGATATGGCTTACTACATACACAGTGTTCGTTAATTATTATATAATACATACAACGTCGAATTAAACGGATTGTGAGGAATTTTGTAATTAAAATCTTTATTTTTTTTAACACGGAGGTAAACCTCATCTACCTGTACAAGATCCGATTAATACACGGCATAGCGTGGCCGGGTTTAGCTATTATCTAATATTCGTTGAAGTGCTTATATACACGTTATTATTTAGGGTACCTTTTCTGAAATCGCCATATGAACTGTCAAAAAATATTACTTCCATCGAATATTCATGTCACTTCTGCTTTTGTTGTCTTTTGTAAACCAACACTTCAAAAAACTTTTCATATCACTTCATCCAATTTTCTGTCCAAAAAAAAATGGCGTTTTAAACATATATGTGAGCTTAAACTTGAGTTTGTCAAATGAGATCCAACTTCTAGGGCCATTCATATTCTCGTCTCATTTTATTCATAATATTTTAATAGAAATCAGCGGCGTATCACAAAAAAAGCGCTAGGGACAGAAACATTAAAATCTAAATGACTTTGACTTGAACAGAAAATAGCACGTTTTGATATATATCTGTTAATTAATGTGTATAAATTAATGAAATATACATAAAATTTAAGTGCCATGTAGATTTTATAAACTACTGACAGTTGCTCAATTTTAATTATTTCATTTTTTTATTTAAATTTGAGTTTTGTTAAATCGGTCTTCTTTACCAAAACCATTTTGTTATTTCAAAAGTAAATTACTGATAACAGTTTTAATGTGTGCTTAAATATTTACGTTATAAAACCGGGTTTTTAGTTAAAAAAATAGCATTTATTAAATTTTTATGTTCTACGTTCAAACATATCTATTGCTCATACAATCTCTCATGCGAAAGATATGACTTTCATATTATAAAACTGGAAAGCAAAAAATATAAAAAATTACATAAAGAATAAAACGGAGTACATAATCCAAATGTTTCACAGTTATTCAGCATAGAGGGTCTATGCTGAATTGATTTGATTGACGTTGAAATGATTTTGAAGCTTTTGAAGATTTTACCACCTCATTGTTATACTCACGCATTTCCCAATACAAGGGTAGCCAGAGGTCTAGGTTCACCGAGCTTCATGTATTACAGTCATACTCGTACTATATACTACGGTCTTAAGTATCGCTGTAATCATAATGTTTTTTCATCATATTACTTGGCATTTAAATTCTTTTTCTCTTCATATATTCTTATCATCTTTTTTATAGAAAAGGGAGGCAAACGAGCAGGCACACGTCATGGTAAGTGATTACCGCCGCCCATGAACACCTGCAATACCGGAGGAATAGGGGATGCGTTGCCGGCCTTTGAGAAAGGTATAGGCTCTTTTCTTGAAGGTCCCTAAGTCGTATCGGTCCGGAAAAACTGTTGACGGCAGCTCATTCCACAAAGTGCAAGAGCGTGGCGGAAAATTCCGCGAAAATCGCACTGTGGTGGAATGCCAAGTATCAAGGTGGTGTTGATGAAATTTTTGGTTATGCCGTGAGGTATGACGATGAAATTCAGCGGCTGGGATTAATCTGAACAATTCCTCAGAGCACTCCCCGTAGTAGATCTTATAGAAAATGCAAAGAGATGCAACATCTCTTGGCAAAGCCAGGGGATCTATCCGATCGGATAGAGTATAGTCGTCGACTGTTCGAGCCGCTCTTCTTTGGATACGGTCAAATGGAAGGAGCTGACACTGGGGTGCCCCCGCCCAGAGATGACAACAGTACTCCAATTCAATATATCATCATATTACCCAGGGCAATCTGAAGTATTTTTAATAATCCTTATGTCCTGTAACATTAGCGTGAGGTTTTACCCGTGGGTGTCGTTAAAGTTGACCAAGGAAAATCCTTCTAAATGGTCAGAGCTAATGACAGAAGTCAGAATAACCATCACAAACACTGCCTGACCAAAATTAATCTGTCACTTACAACAACACCCAAGGTTGAAGGTGTCGGATACTGCGATCGCCAATCCGCTTGCCTAGTGTGGCGATAATGGTCGATTACAACCAAACTTACCGATGACTTTTATAGGCCACTACGATGGTAAATGTCTATATGAGTTATTAATTTATATTGAATTACTTTCTTGCATGTAGTGTATGATGTTAACTTTATTCGCGTATGTCTCGTGAGGAATCTACAAAATTGGGGGCCTTCGTGAACGGATGCGGTGATCACGCGATTGCATCACGGCCAATTATCGCGACTTCAATATTTGGTCAGCTGCGAGCTAGGTTTACACTTCACCATCTACCAAATGTTATTGAATAAACCTTATTTTGCGCATGATAAAGTTTCAAATTGCTCACAGAATTATAGAAGTGTAATATAACGATTTCATACCAAATTATCTTAGGAATAAAGTTGAAAATCAAAGTGCCACAGCAAACACTATGTAACAAGTTTGCTCACCAAACATTAACTCAAGAGTTGTTAAAACGTTCAACAATACGACTAATAGTCAAGGTAAGTTTGTGAAAAATATAAAGAACGGGAACTTAGACAAAAGAAAAATAACTGAAAAATGTAAAAAAGAGAATGCGACCCTGCCAGGATTCGAACCTGGAATCTTCTGATCCGTAGTCAGACGCGTTATCCGTTGCGCCACAGGGCCGATGGGGAAGAGATTAAAATTTTGATATTGTATATATCTACTTTATTCGTAACATGTTTTTCATATATTCACACATTGTCCCTGACGGAGTAGTCAGAAACACATTTAGATATCTCGTTTGCATTAAATGAAACATTTTCTTTAAACACATATCCGAATATTTAAATGCTCTTAATATTTCCTTCTTCAAGCATTGTTTTAACATGAACCGTGAAAGTAATAAGTAACTTTCTTAACAGAATAATAAAAAAAACTATCAGTTGCCTACAACTTTGCCGTCCTGTGAAGTTCCATGAGAAAGTGCATTACCATGGCTAAAATGAATATACAGTGTAACTGCTGGAATTCAATAAAAACCTTATATACTCTCCTTATCCTCTATTATCCTCTTTATGCTTGACGATTTCCTTGAATGCATGGCGCACGCACCGGTTTCATGGTGTCGCCAACTTTGAAGTCCCGGTTTCGATTCTCGAACGGTAGACCCGTCCGATGAAAAATTAAATGAATGAAAATAAATATCTTCACGCAATTCTTAATAAAGGGGTAGACAGAGGTCTAGTCTAGACAATTAAGTCCTTTCGACCCACCATCCACCGAAGATATTTTCGGGACAACGTGACAGGTGGTGTAACCGTCGCCGTCGTTACGTCCAAGACAACGATATAATTCGTACATAAGTTTTTGAAAAACCCATTGGTACGAGCCTGCCACTTGGGGATCGAACTCGGGTCTCTTGACTCAAAATTCCGACCACCCAACAACTCGGCTATCGATATAGAAAAACCTATTTTTCTATAATGTGTCGGGTCTGGTTGTTTGTGGTGCCTTCGTTGTTTCCGATTCCATAACACCAGCGCTATAGCTACTTACTTTGCCTAACTTGTTAAGTACTTACTCGCCTTAAAAAGAAAGAGTAAAATATTGCACTATATTGCCACAACAAAGTTACATTTCAAATGGCGCTCGAATTTAACATGAATACAAATTTCCTTCAAATTGTAGTTAGGAGCAATCGAAAATAACCATTTCGTTTTCCTCTTTTGCTTCATAGTAGCTTTCTTTTAAGTTAAGCTATTTCAAGATGTTTTAGAGAAAATACTTTATTGGTACTAAGTGTACGTGGGGAACTGAACGGTAATATGATTGTATTTTTATTCATGAATTTATTTTTGTAGGCAGCCGTCTCACGTATTTCACTGTAATGTGTAAATTTTGATTAAAAAATTCTCCCAGAATAATATTTAAAATAACGCGTTCACACCAACCTAACGGCGTGTTTTAGAAGTTTAAGAAACTTCCCCCTGCAAATTACCTGCAAATTCCCCCAAATGCCCCAAAACATTCTGGGGGCATTTTTCAAAGGCCGGCAACGCATCTGCTATTGCTCCGGTATTGCAGATGTTCATCACTTACCATCACGTGTGCCACATGCTCGTTTGCCTCATTTCTATATAAAAAAAAAAGAAAAGCTGTTTCGAATATCAAATACGAATTGATATCACTCTCTCATTGGCTAATTACCTTAATACGTTTTTACTCTACTTTTAATAGAAAATTATTTGCCAGTTCATTGCAAGGTTTTAGTCCTATAGTACAGTTAAGAGTACAGCAAACCTCGTTATCGCGTATGATAACACTGACGCGATTACACAGGTGTAACCGCACTGTCGACCTTCGTATCAGTACAAGTGTCTTATTGCTTTGCTCAGCAGACTGTACCTGTTGCACCGAGTCGATCATTTCCAAATAGATATGAAGTATTTTTACATTGCAATCATTTGCGGAAAATTTGGGCAAATATCACCTATTTTACAAAATCTTAGTTTTGTATATGATATGACATTAACTATGGCGTCTTTTGAGGGCATTCAGATTATGTGTACTATTTATAATTTTAGTCAAGATAGATCAGTGGTTGGGTAACAGTGGTCGGAATTCGAGTCATAAGACCCAAGTTCGATCTCCCTGTGGTAGGCTCGTACCAATCTCTTTTTCAAAACCTGTGTACGATTCATATCGTTGACTTGGATATAAAGACGGAGATCGGCTTACCAACTCTCACGTTGTAAAAAAAAAATATTCGGTGAATGTTGGCCGAAAGTTTTTGGACCTCTGTCTACCCCATTATTGAGAATGACGTGAATATATTAATCATTTTGTGAAAAACGAGGAATTCGATAATCTATAATATAGAAAAATTATTGTACGAGTAAACATTAAAAAAGATAGCTTATACGGCATAGCACGGCACACAATTTTTTTTATTACTATGCAAACGGTGGTAATTATGTATCGCACAAGGGTTTAAAGGTGAAAAAAATTCCTGACTGCGTTCCTGTAACTTTGGCATTGGTGTTGACGGACCTCAAATTTTCTAAAAAAAATATTTATTATATTCCAAAAGTCAAGCTTTACTTACACAAGTTTCTTTCTTACTGAACGTAACTTTGTCAGAAAAATTCTTGCTAAAGCTAAGTAAACGAATGAGTAACATTTTGTTTTACAAAAAAACGTAGCATCATAACACACATACATAGTACCTGTAAATGTCCACTGTAGGCCTCTCCCGCTTTTTTTGGCAAGGCACGGTTTGCGTGAAATGCCACGCATGGCAAGCGGATTGGCGATCGAAATACCTGGTCTAAATACCTAATTCTGCTGCTGCTGTCCACTGTATTATGGTCTGGTATTTTTTTAAATAGTTGTCCCGCCCACTTTTGGTAAATATCAGCATTTTCAAGACTTGGACACCTCTTACAGGAAAATAATGGGAAAACACTCAAAAGCACACATGCTGATGTAAAAAAAATTATTTTGATATATTTCAATCATGGTTTTAAGCCCGCATCGCGTTAAAAAATCTAATTAATCAATCTTAGTTCAGTTAGTAGAGAAACTAAACCATTTCACGATAATTATCTTCACGTTTATATCAAAACAACGTGTTCACCCAATTAAACTAACATTATAATTTAAATATGCCTCTCTAAAAACATTACATAATTATGGTTATAATATGATAATTAAGAAACTAACAGAACGCATCAATCACGTTCCAGAAACTTGGACAATGTTCACCAGTTTCACAACTTGATTAATGATTTCATATATAATTCAGTAACAGCTAATTTCCATCAAGACATTACATTGCAATAAAATTTGTTAATTTATAAGCTAAGATAGTTCGTGTGGCCTTTCGATTACTCTTCACTATTTCATGATAGACAAATGTATTTTTTTTTTTCAAAAAAATATTGACCAAAATACAATCTTTACAAATGTATTCTAGATCTCTTCAGCTGTTTAACCAAAAAAAACGCTACCATCAGACTTCTAATTTCTTAATTTTTTACAATATAACTGAACGAGTAGAAGAAAACTGTTACGCCTTTACATAACGAAAGCGATTTATTTTTAACTAGCTTTAGCCTGCGTCTTCGGCCGTGCATGATCTCAGACTCACTGGGGGTGCCCTAATTCTTACTCCGTAAATTGTTTACTCCGTCTAGTTAGCAATTGCCTTTTCTCGTCTCCTGACCCCCAATAATGTGTGCTTTATTCTGGCATAAGAGGTATCCAATATGTTAATTTAGGTTTTAAACTATCTGGTTGCCAAATTTCATTCAAATCGGTTCAGCCAATTCTGTGATTGAGTAACAAGTATTCAATTACACAAGCTATCATATTTATATTATTTGTATTTATTTATAATTTTAAGAAGGATTTAAACAGTGACTATTAGTTGAATAAAATAATATGCAATGTTTGATATTATCAAAAGTCATAACAAAAGGGAAAAAATCCCGATACACTTAAAAGTATAAACGTTTTCTGAAGCACTTTTAACGTGTCGAATAGATACACGCCATGCCTGTCTGCTACGAGGACCATACGTATCTATGTTCCTCTTAAGTTTGTAATTTTTCAACACTGTATATATTAGATGTTTAAGATTTTAACAGCTACAAAGTAATTGATGTTGTAGAAAAAAAACTTGACGTTTCACCTTCCAGAAACTTTAGTCATTCGATTCAATTGAACATTCTTTGATGCTTTCAAAGAATATTCAACAATGGAGATCGGTGTTTGAATGCTATGAAATTGCGTCTTCTTCGACGTAAACAAAATTAGCAACTCATAAGGATGCTCTCATATTTTATTTATTTGTAAAGTAATTTCACCGCGAGCGATAACAGCGCAGGTGGTGTACACAGGTGTGGGTTATCAGCAATACTCCGCGGCTCTGGAACCCGTTAAGAATCGTGTTACACGCATTAGCCGCACAGTACGCTCGCACTGAATTTTTATACCCGTGACACAATCACAAACTGCGCGCTATACGAGTACTGATAAGTTCCGGAAATTACACTCAAAGAGCGCTAGAACATTGCGTCTTCTGAGAACTTATTTTGAATTTTTATCACTCGCCTTCGACTGCGTCGAGAAAAAGTAATGTCCATTAGGGGTGTGTGTGTGTCACACATACACACACACCTAATGGGCATTACTTTTCCATTAGGTTGTGTATATGAAATTTTTTTAATGAAAAATTAGTTTACATGCTCACTAACTTTAAGGATATCATAAGTTAATGTTAAAGATTCACTTTTTTTTTATTGGAGCAGTCCATCTCATAATAATTTGTTACAACACTCGTAAACCCACACGAACTAAGATAGAATGCCCCATAGCGGTAATTACACTCTTTGTACCCTTTAAATCCGACCGCAACAGTCGTTACACCGTAACAAGAATTGGCAGAGAAGTTTTCTATAAAAAGCGCGTTTTTGAGTTTTTTTAAACTATTGTTTATTTATAGAGTTAATTGACTCAGGCGTTACTTTGCAGAAATTCATTGTAAAGTTGTTATTGAAAAAGTAACTTCGCAACATTCCGCATGCAAATATAAAAAAGTATATTTTACCTGGTCCGAAGAGAAGAAGAGCACCACCGTCCCTCCCACAGATGCGTGCACTAATTCCACTGTATGCACCACCACCACTACACTCAAACCGAGTAACATATACCACCAACGAAAACGCGACACGTGTTTCGCCTCAAAACAAGTCATTATCAAGCGAGTAAACTCTACGATGAGCGACCGCAGAGTCAGCACTGCTGATTAAACCAAACATTTTGGACTGCAAATCTATGTTGTTTAGTTAGTTTAATGTAGATTCTAGCCTGTTCGGCCGTGCTAGCCTGTTTAAGATAGTTAATTGATTCTGGTGTTACATTGCGGAAATTCATTGTAAAGTTGTTATTGAAAAAGTTACTTCGCAACATTCCGCATGCAAATATAAAAAGGTATATGTTACCTGGTCCCAAGAGAAGAAGAGCACCACCGTCCCTCCCACAGATGCGTGCAGACCGCAGAGTCCAATGACTCTGCGGTCGCTCATCGTAGAGTCTACTCGCTTGATAATGCCTTGTTTTGAGGCGAAACACGTTTTCGTTGGTAGTATATGTTACCCGGTTTGAGTGTAGTGGTGGTGATGCATACAGTGGAATTAGTGCACGCACGTACGTACGGGGTAGAAAGAGATCCAGACAATTAAGCCTTTACAACCCACCTTTCACCGAAGACATTTTTGAGACAACGTGACGGGTCGTCAGCCTGTCGCTGTATTTATGTCCAAGCCAATGATATACATCGTACACAAGTTTTAAACTAATCTGAGGATCGGCTATGTTGTTGGCTAAGTTAACGGTGACTGTTAAGTTATAGTAACGACATTGGACAAAGAAAAATGCATTCTGATTTATTCTTAATGAAATAGCATTAAGTATATATATATATATATATATATATATATATATATATATATATATATATATATATATATATATATATATATATATATATATATATATATATATATATATATATATATATATATATATATGTATATATATATAATAATCCGATAGATGTTGGAACATTTGTTTTGTCATTTGTCAGCCCAATACTTTATTTTAACTCTGTCAGTGATAATATCATGCTATCTTTATGACCTTGAATCCCGCTAGGGGCTTGCAAATGCGGTTGTTATAAATAAGAATTGTCTGAAATATAGATCGATCGACTTCATGTAGAGTACGTACTAACGTAGTTAAAAATACTACTTTTGTGCCATCTCGTAGTGTACCGGTAGTTACCAGCGGTGACGCAAAAGCATTGAAAATTTTTGCATTGGCTACCAACAGATGACAGGGTAACCATCACCACATCACGTAAACATCATCAGGGTAACCACCACCACATCACGTAAAGTACTAGACCCAAATTAAGCTGAGCAGTGACAAACTGCGTTTAAGGTGTAAGAATGGCGTAAAAACCTTTTTCCTGCAGTGAACTTTTATGGACTGTTATATATCTGTACTGCTAACAATATCGGCTTTCTGTCTGAGATTTGGATGAAAAATGAGTGAACAGTTCGCCTTATGATATGTAACTGCTGCAAGCGATAATACTTGTAAAACATTGAATATTACGGGTGCGTTTTTACCCCTGGAGGATAAAATACAATCCTTCTAATCAAATTAAAATCCTTATAACCCGTAATTAACCCTTTGGCTCTCTCATAAAACCATAGTACATTGAACAATTTAAGGGAAACATGCATTGTTAATTAAATAGCATTCAAAACATACTTACATGTAAAATGTATATAAACGATTAATGACAATTGACCCGGAAAACTAAGATTTAATTTTGTCGCTAATCTTATGTGCCATAGTAATATTATCATAATCGATTGAACCATTTCTTAGATATAGCAGCAAGCAGACAGGTGGGTAGGCACGGCAGGTGTTTGCACTTGCGAGGTGTGCGCGCACCGACACTGATAAGGATAATTGATAACAAATAGTTTAATGATAGCGCACAACGCGCGATGTACCAAAACATTTTATGACTGACATGAAAATAGCGATATATCATGTACTCGTACGTTTTTACATTTTGCGTTATGGCTAATATGATACAGGCTAATATTGTGTGGGCATGACGGTTTTACCGACCAAACCGCTACCCTGTGCGGCACTTCTTCGTATGCTTAAGTTTTCATGATAATACACATCGCTGCTTCGCTGGTAAAGCTATTTTTAACAGCTTTATTTAAAAAATGTGCTGTTTTGTTGTCAATACGGCAAGCACTGAGACAAACGCCTACTTGGCTGTTTACAAGTATGAAGGTTATATAAACATTCAATCCAGAATAATATGCGAAAACCACCTATTTGCACTGGAGTTTTTCTCTCTCTCTCAAAATATAGTCGATAGAAAACTTTTTCCCAGCAATGGGCGTTTACAGGTTGTTGTTTAACTGTTTATGGTATAAGCAAACAAAATATGTTTGAGAATTTGGGTACGAATCGGGAGAAAATCTTAATGTCTACATTACAAACATTAAAGGCCGCTTAACTATACACTCTACGGGTATTACGAAACGTTAAATAACAATGTTTGCGGAAAGAATTGCAACAAGAAACCGCAAATTGTTGTAACAAAAGGCAACTAGGCAACGCGGTTATGCTAACCATAACAATGCACCGTTGTAAGCAGCCAAATGTCGTGTACCTGCACGACGTAATATTGTATACTGCAGTATGTGTGTACAGTTGTATATATGCAACATTTAACAAACATGAATCTGATTGAAAACCACCTATAATCAATATTAATTACGGCGATAAAAAATATCTTCAGGCAATTCTCAATACAGGGGTAGACAGAGGTCGAGTCTAGACAATTAAGTCCCTTCGGTCGAACCTTCCACCGAAGATATTTTCGGGACAACGTGACAGGTGGTGAGCCCGTCGCCGTCTTTATGTTTAAGTCAACGATATTCGTACATAAGTTTTTGAAAAACCCATTGGTACGAGCCTACCAACTGGGGATCGAACTCGGGTCTATTGACTCGAAATTCCAACCACCCAACCACTCGGCAATCGTGACTTTTAAGACACAAATGGAAATCACCCAATTCCTGATCAGCGTTATTATTATAAAAATAACTTAATAATATATATTAATGACCACAACTTATCGGTGATATAATCATCTACAAATTACCAAGCCTTAAGGAATATCAATGAATTCTTAGGTGTGATATTCTTGTTTAATTTCCACCAAATTAGAAAGAGAGACTTACTAAGACTTGAGACAACAACTCAATAAAAAAATCTTTATCGTCGCTCTATTAATTTCTTCCAGGACAACGTTAGCCAGTACTGTTAACTGGGTACGCAGTACTAGGGCAACTGGATACTGAACGCACAACTCTCTACCATGTACATACACAGGAATACACATTCAAAAATATGCATTTTAAAACAACTAAGAATTGCATAATCGCATTTTTCGATACTTTGTGCTGAAAGGAGCTCTCACGTCTGTCATTTATAAGAGTAGGCTTAGATTTCAGATTGTTGGCAAGTCTCTAAGTAGCCACATTATTTTATAACATTCATTTGTCTTTAGTTGCCTCTCCCTGTGCTAATTGTAATTAAACAAGTAGAGACAGCGTCCTTCTATTAAATATGTCAATTTAAACAACGATTGTAAACATCTTAATAAAAATTATCAACTCATAATAGAATAATTACTAATTGATTGACTCAAATTGTTGATATAAACATGAACTGATATTTTTCAAGGTCCAAAATATTATTTGAATGATTTAATTTTTATCAGTCAGGTGTTTGCACGTAAAATGTACCTAATGCCCCGCATTGCAGCGAGTAAACATGAACGAGTTGTTTTATAATATGTTTAATAAATTTAAGTACCGCACCTAAACGAATATGATGAAACATCGTCAACATAACATAATTAAAAACTCTTATTTTGATCATTCAATGCGGAACGCTATAAGGTAAGTAATAACTTACCTTAAAAAAGGAAAGTGAGCCGCATGTGACATATAATATTTTTATTGTAAAAATCATATGTATCTTGGCCGAGAAACAACGGTGTCGAATCGTCATCTAGCGCCGTTGGGTTCAGAAGGGGTAGATCTGCGAATAGTAAGTAAGAAGGCATGGCGAATATCATAAACAAGTTGTTACTGTGTTTAATCACTGTTTATGATATTCGGCATGCCTTCTTACCTTCATTCATTATCTATTCGCAGATTACCTCAAATGGCCTTCTCTCGCACTTATAAGCAAACTTGCATTTATTATTATATATAACAAATTTAATAAAGGCAAGCTAAGCATACATTTAACCGAATTACGTGTATGGAACGCACGCATTTTTATCACAAGAATGATTACGTTACATTCATTATCATTGTTTTAAAATTACGTAGACAATTAGAAAATTTACAAAACTATTAAGCACCTAACTCAGCAAAGCACCACCTATTGCCTTAGCATTATAAGATTGTAAAATCGTTCACAATCGGAAAGGAAAAGGAACGAAAGAAAGAAAGAATGCCGCTCTTTTTTCTAGTAACACATAACAAATTATCATTTCTATGAATATTCAGTTATAACATAAATCATAAATCATTTAAATGGTACTGCCAAACATAACTACAAAAAAGAGATTGTGATGCTATGTACTTTATAAAAAACACATTCCTTCCTTGTTAGAACCCTTTTTGGGTCACCTTAACCTCGTTCACCTTTCAAGCTACTCCGTAATTATAGCTTGTCAATTTATCGAATTGACTACAAAAACTTGTCACTCAAAAGTTTCCCCAAATACTGAACATTATTAATGTAAAAGCCTTAATGTCAAGATGTACAGTATGTTCTCAACTTTCAAATGCAGAATTAATAAATTTTTTCTTTTTCCGCTTTTAAATTAATTTTTGTGTGAATACATTTCACCAAATATTTTTGTGACATCGGACCATTCAAATTATCTGTACTATTAAGGACATATTAAAATCGTTGGTTTAAATAGCCTTTTTTATATCTTTTTGAATTTCCCGTCATCTTCATTGTTTTGGCAGTGGTCTAAACAATGAATTCCTTTCGACCCACTTTTCACCGAAGACAACGTAACGTTATAATGTTCAAGCTAACTGTACAATATACATACAAATATATATATTTACATGTATATATGAATGTATTCATGTGTGCATTTAAATGTCCATGACTCGAGTACAAACATTCATATTCATCACACAAATGTTTGCCCATAACGGGATTCGAAACCCTTAGCTTCAAAGGCAGGTTCATGTGATCATCAGTGATAGCGTACCTCTTATATTCCACCATAGGACAAATGCTGTAACCATAACTTTAAGCCAATATTGAATGGAAAGCATCCCAGTGAGAGGGTACTGGCCTCACAAGCCGTCAGGTAATGCACGGTATTTCAACTATCACAGAAAAACTAATGTAAGTAGTTTAATTTCTTTAAATCGTTATACAGGCAATATAAACAAATGTATCGATTCTTCATATAATTATTTACCAATTTAGATTGCCAATTATATAGGCTGCCGAAAAATATTACCCTCCCTCTGCGCAGTCAGATGAAATTTTAAATTTATTTTAAAAAATAACATCGTTTATTCCAGAATGGATGTTTGCTATTCGCCCTACTCTTTTATATTCAATAACAGAAAACATAAGAAATGCTAAAGCACGCTATTGTATTCAACTTAAGTCGTGCCTATAGGTCAAAGCCGAGTGAAACCGGCGTGGCGGAGGCTTTAAATATTCAAAGGGTGTAAAGGGCAACACTGCGCATATTTCCCAGGAGACTTCAGTGTTTACCCCTTACTTTATACATGTTTATCAATATAACTGGATGGTATAAATTTCTTATGAATGTTTGAATTTTGGCAGTTAAGATCACAATTTCAGTAGCGATTTTACTTTGTATACATTTTTTTCATTTAAAAAAATGTTATACATCCTGTGAATGTGAAACTTCGTAAAAACCATCCGAATATCATGACCACTAAAAGACTATGTCTCTCTGTTTTGAAAAAAGGGTATCTTAAATAAATACTTCACTAAAAGAAAGCAAACGCAACGTTCCCGCGGGAAAAATTAATTGCGATCAATGTTCCTAGAACATATATACTTTTTGAGATGATGGTACTACAAATTGAAAACTGAATGATAGGATTTCAAAAAATTCCTTTCCGTAAAGTTTATTTTATCATATTACTATAGGTTAATAATTAATAGTTTCAAATATGGATACAGTTAAAAAAAATGTAAAGATGACGGTAACTCCTGATCGTTATATAGGCGCGAGAGTACGAGGTGACTGGGGCGTCACTTCCGCTGCACACCGAGGCCACTGCTGACGTTCACGGTACATAAGCAGATATAAAAGCTATGTAACATAGGTAATGCTAAGTGATATACCCGTTAGGAATAATGTTCGGTTAAATATTTTAAAAATATGTATACGGTTCCCTTTAAACTCAATTGTAGTTTTTACGCTTTCTCTCATAACTGAGATTATTTTTATTTAAATTTTTCTCTATTATTTATGTAAGTTTTAGCTCGGTTAAGGCCTTTGGTTCTTTAAAGATGATTAATTTTTTATCGCGGAGAAAGGTGCATCAAATAAAATCTAATTTAAAACCTTACCATACCACATTATGCTAAGAGATCGCATTTCACTACATTAAATTTGCTTTTGTACTTCTTTATTGAGATCATAGAATATCCTTATAAATTTACTCTGTACATACGGATCATATGTAAGAACGCCACGCGCACAATGATATTATTACGATTTACAGGTAGATGTTGATATATTGCAAGCAGTTTCACTTTAATACGTTTTCATTTATTTACTCACCGCTGTGTGAACACAAATCAAAGTGAATTGCGTACCGGCCAAATTGACATGACACTTACACAGTGTGGACGGGTGGCGACCACAATAAAGTACACAGCCACTGCAATCGTCTTGTTCTAAATATAAAACGCTTGTTCACTCGTTCGTCATTTGTTTTACAAAGGCAAATCTGCAGCGGTGACGAAGACAGTGCAGTTTTTTTAAACTATTTTTCTGCTATAACTCAACCTAAAATACAAATCGCTAACCAAAAATCTTTTGTAATATTATAGTATTTTGATGTTACGAACGAGTGCTTTTATTTTTGCGCACATCTAGTTATAGTTCTACCATCACGATAAAATATTACAACAGCTACCATTAGTGTTTATAGACTATTGTAATAGCTTGGTTAGGAGATTATCCACGCCCTCTAGAACAGGACTCTTTTATCACGGCTAGGAAATTATTACCCACGGCTTGGTCGGCTAGGATAAACAAAGAGAAATGTTTATGTCCTTGTTTACGGAGTGTCTCCAGGCGGTCACTTTGGAGGCAAGTGGTTTTACTGTGAATGTTGGCGTAGTCGTCATCACTCTGCCTGTCTTACGCAACCGATCTGGAGTCGCATGAAAAAAAAGAGCAACAGGAGACAAGAGAGGGTTTTGCGTTACGCTATGTTACCATTCTTCCTCAAGTCTGTCATCAGGACCATACCGTTGATTCTATAATAGTCCAGCTGTACAGTAAAATTTGGTACTACTTAGTTACTTAGCCAAGTTTGTCGCTAAGGGTTGAATGCAGATTTACATATGTATTTGAATATACATGTTAACATAAAACTGTCCCGTCTCAATTCTGTCCAATAAAAAAAGTTCACTCCTCCAAGATAAAAGTAAAAAGGTTTCTTTTAAATAAATTGGCAAATTTATCTTAATCAAAATCAAAAAAAAATATCTTCACGCAATTCCCAATACAGGGGTAGACAGAGGTCAAGTCTAGACAATTAAGTCCCTTTGACCCACCTTCCACCGAAGATATTTTCGGGACAACATGACAGGTGGTGAGCCCGTCGCCGTCTTTATGTCTAAGCCAGCGATGAAATTCGTGCATAAGTTTTTTTTTTTTTTTTGAAAAACTCATTTGTACTGCCTCCTGGGGATCGAACTTGGGTCTCTCGACTCGAAATTCTGACCACCCAACAACTCGGCTATCGTGACTTCATTTAATCAAAATCATTTTACATAATATGTATATAATGTCTTTTATAAAATTTAATATTTATTCATTTATATCTAATATTTCAAATAGATCACAATATGTAAGTGTGTATATATTAATTTATGTATGTATATATGTAAGTAATGTTTTATTATTTATGTATTATTATATATACATTCACATTATATATACATATATACATTGGGTATGTCAGAAGAAGCATAAAAGTAGGTTGAATGCAGTGGCTATGCGATCTCTTCGTAAAATGTGCAGCGTTACCTTGGCCGACCGGAAGCGAAACGAAGAGATTCGCAAAATGGTAGGTTTGAAAGATGACCTTATCACTAAAATGGATAAGGGCGTGCTTCGATGGTTTGGGCACGTTGAGCGAATGAGCGAAGACCGAATGGTAATGAAAATATATAGCGCGAAAGTTGATATTAAAAGGGGTTAAGGTAGGCCGAGTCTAACTTTTGAAGACCATGTGAGCAAATTGCTCGAACACGGAGGGTCAAGAGTACTCGGATACCTCGACGTGCATGTATAAAGAAAATGATGAATTTTGAATGAAGCAAAAGAGGTAGGTAAGGATCGTGACACTTGGCGATCTGTTCTCTCTGGCTACCCCGTCAGGGACAGTGCGTGAAGATAAATAATAATAATAATATATACATTCATTAAATGTTTTTATTAATTTTAGTCTATTTTTATTCCTGCACCTTCTTCTTCTGGTCTCTGCATTGCACTTTAAGTAGACTGGTAGAGAATGCCTTAAGCATTAAGTCCGCCAATATTAATCTTATTATTTATGTGTATGAAGTTTAAATAAATAATACATGAATACTTACTCTGAATTTTTCAAAGAACTCTATTTAGTTTTTTTTAAACAAAAAATTATTGAATTCCAACCGATATCTTTTTTTTTTTTGATTGGAGATAACCATTTGTCCAAAATGTCAACAAAAATTATTCAAGTTTTTTTCTTTTTATTGTATTCAGAATAAAGGTTACTTATACTAATACAAATATCTGATCACGTTTACGATTTAGTGTTAAAACATGTTACATAAATTAAACCAATTAAAGATTACTAGCCTGATGCCCGCAGAGTAGGTACAACTCTTTTAAAGTTAGTTGATATCATTTGCGAGCTGGCAAATAATGTAGAAAAATAAAAATTCTTAGACGAGTAATAAATGTTCGCTACGGTCATTAGCAGGCCGATAGCACCTGTCACTTCGGATCCGAAACAAATTTGAAGTGACCGCCTTAAGAATTCTCCACTTCATAACCAACTAAAATAGATAAGGCCAATGCTTACGAGCGGTGATTAATTTCGCCGTTAAACACGCGCGCGTGCGTATCTCATAATCATAAAAGAGCACTTGTGCTGGGCAGGCCGAGCATTTCTCGCTCCATTTATTATGTTTTAGAGCATAAATAACAGCTCAGCAAATAACCACCACTACTTATACTCATTGCGTTTTCAACCACAGTCTGCCTACAACAGAAACCTGTGATGTTCATGTCCACGTAAAAGTTCAATCACATTTCCTGTTTGCTCGGCGCCAATACCTAATTTTAAAGCTTCAGATTCAATGCTTATTTTATCGTGTAAAACCAAAGCAGTCGTGGCCGAGCGGTTAAGGCGTCTGACTAGAAATCAGATTCCCTCTGGGAGCGTAGGTTCGAATCCTACCGACTGCGAATGATAACTTTTTGTAGCATATTTTAATGTAGATTATTTAAATAAATTTAATGATATTGACTAAATTCATACTTAGTGTTCATTTTATTTCTAATACATTTTCAAGACCAGTTTCTGCCACAAAGAATTTAAATGATGAGCAACAAAAAAGTAACTAACATCCCACGCAATGATCGTTCGGAAGATGGCTGGTGCTCTAAGCAAGCGCTCATTAAGCCCAGTGCACGTGCGTTGCCTCTGGCATCGGATGCTTTTATCTCGGCTCAGGGTTGCGACTAACGACAAAACTGACATTTGATTACAATCTATCAACAAGACGTATCACAGCAAGAAGTTTATTGGACATATCCGATATAATGAAGAATTATTATAACGAAAACGTAGTTTTGACTCGAAAAAATCGATCGAAAAAAGTAGTGTCGACAAATAAATCGAGAATATTTTAAATATTATACAAACTTAAAGTACCAAAAACAAGATATAATCATATTTGATTTAGGTTCAACACCTAAATCAAATATACAACTAATTGGATAAAGCCAAAAAATAACATTGTCCTTGTATAAAAATACAATTTGCGCTCGAAATGAAACACTAAACCACATTAGCTCCGGCCAACTGGCACCCCTGTGCGAAATAACTTTTCGTCATGGGATTCAGAGTCCGTACCAGGGATTTAAGGTTTCATTACTTTGACGGAGACCCCTCCAGCACCCCTCAACGACGCCCCTACTACGATTAGATAGAAGATAAATAAAAAATTTTGCTTTTCATAATGAAAATTTTGGAAATTATTTTGATTTTGCATTTAAACATACAATTTACAACCTTTACAACCTTCCTTCTATTACAATTTACAACCTTCATTGGTTGAGTTTTGTTAACTTTCCGTTTTTTTTAATATATTTGGAACCACGAATGGAAAGTGAACATCACTCTAAATTTTATGTTTTTAGTTAATTTTAAGTATGTGAGCACTAGGCAACTACTGCCACAGCCATTTATACTCTAAAACAATCGGATTAAGAACACACCGGCTTACACAACAAATAAAGTAAAACTTCGCAAAAACGCTCAAAATTCCATGAGAACTTAATACACTGTATAAATCCATGAAAATTTAATACATAATACTGAAATAAACAATAACGATAAATTAACAGCACTTTATGCAATTACATGTGATAAAAAACGATATTCCCGTATCAAAGATATTTTTTATTTTAAAAATTTCTTTTTTTTTTTTAATAAATTTCCTTCGAGATGTCCGTAGTAAAGACGAATTTTCCCTCAATAGAAAAGTAAAAGCTATGGAGTCAAATGTGGGGGCAGGAGGGAGCGTAGTGAGGCGAGACCTCTAATGTACAAATATTGCGGACGGGATGAATATTTTTGGCCCCTCCTTGAAGGGCGAAACAAGTGTAGGTTTTGATTAAGTCACCAAGCAATATGAATATATATACGAAGCTTAGGTAGTAAGTCATTTTATTATTTTTATATTTCCCTTTTTTGTCTTATTTATTAATTATTAAAATATAGTATATCTTCACGCTGCTCCTATTACAGGGGTAGACAGAGGTCCAGAACATTAAGTTCTTTCGACCCACTCACTATTCACCGAAGCGTTTTTGGGTTTACGAGATAGGTGGTGAGCCCGTCGCCGTCTTTGTCCAATCCAACGATATAAATCGTACAGAAGTATCGAAAAAACCATTGCAACGACGCTACCATCTAGAGATCGAATTCTGGTCTCTTGACTCGAATTACTATCACCCAACCATTCGGCCATCGTGACTTGTTTATCAATCATTAAGACTAATGTAGAATTACTCAAAACTCACTATAATAATTTCTCTATAGTCACGATATCTTTTTAGTAAACACAATACATACATTGCAATGAAAATCTGGGTCTATGTTTGGCTGTGGTTCAGTCTATTATTTATTACAAAGGAAGAAAAAAATCCCTGCGGAACATAAATTAATCTCTGTACATATGTATTCAAATATGTATAAAAATAGTAATATTCGATGATAGTAACAGAAAGAATCATATATATTTTCTGACAACTTCGAGATAATCCAGAGACTACAGAGACTATTTTTCGAACTTTGCGGCGACAAACATACGGATGCTGTATTTTTACATATATAGAACTAACGACTCGCCCGATCTTCGCACGGATGTAATTTAGATTTTTTTCAATGACAGTTTTATTGGAAACTGCACTTCTTTGAAATGGAATGCGTAGCAGTCTGTGGAGGCCAATCGTCTCTAGTCCGTAAATTATTTTTTTTCTTTTGCCTTAATCTTTAATACAATGTATGTTAAGGATAATATAAAAGTTGAGTTGGAAATTAGACCTGAAAACTTGAGGACTTCTTACAAGCGCGAAACCACATATTGTCATTAAAAGATTTATAGAACCCTAAAAAGTTCATTACAAATACGATCAAAGTGTTTTCTACATTGACCCGACCGGGAATCGAACCCGGGACCTCAAAGCTGGTGACACCATGTAAAACCAGTATGTGCTCCACTCGTCCATGGGGATCGTCAATTTTAATCAAATTTCAAATTTTACCCCAATTTTACTAAATTATAACGTGAAGTAGTAGCAACACAACCCAACACTGAGAGTGTAAATTAAGATTGGCGTTTACTTACGTTTATTTAAACAAACTAACAAATTCAAATAAATCTGCCTATATTATAAAAGCGAAAGTGACCCTGTCTTTGAGCCTATTTGCAGCGAATGGCCCTCAATCTATACATAAGTACATAATTACTCGTCCTAACTGGCAATTCGGTTACTGATTCTGATTCATTAACGCAGAGCCTAAACTGGGATTATTTATGTGAGTAAAATAATGGACAAACGATTGTATGGAAGTCCGTCATTATTAAACTAAGAAACACGAAATTTCATTTACATACCTGCATCAGACTAGAAATAAATATACACATTTATAGCCGTCTCTCAAAACTTTGAAATAGTGAATTAGCGGCTACAAATTCATATGAAAATTAGTCACTTTGAAGAGATAGGCAGGAAATTCAAAACAAGGCAAACATTTGTTTTATTAAATGTTTACACCATTCCCAATACAGGGGTAGACAGAAGTCTAGTCTAAACTATTAAATCCCTTCGACGCCGAAGATATTTTGGGACAACGTGACAGGTGGAGAGCCGGTCGCCGTCTTTATGTCCAAGCCAACAATATGAATCTTAGATAGGTTTTGAAAAAACCCACTAGTGCAAGCTTGCCAAATGGGGATTGAAATTGGGTTTCTCGAATCGAATTCCGATCACCCAGCCACTCGGCTATCATAATCATTATTTTATTTATTTATAAAGTTTTATTTCAAAATAACTAACAAACAAAGTAACAACGTAAAAGCGTATAAGAGATTTTCACTAAAAGGAATTAAATAAAATCGATGATTCGTCAGTAAAAACTTTAACCACTCATATTATAAGAAAAATTAAAATCAATAAAGTTTGTATATTAATGCAGGAAAATCAAGACTCGAATTGTTAATATTGCTTACACTAAACATTAATCGAAGATATTTTGTCTTAATAAACGCCTTTTGACGAACGGCTAGCATTTCACTATTCATTGCTATACTACTAGCTCTACGTCAATCTAAAACATATTTTTGCATACATAATAAAATTATTACAAGTTCCCAATAGGAATGTATTTTTCCTATATTTAATTGATAGAGCAGGTAAGTAAATTAGAGCATTTTTCCTTAAATTAAAAGGTCTTTGTGATATTTGTGAAACTGTAATAGACAAAGTGTGTGAACTGCTGAATCCAGAGCCAACTTTTTGATAAGCAAATTCTGAATATCTTGCCGACACAGGATTGCATAATTTGGTTAACATAATATTTAATATAATACATTTTAAAAACTAATCTTAAATGTCCGGAGTATATTTATTTTTAATTAAAATTTTAAGTTTTATTAATTTAAAAGATTTTATTTTATTTTTACTCAGCCTAATTATACACATATCAAAATAAATAGTAAAAATGTGCTTTCCAATTTCTAAAAAAGTCATATGCGTTTGTAAGTCGACAGTTGTTCCCATTCGAAGCAATCCCGTATCCACCAGGTCCCAAGTGTCCCGCTAATACTCCATATGGCGCAACACAATGTGCGATGTACAAACCATACCATAAACAACCAAAAACCAATGAGCCCCTAAAGTATACGGATAAAACTGCCCAACCCTATAAACTCGAGCGCTGCGAGGGGCGAGGGAGGCCATGTGGAGCTGGCTTATTATTCATAGTACTGCAAGGGCGGAAAAGTTGATGCAACGACATGTGCATGCATTAGGGACGATGAGACAATCAGACACCAAAAGCTTAGACTATTAATTCCAACAACTGGCCCACACATATCATCCCTGTTATTAGAATAGGTCAGAGTATTATTTTAAAAAAGTAAACTGTTTTTAAGATATAGTAAACATATCTTCACGCAATTCTCAATACAGGGGTAGACAGAGGTCTAGTCTGGACATTTAAGTCCCTTTGACCCACCTTCCACCGAAGATATTTTCGGGAGAACGTGACAGGTAGTGAGCCCGTCGCCGTCTTTATGTCCAAGCCAACGATATAATTTGCACATAAGTTTTAGAAAAATCCATTGGTACGGCCACTTGAGGATCGATCTCGGGTCTCTTGACTCGAAATTCCGACCACCCAATCACTCGGCTATCGTGACTTCATTAAGATATAGTAAAAATCATTAAATCATCATTAGCCTAATGATTTAGGGTGCGGAATGCGAAACAGCGTAGCAGGTTCGGGCCTGCCGTTGGACTGTCGAAATGGTTCTCGAAAGGAAATTAGGACGCTCAAACGCTTATTAGAGCGACTTCTCACAAGATGCAGTGACAATCTGTCGACGACAGATTATCTACCATAACCTACCTACCATTGTGGAAAGAAGACTTGCGGGTTCGATAAATATGAAATTTCCCATGTGGTAACGGCATATGAATATGCCACTCCTATTCTTCCCGTAAAAATAAAGTCTGTCTAAGGTATGTGGAGACTGGTGCTCTAAGGTACTTTACTAAACGTGGCGATGAATTTATGTTAAATGGAAAAAGATTGCGTTCATTAGTGAAGAAGGTAAATGGAAATGATTTATAATCGTGTCTTGAGGAATAATATTTTATCTTCACATTTAAATATAATAACGCTAACCTTTATCGCCAATACAATAATAAAATAACGATACCATTTAGTTTCTGTTTTTAATCGGCTTAAAAAAGGAGGAGGTTCTCAATACGGTTGTAGGTTTTTTTTAACGTTTGTTATGTTTTTGCTTAGAATATTAGAATATTTCAATTAAATAAGAATTTAATTTGAATAAGTATAAGAATATTTTATTGAAATAAAAATGGTACATTTACGTTTAGCTAAGAAAGTTATTCTTAGCTTTGTTGTGGTCTTTATAAAGACATTTCAATTAAATAAAAAAAATTTTTGGGAATTTAAATACCTTTTTGTTTTATTTTTACACTAGTTTTTTACAATTTTAAACAATGCGTTCTATGAATTGTTTAAAACCTACAACGGTTAAAGTCTTTGACCAAGCGTTGTTTGAGTTTCCCACGGGCTTCCCACGCAATTCTCACCTTTTGCTTTATCTTCACATACAACCTGGAAATCTTACCTAAAAAAAAAAATTTTAAAAAAAATTACCTAAGAATACTATGCTTTGCTGGTGAATGCGAATATTGACCTTATTTAAATATATTTGAATCTATGTCTTTAATATTGTACTCCTTACTTTATAAATATGATATACGTATATATAAAGTTAACCTCAAGATTATTCACTACTAAATTTACTTTTCTCCGTCAACCACAGTTGACCAGTATAGAAAGCCAAGGCATTTAGTCGCTCATTGGAACCCTATGTATATAAGGGTTAAACAAAATCTTCACGCCCCTCCCAACACTGGGGGAGACAGGGTTCTAGACAATTGAGTTATTTCGACCCACCTTCCACCAGAGACATTTTTCGGACAATAGGAATGATGGTGAGCCCGTCGCCGCCTTTATGTCCAAGCCAACGATATATAAATCGTACATAAGTTTTTTTTTTACAAACCAATTAGTTGGAATCTCTATTCTACCTAATGGTTGACTGTCGTTTCTACATCTATGACATCTTCTACAACTACTATCTCTAACACTTCCAAATATTCTGTAAAACGCAAAAGTCAACTGATATATGGACGACAGATAACGTTTGTCACTTAAACATTTATTCTTACACGCTCTCAGCAGAAACACTTAACGGTCGAAATCACCACTTGAGCCGAATGTCTCACTTAACGCTTAACTAAATAAGTAATATTTAACATTCGTAGTGCTAGAGAAAGTGTGTCAAAAACATTTAAAAATAGGTGATCTTGCTAGTTGATAAAACCGAAGGCATAAACAGAAAAAAACTATGTGTTATCTACTAAATTTTTTATAATTTTATTAACATATTTTATGGGGGCTTAAAACGTAGAATCTTCATCGTCAGAAAGGGTTTGCGCAAATTAGCGAGTCTGTGCCTGCCCCACGAGGATATAACCTAAAAACATTTGCCAATGATAACACTAGTCTGCACTTACAGCTGTAATCTCGCCATCTCAGCTGTCTGTACCAATACTGTGTACAGACTGATAAAGCATCACAGTACCGCCCCATAGTAATGGCGCAGATGTAAAAAAAAATCGTCACACTATTTACCGTCAAAAATATTATATTTTTAAATCTATCCTGTAATAAACCGCAATAAAAGCGTATTTTTATGAGAGAAGTGGCAACACAGCTCGGCTATAACGACAACCGCGGGCAACGACGTGTTGATAGGCATAAGAACCTTGTCGCAATTATTTACGAGGCATAATAGTTTTCGTGATAGCTTTTATAGCAACAAAAAACATAGCGCAGCCAATATAACACGCAACTACATTAACAAGAATTTTAAAACATAAAAATGGAGACATTTCCCTAATGGTAGGCGATATACATTATACATGACGGTTTCATTCGCTCGAACAATTATGTTGGTTCATTTTAATGTCGCCATGTAAAAAAGTGAAGTAATGTAACGTAAATATCCACTATTGGGCAAAGCCCTTCTCTAAATAATTCTTTGAATGATAAGAGCAGGGGAACGGCCACCACACTGCTCCAGTGCGGATTTATCATAAATTGTATTCATAATTGTTTCTCTTCGAAAACCTTTACGAGCCAATGGTGAATTCAGAAGATGGTGAATTAAGATTAATAGTGGTGTCGCCCCAGGAATCGTGCCTCACTTGTCCATATAGTAAAGCGACCACTTTGCTACAACCGATAATCCGTTAATAACAATTCCATATAATTTCATGTAAAAAAGAATACATATATTTTTCTTTACAAGCGTAATTCCAATAAAAACTAGTGAATATAAACGTTTAAAGACCTCAGAGGTAGATCAACTGTTCTCATCGCTTTCGAAACAAAAATGTAATACATAAGAGAACCAGAACAAAATAGCTTACGCTTGTTTCCATATATAATATTAGTTAAAGTTTTAATCAAATTAAAACTTAAACAACATGTATTTAATACAATGAACATTTAATTATATATATTATTTACATTAAGTCAAGTTAAATGATATTTCAAAATCTAAACCTACATTTTCACAATAAATGCTTTTAAAGCTCATTGGCGACACGCACGGGCGTAGCGCGCACTAACGAGGTCACGTGGCCGACACACGACCATTCCAGACATTTTAAAAGTACGATTAATATTAATGAATACCGCCATTAGGCAAAGGTTCATTGTTAAAACCCTTGGTAAAATTTGCATATAGCATAATATAAAATAATAGGTTATCATTATCAGATCATCTTAAATTATCCAAAACAATTTACGTTTTATTGTAATAAACGGTATAATTTATATGAGTTTAATATACACACATTAAGGCGATTTGAAAAAAAATATCGTAGCTTTCTTAATAGTTACTGCACTAGAAAGATCATCACAAATTTCAACCCTGTAAATATAGGCCCTGTGGCGCAACGGATAACGCGTCTGACTACGGATCAGAAGATTCCAGGTTCGAATCCTGGCAGGGTCGCAAAATATCTTTTTGTTCCTTTTTTAGTTTTTTAATATAAAAATTGATATATAAGTACTTAATTAAAGAAAATGATTTCGTTTTTTTTATTTAGTTTTTTTTTTCCAACAAATCAAGCAGCAATTTAAAATGCTTATTTTAATAAAACTTAAACTTTCAAAATCAAATATGTTTCAAAAATATACTATTTTTAATACCTTTATCACCAATTTATATTTGCCTGATATCCATCGACCTGATAATCTAAAGGTCTGTGTAGGCATCACTGTGTGTTGCTAGTACTTGCTTATAGAGAATAGATTGATGGACAATGCGATTGTTATCGGAACGCCGGCTAATTTTTATTTATTTGTTACGTGTATATACGAATATAATATATACACAAAGGGAAAATACAAATAAAATTTATGTTCTTGTCAATAAACAAAAATTTTTATTAAAAATTTTTCATTTTCTTATAGGAATCATATTATAACGGCATGTTATAGTCTACCGTATTAAGTATCGTAGGGAGTATCTGCCTTTTGGCATGATTGGCATTTTACGTTTGGCAAGCGGATCAGCGACTACAGAACCTTTGAACCTTAGACGCTGCCTATCATCGGTCTGCTGAATTTTGGTCAATGTTATTTTATATTTCTCGAGATGCAATTAAGTGTTCACGGGAAGAATATTTACATTGAAATAAATTAAAACAATATCCAAATAGAATTTGCAAAATGACAAAGTTAAAAAATGTTAAATTTTAAGGTGAATTAGGCCACTATGTAAAAAAAGAAGTTTTTTTATTCTATTCTGTCTAAGGAGCTACAGCGACTCACGTGCAAGGTGTCAGGTAATGTAATCTCAAGTGCTCATAAGAGATCACAAGTGCTCATATGATCTGCAGTGGTCTCCCTCTAATAGACCATTGAGGAAACATTTATTTATTGTAATTGTTCAATGAAATGCTGTATGCAGCCTGAGAACTAAATTCTAATAACAAGTAATGAAAATCAGTAGGAAATTAGATTATCGTCACAAAAGCGTTTCGTTTTATTTATAGGCTGTTATTTCTCACAAATCACAATAACATTTATATCAATAGGCGCATACAAAATTAAAAAAAATAACTTTACAACAACCCGGATTTCGATGTAAAACTGTCAGCTGCTTCGTCGTTTATGAGTCCCTGTTCTTATCAGTTCGGGGTCAAGAGCGCGCCTTCCGCCCGATAAGGTATCAAGATAACCAACCGAAGTCAACACAGCATCCAGAATCGGGCCAACGTTATTTTTAGGTCTGAAATAAAGTGTTATTTCAAAATACAACGACAAAAACCGTCAGCGATAACCCAGCCCATGTCAAAGCAACTTTTTGTTGCGATGGTTGCCGCCTTGATAAGACTAGTTTAAAATAGGTTAGTATTGCCATAACATTCTTTTTTCTAGGACATATTATCTTTCTGGTGAAATGTTTCATAATAAACAAAATAATCACTCAAAACAATAAAAGAAAAATGCTTTTATGTAACCGCTAAATAATTGATGGGTAGTAACGGCCTAAAATGTATATATGTATCTTCTAGGCATGTCATACTATTATCAATTTCTGTCACCAAATAGCAGTGCGCCCCCTATTGTGTTCCGGTTGTAAAGATACCTACAGGAAGCTGGGCAGTGAACCTTTCATCTTAGTGCAGGGTTGACCATCTGTAACCTCCTTTTTAAAAATAGTTATTTAATTATTATTAAGTAATTTGTAGTAATTGGTAAATATTATTAAGAATGTTTGTCGTCTTCAAGACGTAATGAATAGATATCGATGAAACATGAATATAAACAGTTCTTCAAATTCTATAGAAAGATAAATACAAATCATAATACTAACATATATAATAACATTTTTGCAAACTAAGTAATAAAACAGTTGCATATTAAGTTTAGTGACCCTAAAACAAATAGATGACCACGTCTTCTCTCGATACATCCAACCGTGGTCTCGATAATCAGTATGGGATTTTTTTCTTATTTGCAGAGAACATTTCAATATTAAATATTTTCTGAGCTTTTAGTCCCTTAGCATCACACGGCCGGTAAACATCCTGTCCGGGAACAAATATTGGACCACTCGTCATTCGTCGCGAGACCCGGACATCGCGGACACGTGCTAAACACCTATGTAGTTTACACTTATCTCTCTGATTACTTATCTTCTTAAGTCTTTAGTTTTCATATCCAGGTACAGGAAACGGCTGCTACATAGTGTAAGGTGGGAGGCTTTCTACATTGTAGTATTCATTATTTAAATATGATTTCGAAACCAAAAATTTTCGTTTTTTATAGAAGTTCATCATTTCAGTAACTTCTACAGAGACTGGAAGACCCATAACTCAATGCTCAGGCCATCGTTTCCATTGATATATACACATTCTGTAAAGAAGTTTTCAAAGGACGCAATGCCTATATAAAACATGTAATAAATAAAAGAATTTCTAATTTTTTTCTTCTTACATCATCATTCATATCGTACACTAGGTAGATTACTAATTTTATGAAACTTGATTTATCAAGTTTCATAAAATTAGTATTCCTATAGGAAGCCTTAGCATTTCATTTAGTTACTTTTTATTTTAGTTATAAGTTAAATTAATTTTAAGATCTTTCCATAAAATTCTGTTTACCTGAATAAAAAAATGTAACTCTGATTTATTTTCCAGAACTCGTATAATACCTATTAGTGGAAAATCTTTTAGCCCCAAATCAATAAATGAAAAACTGTAAATTATTTATGTAATTTTCCTAATCAATACCTAGTATTATACTGCAGTTTATTTCTGCGACGAAACCACCCTAGATACTTTATGTTAGATACATAAGTAATAAAACATAGAACCCTCGGCACAAAGCATAGCGTGACGCAACGACGCGATCACTGACAGCCGCGTCAAGTACATTTCAACTTTCGAGTGCTTCGAAGCGAAGATCATTCGATTAGAATGAAGTACGTTATAGTATCAGACATACTCCGTAACGATGTTACGCCAGATAAACTGAAAAACAATGTTACTATTATAATTTATTTAGTTGGCGAATTTCGTAAAACTACAAAAAAATTATAAAACAATTTAACTAACAAAAAACAACAAAAAAGTTACAAAAAATTTTAGCTATACTGACTGAGAAGCTATATTATACGCTCTAGCTAATAGCCATACATATAGCTTTATATGTATTAAACTATAACTTTAATAGAGAAAAGATATGTATAATAAAAATAAAAGGAAAGTGTATATGTAACATTCACTTCATATATATAAAGTCTTTTTTGTAAAATTCATTTATATTATTATTGATTTTTGATTTCTTCTTTACTTCTTTACAGCCTATCAAGAGTCCACTGCTGAACATAGGCCTCCCCTCCCTTCTCTGGTTTATCATTTATTAAATATTCATATGATAAGGCGCGGTAAATATGTATTTCTCATACAATTGTTCGTCCTTAATTATTAATCTGTCGTCGACTATATTAAAAGCAAATTTTCCCATAAAAGACTACACTCCACTGACACCCTTGTAACATTTTATCTGCATCTAACTAAAAAGGGCATCGATTTAACTACATAGCATTTGTATCATAAACATGAAGTCCCTCCGCCACGTGGCACGACGATACGGCGGCGTTTATACGCGTGACGTATCGGATGCCTTGCTATCAATGGAGATAAATCATGAAAATGTACCCTGTAAAGATATTTTTTTACATATAAAAATCAAAAATCAAAAATGTCTTCACGCCATTCCCTATACAGGGGTAGACAGAGGTCTCGACAATTAAGGCTTTTCACCCACCTTCCACCGAAGATATTTTTTGGGAGAACCTGACAGGTGGTGAGCCCATCGCCGTCTTTTTGTCTAAGCCAACGAATTGTACATAAGTTTTTGAAAAAAACCCATTGGTACGTGCCACGGGGATTGAACTCGAGTCTCGAAGAATACAGATACCTCCGCAGACTATGATGACATCTAAAAATTATACTGGCTCCTAAAAACGCCTAATTGCTCTTTGGCGTCCAACTTTAACCTTGCTTTTAAAATCCCTTATCTCTTAATGGAGACAATGCGACTTATTTTCTCCGTAATAATGGGACAAGAGCACTGTTGACCAAAATTATAGAAGAAAGCAGCAAAGACCAAATGCTTACTTTAGTGTTGACATGCTTTTTTAGTTTTACCACCATATTGGCAGTTTTATTTTAGCACTTGTAGTGGTCATATCACATCTCAAATTCTCTGTGATTTCAATTTAAGAATAAACTTATTAAGTCACTTATTACAAGTAAGATACGAGTACATGGCTGTAGCTGTGTGTAATGCTATAGTCGCTTTTTATTACAAATGTTTTTTATTGTTAAGTCCAAAGCTCGTCGATAATGCAAAGAAAAAAACAGTTTCAAAGAAGAGAAAATAGAAAACTATTTTATATTTGCCCATACAAATAACAGTTCCAATAGGTATATAATAAAAAATGCAAGCACATGCAAAAAAACTCATATTAAATAAGTGAAATACGTTCTCATGATTTTATATTGCAATACATAAACATTAACAAGTAGTCGTCGAAAAGTTCCTTGCGCTTCCGGCTTGGCACGTGGACTCATTTCCGCCCGCGCACCGGAAATAAACATTATGGATACGATAAGCTGCATAGTGTATGGGAAAACGGTATTGATTTTCTGCCTTCTGTATCACGGAAAACATTAAGAAATAGTGCTTTACTGTACCAGGACTGGTTTGAAAATATTTATAGTAAAACCTCGATGTAAAATCTGTTAATTGCGAGTCCTTCCGTGGGGAGTATTATTGTAAGCAAATCATTCTTCAGCAGCCCAAGATTCTAGCTTCGAAAGAAATCAATTGAATGTTATTAAATGTTTTTTCAATCATTACGTTTACCTTGCTTATTGTATAGTTTACACCTATGAAGTTTACTTTAGCTTCTACGGTGTTTTAGTTCTTTACTATATCAACCAAAAACTCTGCTATCCTTACTTTACTATTACTTAATGAAGTGTATAAGATAACACTGCATTAAGTAATGTTAAAGCCACATAGCCAATGCCGGGGTAGAAAGCGGTCTAGACAATTAATTCCTTTCGGCCCACCTTTCACCTTAGACATTTTTTGGAATAACGTAACTAGTGGTGTGGCTTCGTCCAAATCATGTCCAAATCAACGACATAAAACGTACAAAGGTTTTGAAAAAAATTATTGGTTCTGGCCCATCTCCTGGCGATCAAACTTCACTCAAGATCAGGTTCCGATCACCCAACCGTTCGGCTGTCGTGACTTGTATCGTGAATTTTAATTAACTGATGTAGTTTTATTGTATTTAGTCCAGAGAAGGACATAGGTTTCTTATAACCTGCAGAAATTCGAATAAAATCTAAATAGTAACATTAAAACATTTCTTCATTATAACAAATAGTTCATATAAAATAAAATAGTGTCCAAGATATTGAACCTACAATAACGTACACAGTAAAATTTACCTTGCGCGTGTACATAGCTGCGAGGAGAGTCAATGGCTCGGGCGTGGCAACACTCCCTTAGGACGCACTGCATTAAATGAGGTTTGAATATATTGCTCTTTGCTATCTAACTATACATCTAATGTTAGTCAATCCCGTAAATAATATATGCAGCTGCAACTGTTGTTGTTAATTTGTTTCATTTCTATTACAGTATTGCAAAGAAATAAATAAATAAATATCTTCACGCAATTCCCAATACAGGGGTAGACAGAGGTCTAGTCTAGACAATTAAGTCCCTTTGACCCACCTTCCACCGAAGATATTTTCGGGACAACGTGACAGGTGGTGAGCCCGTCGCCGTTTTTATCTCCAAGCCAACGATATAATCCGTACATAAGTTTTTGAAAAACCCATTGGTACGAGGCCGCCACCTGGGGATCGGACTCGGGTCTCTCGACTCGAAATTCCGACCACCCAACCACTCGGCTATCGTAAAAAGACACAAAAGAAATAAAGGTCTAAAAATTTTGGACTTATATATAACTTATTTTCTTGAAATCTTTTTAATAGAATCCCAAAAATATGCGTATAATACGTAATTCGGCATGCACTTTTGTAATAAATTTAAAACTTAATTTTATTTCTAAACCTTCAATTGTATAAAAAAAACTATTTTATATTTGTGGCTAAATTAAATACAAATAACGCAAATAAAAACTGCAACGCCCCTTAAGTAACTTTGTGTGGAAATAATCGTGAGGTGTCCTCTATGGCGACGCTTACACGGTTTTCCACTCGACTCGCGACGTCGAAGCATTGGCTAAATTACCTAGAACATGCTTGCAATCTAAACCATCTCCCTTTCTCTCTAGCTACAGTAATATATTTATAGGCGATCAGATAAATAATATATCTCAGAAAAAGAAAACCAAAAAATGCGTAGTTTTTTTTTCGTACGTTAAAAATAAATTTCCTATCAGTTATTGACTTTTCATAAGCAATGGTAATGAAGCCGGATGGGGAATAGAAAACGTGCATTTTTATTATAAACTGTATTATTTTCATCATAAAAACTAATTCTTGAAATAACCATTGAGACTTTTTATTTCATAAAAAACTACAAATTAAAATATATGTACGCTACTCTACCACGGAGGTCGTCAAATATATAGTTTTGTAGTAAAGATAAGAATCTACGGAACATAAAGATTGCTTTCCTCTATAATTTCATGCATAACTAGCCTAGTAATATACACCGCGAACGAAAATATTTAATCAAATTATTTTAGTTAAATTGAACTAGCAAATCATACGGGCGAGCCCGTACAAGTAAGCCAGGCGTCGTCCGCCCTCGCTCAGCAATTTAATAAAAAGGTTTCCCATAGAGATTAGTGTGGCATAGCGTACTTGTAGTTTACTCGTAATGAATACACTCCCACCCTCCGCAGTAGCGCACGTGCACTACAATTTACGGATTACGATCGATGTTACTATTCGACTTTCTTTGGTTTCTCTAATTAGACGTATGCTGTATCTAAAATACTATTATGGAAAAATCATGTATGTATTTTTCATTAAAATGAAAGAAAGAAAGAAGTTTATTTATCGCTACAACCAGAAATAAATTATGACATAAAATATTAAAACTAAACACAGAAAAAAACAACAGAAAACACAGAAAAAGACAACTATAATTTTCAAAATTAATTATTGGGCTGCAGCAACAAAACGGCATTCGACTCAGCACAATGTTGTAGCCATGCTGTCACAACTACAACGCTGGTATTCTGTCGGAGCCATATATATAAAAATAAATAAATAAATAAATGCTTGTTGATAAACAGACGGCATGCAATCAGCAGTGAGTCAATTGTGAATCAACGAATAGACTGTTCGCTGGTAGCTCGCTACTACTATTATTAGTACTTTTATTTGTGTTTTTAAATTTGATGTATTTTAATAGCCTATATAATAAGTGTCTTAACTACCAGCTCGATTCAGTTTGCAGAAGTCGTTTTTAATTTTTACTCTCAAAAAAAGACTTTTATACTCTCAAAATGAAAGACGGAAGCATAAGATATATAATATACTTCAATAATTTAATAACATTGCATTTCAATAATGTTGTAATAAAATCTGTTACTTCTTGTATCTGGGATGTAAGTCATTGCTCCTGGTCAAGTCGTGATATACAGTAACGGCCTCATCATCTTTTTATTCAAACCCTGTTATAAGTAAATTATTATCAGAAATAACCTTGTGTTGTGCCAGTTAATACAGTCAACGAAATATTTCGTAGCAAAGATTCCTAAGGCTTAGTAAAAGGCTGTACAACCTTCCATGAATTTCACGGCAATTCTTAGCTCTTATTATCATCGTTATGTTCTATAATATCGGCATAAGATTTTACTCGTGGGTGTCGAAAGTGTTGACTAAAGACAAATACTCGGCGATAGATTTGACAAAAGTAAGGATAGCATCGACAATAGTCTCGTTAGCCGAGTGGATGGGTAGTCGAAATTTCAAGTCAACAGACTCAAGTTCGATCCCTAGGTGGCAGGCTCGTACCAATGGGTTTTTCAAAAACTTATGTACGAATTATATCGTTGGCTTGGACATAAAGACGGCGACGTGCTCACCACATGTCACGTTGTCCTAAAAATATCTTCGGTGGAAGGTGAGTTAAAGGGACTTAATTGTCTATACTAACCTCTGTCTACCCCGGTTTGGAGATTAGCATGAAGATATTATAATATTATTTATATATTATTACAGGATAACATCTCAAAAAGTACCCGACTAAAACTAAGCAGACCGGTGACGGGCAAGTCTAAGGTGTCTACTAGTACCACGATCGCTAATACACATGCCAAGCCTGGCAATTATGAAAAATTATCCCATAAGAAAAGCTCTTAAGGAGTTCGCTGTTCGATGATAATTGTAAGTTGGTCTTTTATAGAAACGATCTGATACACGATTCACGAATAAGTTTTAGGCCAGTGTAATCTATAAAGGGAACTCCCCTAGGCTGGATTACACGGTCCTTCCTTCTTACGAAATTTGAGTAATATGACAAACACACACTGTATGTATTGTTGAGCTAACGATGCGAAGCCTGGCGTTATATTTTTATTTGAAATGTGCTAAATTTAAATATATTTGTTGCAATTGTATGGTTATGTACATGTAATATATATGTTTTTGATACATCGAAGGTTTAATATACATAGTTTAAGCTAAATTGAAGTATATCTTTTACTTCTTGGCCTTTTTAATTTATCATAAGTTACAAAAAATCTTATGATGGAAAACCTGCAACAGATTATTCTATTTTATTTGTCTGTGTGTATTATATGTTTGTGTGTGTGTGTGTATTCGCCATCGTCAGCGAGCACTCACCACCGGCATAACGAAGGGTTCTGATTAAGTTACGCGACATGCATCTGCCAATTTGTATCGCAAAACCCCTTGATTCTGGATTGAATACGTCGTCAGCGTAATTGCATTACAGCTTCATAATCAAGAACTTCCCGTCCTTCTTAGGATTTCATTTTTACTTTTTCAATTAACACTTGTTACTAGACGACGTTTTAATTAGAAATCTGAACTGAAAATTCATAAATATCATAATTTTATTTCGTAAGCAAAATTTTTAATCCTCGTATTTTTATGTTTAGGTGTATTGTAATTTGACCCAGACTCCGAACATTAAATTTTATCGTTCCTATCTTACTCCATCTGTAAACCATCGATTTCTACTAGTAATCCATCGCCATCATTCTATTTTAGTTATGTTTTGAACCAAAGTCTTTTCATTTTACATTTCTAGAAAATTTTATAAGAAATTAGGTAAGTACTTCTAGACCTTGTTCGTCGACAGAAAGTGCCATTCTATATTTCATACAGACTGTGCAGTATTACATTGCTAGGAAAACGCAAGTTTTTGCTTGTTTTTTAGATTTATTAAATGCATTTGACCTTGTAGATTACCATTTGTTATGCTTAAAAGTGAAACTACTTTTCCCCAGACATTATTGCCTTATATAAATTTTGGTATAAAATTCAAGAGTATAGAGCAAGATGTGCCGGAGCTTATTCTGACGTGTACAAACTGAAATGTGGGATGAGGCAGGCGGGATTGAGTTCTCCACGGCTGTTTAATTTCTACATAAATCAGTAAATAGGTGAACTCAGCAGTGCCAAGATTGGATATCATGTATATTTGTATAAATAGTTATGCGGATGATATGGTGTTGCTAAGTCTATGTGTTGGAGCCCTCCGGAGACATTTAAGAAACGTTTGCGATTACTCATGGGCTCAAATACAACGCATGAAACTGGATGCTCTTTAACTGAGGGACCTTAAATTAGACATATTTACCTGACTCAATGGTTTGTCTCTTTGCAGAGTAATATCAAATATTTGGGCCACTGGGTCTCTGAGAATTCAAAAGCCGACTTGGAGATAAATAAGGAACGTACTCGTAGTTCACTGACTGTCCGCTGCAACATGCTGGCTCGCAGTTTACGATATACTAGGTCAGTAAATATCACATTTACCGACTTAGTGCATCGTACTTTTTTGCCACCTTAACTTATTCACCACGCCGAAGGAGCGACTTAACTTACAATACTTGCTGAAATTTTTGATGATGAAGACTTAATAATTCTTGAGTGTAAGATAGTAATCCATTGCGGAAATACGATAGTAATCCATTGCGGAAATAGGCGTCTTTGTAGTATGCATCAGCACTTATCATCATGTTACTCAGACTTTGATGATTACAAAAATTGGTGCATCTCACCTAGCACACTACTGTACTTACATTTCATGAGTACCAAAACTAAGGATGTTCTATATTCCATACCACCAGATTTCAGTTTAAATAGGTAATGTCTCGGGAAGCGTAATTGGAGATGCATAAACACTTATACTGCCACTTTGAAAAAAAAAACGACTAACGATGCGCCAATATAAAGTTGGCGCAATAAGTTGTTATAACGGAAAAGATTTACACATTATTTTATATTACTCTAATAACTATGAGAAAGCAACGTCCTATAGCCTTAATGAAAGAAATGTAATCAAAACATTAATTTTATAGGCGTTGCGCTACTTTCAGTATCCAAACTAAAAGCTTCCATCAACAATCCGGCGGTCCACTTACAAGCTTCATACTATAAACAATAACATTGGAATCTTTTTAACACGTCATTCAGTTTATATACTTTGTATTAGAGCAGTCGGCAAACGAGGCGAATAATTCGACTTGTTAAGAAAATACGCGCACGTGCAAGCAACATGCGTGGCTCAAAGAGTTGAATTTTGTACTTTGTATCAGAGCGTTCGTATTGATGAATAATGTATATTGGTAATTCAACAAATTTATTAAAACATTTTGTTATAAGCACAAGTTAATTACACTTACAGAATGGAAAATATCATTATGTGGAAAATTATTTGACATTCCATGACACCTTAAGACCGGGAAGGAACGAATTAGGCTGCAATTAACTGCACAAGTTTTTAACGTTTTGAATAAAGGACTTAAGGAAAATAATTCTTTAAAATTACAATTTTGTGTTTTTTATAAATATTAAGTTAATTTTAACTTTATCACTTATAAATAATAAATATAAAATAAATATCTTCCCGCAATTCCCAATACAGGGGTAGACAGAGGTCAAGTCTAGACAATTAAGTCCCTTTGACCCACCTTCCACCGAAGATATTTTTCGGGACAACGTGACAGGTGGTGAGCCCGTCGCCGCCTTTATGTCCAAGCCAACGATGAAATGCGTACATAAGTTTTGAAAAACTCATTGGTACTGCCACTTGGGGATCGAACTCGGGTCTCTCGACTCGAAATTCCGACCACCCAACAACTCGGCTATCGTCACTTATAAATGATTATAATAAAACAAATCTAAAATTTCTTAAAATATGTATTGTCAGTGCCGGGTTAAGCAAGCGCGGAGCCCGTAGCAAATTCTGTTGAAAAGCCCTTGATTTGCTAAACTTTCTTAAGTGATAAAAACAATTTAAAACTAAATATGTTTACTTGCCAGAGAAAGAAAATAAAAAACAGGTTGATACTCGGATCCCGTTGTAATTGCTACTCTTGCTATATGGTTAATCCGGCACTGTTCATTATTTTCTCCTGTCTTTTAAACTTCTATGATTTAAGATGGGAATATATTTTTTTATTACGGTCTTATCGTTTACTGAACAAGTATTATTGATTATAAAGAGAATGCAATATTGTTCGTTGTCCATGCTTAAATTTCTTCATCACAATTGTCTATATTAATAAAATTTAACCCAGACTCGTATTGGTAAATTTTGAAATTATAAACTTTATGCCCTCCGTCACGTAAAACTTGCGCCAAACCCTTAGACATACAGCGCGGGCGCCAACGCTGGAGATTATGAGAGAGCGTGATTAATAACAAACTAGCGCCTATGAGATATCCGCAACTTATTGCTCAGATCAACGAGCTCTGCACAGATCTATGTACTAAACTTGGTTCCATCAATACACAAGGAATGCGATCGATTTGCAATTTTATTTGTTCTTTTAATTTTTTCTTATTCCTTGTAACATAATCATTCCTTTAACCGTTTGGTATTTCCTTATTGAATAGAATACAGAATACAGAAAAATGGTATAACATATCAGATTTCTTACGGTAACCAGAGAGAACAAGGGTACACTGAATTAAGTGGTAATAAAGTTCAAGTTATCACTCGCAATAGAATAGGATGTTGCAATAGAATATCATTAAGGATAAAGATAAGGAAGAAGTGGTGTAAATTCCATACTCAAGGTTTCTATTTCAAGTGTACTTAATGTTGAACACACCATGATACGTAAATTACTACAGAAAACTTTTGTTAAAATATTCTATCGCCGTATCGGCGATACAGTCACGCCTAAATAGGATTTTGGTGGAGAGTGTGCCGAATGAACTACATTTTCTGGAGCTCAGCCCAAAAATATCTTCGGTGGAAGGTGGGTCGAAAAGACTTAATTGTCGAGACCTCTGTCTACCCCTGTATTGGGAATGGCGTGAAGAATTTTTTTCTTCAGCCTATCCCTGTATGGAATATCGCGTGATGACATAAAAATATTCTATTAAAGAAAAAATCAATTGATCGGCTAATATTAAAATTTAAAAAGATTCACTTTCATTAATAAACCGATTTCGATAAAATTTTCAGATTAATTTCGGCGGCAGCTTATGCTCTGGAGAAGAGTATGGGATAGTTTTTTATTCCGGAAAAAATAATTAATTTTGATCGAAGAAAGGCCTCCAACGCTGCAGGCACTAGCTTTTTTATAATGTAGACCAGGTACCACGGAAGTTTACCTTATCAATTTTATAAAATGCCAAATAAGTACGAGTATTCAAATAAAATCAAAAGTTTAACTGACTTTCTACGATTTATATGTGTTAATGTGATCCTAATTTTGTTACGAAGAATTAAGGCATATTTTATTAAAGCAATGCCCAACATTATTTGTGTTCCTGTTGTCGGTCGTCCAACTAAACTGCAGTGCTGCAAGAACTACTTGTGTCTCGAACGTTTTACTCCAATAGTCCAATGGTGGGCCTGAACCTGCAACATTATGTTTCGCAGTCCTCACCCTAAACTATTAGGCAATTGATGTTTATTTTTAATGACACTAACCCCAGTAACTACAGGTGCAACATCTAATTATAAATATTAGATAGATTATTGTGTGTTGTTTGTTAAAACAGAAACGTGCATGCGGAATAAAGGAGTTAAAACTCGTAAATCTCAACTGAAGTAAATAAATCAAGGCGCGCACGCAGCGTCGCAATGACGGGGACGATGCCACTACAGTGGCACGTTGTACTGACTCACTCGTTACATGATAACTCTTTGTAATTCTCTGTGCCTAGTACAGAACAACAGTATACACCAGAGATTGGTTAAAAAATTTAACCCAAAAAATATTAAATGTATTTTTAATTAATATATACAAATTTATTTAATAAACAAATTATGCCTTAAATTTGCTATTGCCAGCCCTGCACTTCATTACATTTACCAAATTTTTACACACTTCTTCGCCCTTAAGTAAAAGGGTTTTCATACACAGATTGTTCACAAAGTATATGCCAAGAACATTAAAGAAAATTGAAATTAAAACAATTGCAATACCTCGTTTAATACGGAATGGTACCTGCGTGAAACGGTTAACCACTTCGCTTAGCCACTAAGCAGATTTTTAGCAACTATAATTAAAAGATGTATAAATTCATACTTTAAATCTGTTTCGTCGTTTATGTCCACAAGTTAAGGTTGAATTTGACATGTATGTTGCAAGTCGACCGCAGCTGTCAAGACAACCAGACAGCAGTTGCGCTTGCAACTACAACGCATTAAAGCAGCGACGAGATTTATAGTCAACTATTTTTTCCTATCTTCGTGTTTGATTACTCACCCTTTAATACATGCTTGAGTTTATTCTGATTCAAGTAAGTGTCAAGCATATATTAGGTACAGCTGTTACGATCGCGTCGAGGCGCCAATTAATGCGAACGTTTGATTGTTAGTTGAATTACTTATGTTGAACTTATACTATTTTATGCTTTTTTTTTTCAAATTTTATAAAACAATATAGAACAACATATAAATTATATGAAACAACAAAGAGTTACGATAGCCGAGTGGATGGGTGGTCGGAATTTCGAGTCAAGAGACCCGAGTTCGATCCCCAGGTGGCAGGCACGAACCAATAGGTTTTTCAAAAACTTATATACGAATCATATCGTTGGCTTGGACATAAAGACGGCAACGGGCTCACCACCTGTCACGTTGTCCCGAAAATATCTTCGGCGGAAGGTGGGTCGAAGGGTCTATACTAGACCTCTGTCTACCCCTGTTGAGAATTGCGTGAAGATATTTAATATTTAATAAAACAATATGGAATCAATATGGAAATCTCATAATATAACTTGCATGATTTACTTATATATTTTTCTTAATTGAACATACGAGTTGTTCGTAGTTGTGTAACTTCGATTTATTACTAGCTATGCCTTACGGTGTCACCTGAGGTCTTTCGGCCAATTTTCTGGGATATAAGGTAGGTAGCATTTGTGTACCTGAATATAAGTATCTCCTTAATTTTAATCAAATCCACTCAGCTTTCCACACCTGTAGAAGTGACAAACTATAAATATGTACTTTTCCCAAAAAATATTAGTTTTAAAATAAAAAATGTTTCAACTATTTATGCCTCTAATTTATTTTTATTCAATTAACAAAATAAAATAAGTACATGTTATGGCATATTTTTTCTTTTGCTATTTAGGGGCTTTCTTGAGACCATTTTTCTACGTTGACCTTTGTGTGACGACGGTGAAAAGTCTAACAAATGAAAAATGGGCCTTCTGAACAATACTTGCACGTAAGGTTTTCAAGGCGCAGGACTGGTATATTGTTTTGCGCGGTGCCGGATCTGTGCATTTCCAAATTTACCGTATATTAAATTTTATTAGCCGCCAGTTGCTTACTTACTTTACCATCTGTAATAATTCGCCGCAGAACATTATTCTCCTGTAACTCACATACAGATTTCTTAGCTCTTCTTACATTCGCTTAGCTAAAATTCTTAGTCCAACAAATGAGAAGTAACTAGCGTACTAAATTGTAAAATATGCCGTCTTATGTCGACGTAAGTTTACATTATCTTTCCACAGATTTCAGAAGAAGTGTCTAAGGGTAAAGCCATGAAAACCGTGTACAAATTACTCAAAAGACCTTTTTCATGTAACATTTTTACAACTCCGTCTCGTGAGATTGCACATTCCTGAATGCTCTTCGATTTTCTTCGTTTTCAGAATCATTGCAACCGTTAAACCTGTCTGGGTTTGTGTGCAAATGATTAAATACCGTCTATTTTTAAGCAACTTTAATCCGTTGTATCACGAAAACGCAGCGACTTAGGACCATCATTGACGGACCAAATCAATTCGTACAGATGTAAACTGCCATCCACCTCGATGAGAAACTCGTGCAATTATCGTATATCGAAATGCTTGCCAGTTCTCTAGCTATAAATTGTTTACAGTGTAACTTAAATTTAAATAAACTCTGAGTATAGACTAAAGTTGTCTTTTATAATTATAAAAAAATTAATATCTTCACGCAATTCCCAATACAGGGGTACACAGAGGTCTAGTCTAGACAATTAAGTCCCTTTGACCCACCTTCCACCGAAGATATTTTCGGGACAACGTGACAGGTGGTGAGTCTGTCGCCATCTTTATGTCCAAGCGAACGATGTAATTCGTATATTAGTTTTTGAAAAACCCATTGGTACAAGCCTGCCACCTGGGGATCAAACCCCGAGTTCCCTCGACTCGAAATTCCGACCACTCAACCACTCGGCTATCGTGACTTATAATTATAACTTTTATTAATACTTTATTTTATTACAATTATTATGATACATTTTGATGTTTATTAATAAATATACATTTAACACATAAAAAACTTACGGTGGCCGTCGGTGTTCCTCTTTCAAAATAAAATGACATGAGAGCTATAAAGAAAGGTGATAATGGTTAGCATAAATTTAATTTCCTCTAAGTTTCGTAATAGTCTGGCGCCGTTTTGATTTAATACACCGTTTGATGTCAATATACTGTTGAAATATGATGTCGGAAAATAAATCGTCACAACTATAAAAATTAATTTTATACATTTGTATACAATAAGTAGTGTAATTATGTAAGCGACTGTGATAAGTATGGATAAACAAATACGTCTTGCGCGCAAATCTATTAAGCTGATTTTCAATTAGCTTAGATTTTTTATTAGGGGGGGGGGGGACTCTAAGGGCGGCGGTAATCACTTACCATCACGTGAGCCACCTGCTCGTTTGCCTCCCTTTCTATAAAAAAAAAAAAAAAAACATAAAAATGTATAATATAAAAAAATCGAAAAGATGTGGGAAAAAAGTAAACACTTTTAACTTATGCGGACAGAACACGTTAGTATTTGAAGCGACGGATGTCGGAAGCCCAATCTACGCCATGTCATAGAAATGGGCTGCAATTGCCACCTTTTTGTCGGTGAATGCCAAAATCAATGCGCCATTCCGAAACTGCTTATTGGTATACTGGGGTTAGTATTTGTATATCCTATAATGAATTAAATAAACAAAGTAGTAAAAATAATTTTATATTTTACAACTACGATTAATCCGTTTTTCACTTTAACACCGACAGTATACTTCCCAAAGGATGTACGCTTCGTGCACACGTTATTAAGCCAACAACTGGTGTGATTTTTAAAGGAAAAACATCCAGATGAGCGCCGTATCTTGTGACATGAACGAAAATAATTTGACGCAGCCGTTCGGCGGACGACATACGGAGACACGTGGGCACGATATATTACACGCGAGCCGCGCACTAAAAATATTGTGTTGGCAAATTAATGGGCATTCCCGACGGTAGGTTGTGGGATGAAAGGAAGTGCCTTTTATATGTGAAACGTTGGTTTTGTATGAAAACGCGCGGCAGCCGCTCACACCTGTCCGCGCGCATTGGAGTGGTCGCGGCGCGGACGTGCGTAGGGCTGAGACCTGTGTGGAAACGACATTACAACCAACTTACTTATGAATTTCAGTACGGTAAATGTAAATCAAGTGGACTGTACTGTTGTAAATTAAAATGTTAGCACCATGATGAGGTCGTCGAGAGAAAATCTTCCTCAAGGATGAAATAAAACTTGTTTCTGGATTTTTTAAGGTCCCACCCGCATTTGATAGTGAAGCAGAAATTTGCAGATGTACTGTTATGCTGCTAATTATTCAATAGTACTTATTTATAGCCTACAAAATTCTATTACAGAACATATAGGCTTTTAAAATAAAACGATTTTCGGATTTTATCGCGTTTTTAATAAGTTTTTACAAACTATTTTTATTTCCCGACGTTTCGGATGTTTTACAGCAACCGTGGTCACGGAGGGACAGTCCAGTTTGTAAAAACTAATTAAAAACGCGATAAAATCCGAAAATCGTTTTATTTTAAATGTGTAGTATTCGCGTAAATACAAGAAACCATTACATATAGGCTTCCTTTGCTACACGAAACAGAATTAGGTTTTTGTTTTGATAGGTTATAATTAAGTACCCAGAAGTACTTAATTATAACCTATCAACATATACTTATACAACATATAATTATAACTACAACGTCGCTTTAATGTTCCTTTTTTAATAAGTAATTGATTTTCTTCGTTTAGACCTTCACAAATTTTCTTGAAGATAACGTTTATCAAAAAAACGCTTTTATGCATTTATTTTCCTACATTAACGAATTTTCTCAGAGGTTTCTCCTGTCCAGAAACTATAAATTATGTCTGACAACTTGGAATGTAAAACTGTCTCCGCTTGACTACCAGATAAGGATTATACCCTGCGAATAGTATTGCACTAGCCTTATTTATTGCTCGAATTATGTTTATCTGTAATTTGTTTAATGGTACATGTCTTATGTCTTATATCTACCAATGGTTTGGAGTATTTTTAGCATAAAATGTATCATATAAACGTTATTAGGGTATTTGTAGTATGGAGTGGTTTTAGTGAAGTGTGAAAAGAACGTGTTTTACTGATTTTACAGTAATAGGTTAGCTTCGTAACTTCGTAAAGGCAAAAGGCTAACTAAATCAGCTAGAAAATCCGCAACACCTCCTTCAAGTGCCTATTTAGTGTTCCGTTTCCGTTCTGTTCAATATTTTGTGTTAACTCTTTCTTTGGTAATACAAAATATTGGCCATATTGTGAGTGTGGTTTCAATTTTTACAATACTATAAGATTTTTAGAATTTATCAGTAGCAATAGGCCGGAGACTGATACTTGATATGGATCTTTATGAACTTAACTAGAAAAATATAACCTGACTTATAATGCGCTCTTTTGGGTGTGAGTCATTGAATCACTACGTATATAACAAACATGTAATATACATTCATAACACTTGTCTTCCGCTGGGAAAGTCTGTCTGTCAAAACAGACCGTATGTCTGTCTGTCAGCAAAGGAAGTAATTCACGAATCGTTTAAAAGTTTTAAAGAACAGGCCTTGGGGGTCATTGTAGAAGTGTGCTCGTCGCGACCCCTGCCAGCCCGTTTCAGGGCTGCAATTCCACACAGCTGCGCACCCATGCCAACGAGGGTTAGGGCGTCCCCCCAAGGCGACGCACACCAGTTCGTCCCCGTTGGTGTGAAATGCAGCACGCAAAGCGGCGATGGGGACCGCCACCCGTCACGCACAGCCCGACACGGCGGAAGGTGGAGGACGGAGTGCAGAGTTGGCACGTGGAATGTTAGAGGAGGCATGAGAGATAAGACGAATGAGTTGATTGAAATAATGAAAGAAAGAGAATTAGATGTCGTGTGTTTGTTGGAGACCAAGCGGAAGGGCAGCGGTACTGAAGAGCTCCCGGGCGGGGCGTTAGCTCTGTGGTCCGGAGTCTCGGAGAGCGAGAGCGCCTGCCAGGGAGTGGGGGTGCTGCTGTCGTCTCGGTTCGTCGATGTTATGACTGAATATAAGGTTGTGAACTCGAGACTTCTCTGGGTTCGCTTTAAATTGGGACTGACGAAGTTATTCCTTTTGGCTGTTTATGCGCCGGTAGCTTCGTCGTCTAGAGCTGAGCTGGAGGAGTTTTGGGAGAATGTAAGAGAAGTTCTAGACTTGGTTAGAGGAAACGAAAGAATTGTTGTATGTGGTGATTTGAATGGATGGGTTGGTACCGCTCGGCCAGGGTACGAGTCGGTGCTTGGAACGTTTGGCGATAAAAGGGTTAACGATGCTGGCAAGCTTATACTGGTTGTATGCAAGGAAAAGGGTCTTCTTGTGACAAACACTATGTTAAGTCACAAGAAAATCCATATGTATACTAGAACAAGAGAGAATGAGAGAAGTATGATCGATTTATTCCTGGTGGATGACCGACTGCGAAAACGGGTGATGGATACGCGAGTGTTCCGAGGTGCTGACCTGGGAACGAATCACTATCTAGTGATTACTAGATTTAGGGGTCTGTTCGCGGGTTGGCGCCACCGTACGGCGATACCAGAACCACAGTCGGCTGGTAGCATCCGAAGCTGGAAGCTTCAGGAAGCGGACACTAGGGATAAATATCAAGCAAGGGTAGCCGAAAAGCTGGACAGCATTGATGTCAGGAAAGAATGTGTGGAAGAAATATGGCAGAGCCTTAAAGATGGAATGGTTAGTGCAGCGGAAGACGTGTGTGTAACTGTGAAAAGAGGTAGTAGTAAAAAGGGAGATGCATGGTGGAATGACGAAGTGAAAGAAGCTGTAAATAAGAAGAAGAAAGCATGGTTAGACTACTTGGCCTCTAGTAATGCTTATCATTATATGAGAGATATGAGAAAGAAGAGGAAAGAAAGATATAAGCTCCAGAAAGTTCACACGAAAGCATTGATTGAGAAAGTGCGGGAAAGGAGTAGAATGGAAGTGGACGAAAGGTTGTCGCACAACTTCAAGGAGAACTCCAAACTCTTCTGGAAAGAGGTTGGAAGGACCCGGAGTGGTGCGACAGCCTTAAGAATGAATAAAGTGCTTTCGGGAACCAATGACGTCCTCTCAGAAAAATCGGACGTCATGCAGCGATGGAGCGAATTTTATAGAGAGATGTATGCGTGTGATGATCTTAGTGAGGGATCCGGGGGTGACGTCGTGATCGGTACGCCAGACTCGGACCTCGATGATACTGAGGTCATCGAGGTCAGTATGAAAGAGATTGAATATGCGATTAGAAGTTTGAAATGTGGTAAGGCTGCGGGACTAGACAGAATTACTGCTGAAATGGTCAAGTATGGTGGGCCACGCGTCTGGGACAGCTTTCATCTGCTGTGCAATTTGTGCTGGCGAACGGGGGCTGTTCCGGATGATTGGCGATCCGCGGTCATTGTGCCTTTATATAAAGGTAAAGGTTCACATTATGACTGCGGGTGCTATCGGGCGATCAGCTTGACCAGTTTAGCAAGTAAAGTTTACTCGAAGGTTTTGACACGTAGGATGCAAGATAAATCGGAAAGATTTCTATGGGAGGCACAATGCGGATTTAGACCTGGAAGAGGATGCACGGATCAAATGTTTTCTCTCCGCATGATCACGGAGAAGCTTCTGGCTACTAACCAGAAGATTTTCTGTGCTTTTGTGGATCTTGAGAAAGCATTTGATAAGGTTGTAAGTAAGAAAATGTGGCAACTGTTGTCGGGGTATGGTGTGGATGGTCGATTGCTAAGGGCTGTGCAGTCACTTTACTGTGACTGTAAAGCCTGTGTGCGGGTAGGGCATGACCTGTCACCCATGTTTAGCGTCTAAACGGGCGTAAAACAGGGTTGTGTCATGTCTTCCTGGCTGTTCATACTGTATCTCGACAGCTGTTTACAGAAGCTGAAAGATAGCTGTTTGGGTGTGAAATTGGGTGACATAAAAGTAAATTGTCTGCTTTATGCTGATGATGCAGTGCTTATTGCACCATCAGAGGCAGAACTGCAGGCATTAGTCACGTGTATGAAAGAAGAATGTGAAAGTAATGGTCTCCGTTCGAATGCTAATAAAACTAAGGTTCTGGTATTTGAAAGGGACGAAGAAAGAACGAAGTGCGTAATTTGGGTAAATCAGGAATGTCTAGAACAGGTGAATGAAATTGTATACTTGGGGAGTGCGTTTAGCCGGGATGGAAGATGTGATTATGATGTGGACAGGCGTGTCGCTGCCGGGAACAAAGTCAATGGTGCCCTGACTGCGTTAATCAAAAGGCAAGGCGTTGTGAAAAGTGCACGCCTTGCAATACATAACGCAGTGTTGGTACCGACTTTGTTATATGGCAGCGAAACCTGGGTATGCCAGAAGAAGCATAAAAGCAGGTTGAATGCAGTGGAGATGCGATCTCTTCGTAAAATGTGCGGCCTTACCATGGCCGACCGAAAGCGAAACGAAGAGATTCGCAATATGGCAGGTTTGAAAGATGACCTTGTCTCAAAAATGGATAAGGGCGTGATTCGATGGTTTGGGCACGTTGAGCGAATGAGTGAAGACCGAATGGTGAAGAAAATATATAGCGCGAAAGTTAATATTAAAAGGTGTCGAGGTAGACCGAGACTAACTTTCGAAGACCATGTGAGCAAATTGCTCGAAGAGAGGAGGGTCAAGAGTACTCGGATACCTAGACGTGCATGTATGAAGAAGATGATGAATCTGAAAGAAGCGAAAGAAGTATGTAGGGATCGTGACACTTGGCGATCTGTTCTCTCTGGCTACCCCGTCAGGGATTGTGCGTGAATATAAATAAAAAACATATAAAAGAACAGGCACATCACCTTCATATAAGGAATCAAGCACGAAACTCACGTCTCGGCCTTCGCAAGCTTCAAACCGTATTAACCAAGCTGTTTGTTTATTATTACTTCCTTTTATTTAAAATCGACTGTTTTCATAGTTACTTGAATTTTATCTTTTTTTTTCTTCTATTTTCCTTTCCCAGGCAACCCTGTTCATAGCGGATGAGACAAAGAAGACATGTGTCAAAGTGTGCGTTAGTTTCGTAATAATTGAACAGATTAATAACCCTAGAGGGTGTTCATATTTCGCCGTCCGGCCGCCTGTCGCGGTATTCTTCCATGCTTTACACACCTCATCACCCACGTTCATTCAAATCCTTTCATGTAACAAACATAATAAGAAGATTTTTTTAAAATGTACATTTTTATTGGAGAATTGGATTCGTTGTCTGGTTGTTATTTTGAAATTGTAGCATAATTTTTGGACAATGAAAACTTTATTTAATCAAATAAAATAATTATTTACTAAGAAATTTTAGAGACATAACTCTTAATATTCAATATTAAATATTACTAACTTAATATTTAAAATAAAAATACAGTTTATACTTTGCAGGCAAGAAGTTTTGCCGATGAATAGAATCTCTATTGAAAAAGATATGCTATTAATAACTAAACTTTATGAATTTGAAATAAATAGGTGTCATCTCCAAAATTAAATCCTGTACGGCGAATTCTTTAACATTATACTTTAGAATCTTCATCAGCACCGTACACTCGAGGACGAATTTCAAGCTATAAGCTATCACACTCGAGGAACTCCGTAGTCGTGTGGTCATGGGTAGATTCTCTGTCGGGAAAATTTCGAAAAACCTTCGTTATTTCTAATTTCTTTATACAAGTGCTTTAGCTAATTACTTTGGGATCAGAGCATATTCTTCCTATATTTTTTTTTCACAGTTTTTATAAAAAAGCACCAATACACACGTCATGCGGACAAACTAGCGAAGTTAAACTGCTATACTATTACTCATTGGTTTATAAGGTTTAACAGAATTAACTTAATCCTATTTAATTTATGTATCTACACACAAACATCTGTATAACACCATAAGCCTCTTTCATGGGAGGATAAACGGTACGCTCAAGCGTATTGGCGAACGCAGTATAGGCTGTTCCCTGTCACAGGTCCGTCCAATAAACAGATGGTTATCCCATCACACTAACAGTTAGTTACCAATATGATTTTGAAGGATTTTCTCTTTATCATTCACGACACTAATCTTTGAACCAAGTCTTCGTCATAAGTAATTTTTCGCCCGTCCGGAAGTAGAGAGTGATATAGAGTGATACGTAGGTATCATAAGATAACGTCCTAAGAAAACCTTGAAATCTTAATCTGGATCGCCATTCGAATTTAAAAATTGGTTTGCATATCAGGGTAAAAAACTAATGTCTTATAATTTGGTAATTTGTATGACTCGAGGGTGTTGGTGACCACCACCATCAGGTGATACAAAATGATGCAAAGATCAATTTTTCAAACGCCTTCTTCATCTGAAAAAATTACAAGTCTGTCAATATCCTTGACATCCATTTTATTATATAAAATATATAAATATACATCTTCACGCAATCCCCAATACAGGGGTAGACAGAGGTCTAGTCTAGATAATTAGGTCCCTTTGACCCAACTCCCACCGTTGATATTTTCTAGACAACGTGACAAGAGGTAAGCCTGTCGCCACTTTTATGTCCAAGCCATCGATACAATTCGTACATAAGTTTTTGAAAACCCATTGGTACGAGCCTGCCACCTTGGGACCAACCACTTGGCTATCGTGACTTGACATGACATGAGAATGTATTGAAACCAAACTTTGTAAAGTACTGATTTACATACAATATACAGAAAGAAGACAGAAGGTCTTTTTTAAACCCAGCACTATGTGTTTAAGTAGTTACTATATGTTTCATAGCGTTGTTCTTTAAGTTTTTTTCTTTACTACTCAGACAATAGTGTTCCAGACAGTTCCAGGTGAATAGCAAACAGGAATAAGTAGCACGAAGTCCTGTCGAAGGGCGGGCGGCGTCGGCGCCGGTACTGTATAAATACGCCGCACGTGCGCCGGCGCAGCTGCCCGCCACGTGGCCGTCTCTTTACGCGCTCACGTAAAAATAGATCATTGTCTCGGATCGGACACGCCTACCGCGCAGATAAAACACCACATCAAACAATATAAAGATAGTAAAATGGTGCGTTTATTTGGCCAGTGGTAATATCAAAACACCTGCTGGCCATTAAAACTTGTAGGATGGATGTAAAACCCGAAAAGATTTTAATACTTCTATGAGGTTTTCCGAAAAAGATGATGTACACAGTGCTTTAATTTAAAAAAATATGAACCGAACATTATATATAGAATAAAAATTAGTTTCCTCTGTAAATTTCATGTGTACTATGTACAATTATAATGCCCCTTGCTAAAAAAAGGAAACAAAAAGACAATCGAGCTTACTTCCGCAGCGAAAGACTTCCGCTTAGTCTCTTTCACAATACTTTCTACACCTACTTCCCTGTTGACGCGAGAAGTATTTTTTCAAGACTGATATGATCGTTATGTGAAGGAAACTACATTGATAAGTATGCTTAACTTTTTACTTCACCTTTACGAAATAATTTATATTTGTTCTAGGTTGATTTTCATTTAACTGAGAGAATAATTATGTTGTATACTTACGATATGTATTCTTACGATACATATTATATACCAAAATTTTATGTATATTTAAATAAAAACCAATTGTTTAACATTGAACAAAATGTTTTTATATCAGGGTTATATCAGGTTACAGTTTTTATATCAGGGTGCTCACTTAGTGTGAACTATTTTATAATATTAAAAACTTTTTTCGGTGGCCTTATTACAGTGATCAACGCCAACAGCTTATCCCACAAGTGCGACATGATAATGGATTTTCCTTTTAACTTCAAATTGCTTAAGTTTTAACTTAACACTTGTTAACTGTACTTAATATCAATTTAAAAAAAAACAGTACTTTTCTTGTACATGTTGGTACTTGATTTAGATGCGTAACGTGGGCGCGACTTTATAATTACAATAGTATAAAATTTTAATAGCATTATTGAATCGTTACGTCAAAAAAAACTGGGTCTCTTACATCCGTACATAATACACGCATGATTTTAGATTTTTAATAATCCACAAAAGTTGTTTGAAATAAAAAAAAATTCGGATTTTATCGCGTTTTTAATTAGTTTTTACAAACTATTTTTATTTCCCGACGTTTCGGATGCTTTACAGCAACCGTGGTCACGGGGGGACAAGTTATGCCACAAAAGTTGTGCCAAATATATTGAGATTATTTATCATAAATCTTTTAACAGATCTATTAACGAAATATACCAGCGTAAGTACGTTCCGCAGTTTATTGTTAACAGTTGCTTTTCAGTTTCAGTCAGCACTCGACAACTGGGACGGTGCGAATCGATGAACGACGAACTTTAAGCCAAGATTATGTCCAACGAATTTTTCTTTTCCTGTTTAAACGTAGACGACGTTTCTATTATTAAACTGGCCATTAGAAAAATAATATCGTATTTTATAAACCAAACAAAACCGAACAGTACCTATTTCAACTAGGATACATCATGGCTCTATTGTTAATAGCAATATCATATTAAACATGAGTATGACGGTATGTAATCGTAATGGTTGAATCAGTTTTTCGTTTCTTCTGTACGAATTAATATCGTTGGCTTGGACATAAAGGCGGCGACGGGCTCACCACCTGTCACGTTGTCCCGAAAATATCTTCGGTGGAAGGTGGGTCAAAGGGACTTAATGTCTTTATGTCAAAGCCAACTATATAATTCGTACATAATTTTTTGAAAAACTCATTGGTTAAAGTCACATTGATAGCCATAGGATACTTTTTTTTTCAATGAAATTCTGACAACTTACAAAGAACAGGTAGAAACGGTTTACCAGTTTTTAATTAAGATACTTTAAAAAAAGTTTTAAAAATAAATGTCAGAGCATAGGAATGAATATTACGTTAATTAACAATTAACTTTCACGACTTACAACATTGTGAAAAGTGTTATCTCCTAGTAATAAACATATTTATTTAATTATGAAAAAATATGGGAATTTTCAGTGCAAAATTTTGACCGACGGAAAGCGAAACGAAGATATTCTCAATAAGATACATTAAGAGGTAATAAAAGGTGTCGAGGTAGGCCGAGACTAACTTTCGAAGACCATTTGAGCAAATTGCTGGAAGAGGGGAGAGTCAGGAGCACTCGGATACCTAGATATATGGAGAAAATTATGAATTTGAAAAAAGCGAAAGCGGATGTAAGGATCATGACACTTGGCGATCCGTTCTCTCTGCCTACGCCGTCTGGGACTGTGCGTGAAGATAAATAAAGAACGAAATTCAGTGTAAAGTGTGTTATAAAGATTTATGTGAAATTTAATATCTCATCATCTTTCATCTACATAAGAACAAAACTCAGATAATATTATAAATTTATTATAAATGAAAGAAATAAAATGCACTCCTTAATACCAACTACCTGATTAGTTATTAAACTTACTATCACAAGTGTATGAAAATTTGTTTCGGCTAATATGGTAATATTTAAGACAACCATTTATTCCAAAACAATAAAGTACAAGATACGTAATGAAATTTTCCACTTAGACCAATTCACATATATAATGTACTATAAAATGTAAGAAATAGTATAAGAAACCGAAACGATATGTTTATTTTCGCTTCCGTGTTCATTGCAGATTCGTTATAACAAAAGTTTTATTTATATCAATTTTAAACCAGATTTTTTTTTAATTTATAATTTTCCTAGACGTTTAATTAAGACGCAAACCTATACATGTCGCTAAAAAAATTAAGCTGACATGAAAATTTCGTTACGGTTTGTTAGTATCTTTCTAGTGAGTACAGTTTTCGCATGCCTCAGTTCTCTGGAAACCTCTCCCTTTCGGATCGATAGTCGTCCGCCATTTTGAATTTTCCGACCAATGCGCGTAGCCATGGAAAGCCGTTGCCATAGAGACGAATAATACCGCCGCCGCTGCTTGAAGGGGAAAGTGCCTTGGGGAAGGCTTTATAGCCGTTGTGTTCATAATGACTAATATATAGATACACATTATACGTACTTTCCGACATTCCATACCTACATAACGCTGAATAAATGCTTAAGGTATATAACGCCTATCCGAAAATTTTAGTAAGAAAAAAGATATAAAAATTTTATCTTGGAATGTTTATTCATATCGTTCAATAGTTTACCATTGTAATAAAAAGTTTGTAAACAAATTTATTATATGTAAAAATTATGCCTAATACATAAATAATGGAATAAAATTTAGAAAGAGACGAGCTTTATTTAGATATATAGATAGATAATAGATAGAAGAAATTGATAAAGAAAATTTATTAGAGAAGTCGAACGGTCTTATGGTTAAAAGCGATTTCTTCTTATCAGCCTTTGAATGCATTTTAAGATTTCGTTGTAAGAAATCACTGAGTAAATCATGACATTGGTTATAATGATTCATTTACTTTTATTATTATAATTACTCATATCATTAAAAACAACCTAAAAACATTTTCACGCAATTACAGGGGTAGACATAGGTCTAGTCTAGACAATTAAGTCCCTTCGACCCACCTTCCACCGAAGATATTTTCGGGACAACGTGACAGATGGTGAGACCGTCGCCGTCGTTACCTCCAAGCCAACGATATAATTCGTACATAAGTTTTTGAAAACCCATTTGTACGAACTTGTCACTTGGAGATCGAACTCGGGTCTCTTGACTCGAAATTCCGACCACCCAACCACTCGGCTATCAATATAGAAAATCCTCTTTTTCTAAAATGTGTCGGGTCTGGTTGTTTTTGGTGTCTTCGTTGTTTCCGATTCCATAACACCATAACACTATGAATTTCACTATACAGCAGGAATGATAAGGCTATCTCTGAAAAATATAACAATGTACTTCGATTCGAGACTCATCAGAGTAATATCATTGTTGGCTGAAAATCAAATGATGAAAAAAATGTAAAGTGCGAAAGAACGAAAAATTGCCGTCACGTGACGCCTTTAATCACTTACAGCGGTAATAGTAATATGGATGCAGCCTCCGTCACTTCGCATCTCTGGCTACGGTTTGCCTCACTATCTTCCGGTATAATCCACCATAAGAATAATAATAAATAAATATCTTCACGTAACTCCCAATACAGGGGTAGACAGAGGTCTAGTCTAGACAATTAAGTCCCTTCGACCCACCTTCCACCACCACTTGAAGATATTTTCGTGACAACGTGACAGGTGGTGGGCCCGTCACCGTCTTTATGTCCAAGCCAACGATGTAATTCGTACATAGGTTTTTAGAAAAACCCATTGGTTCGAGCCTGCCACCTGGGGATCCACCATAAGGCCCTAAGATTTTCACATTAAAACGGAATCGGAAGAGCCAAGGCTATCTTTTACCTCCATGTGAACAAATTGAAAAGTTAAGATATTAAATAAGACATATATTTTCACGCCGTTTCCAATTCTGGGGTCCAGACCATTAAGTCTGCTGACCCACCTTCCACCGAAGACATTTTTGAAACGGCTCTGGTGGTAAGCCCGTCGTCGTCTTATTGTCAAAGCCTACGATATATAAATCGTGCATAATTTTTTTGAAAAATCCTTTGGTATAAGCCCGCCACCTCGGAGAGATCGAACTCGGCTCTTTGGACTCGAATTCCGATCACCCAGACAGACGGCTATCGTGACTTATATGGATACTTAGACTACTAGAAAATACAGAAGAAACGAACAAGAAATGTAAGGATAGTGACACTCGTCGAACTGTTCTCCGTAACTATCTCGTGGGACAGTTGGTGAAGATATGTATGACATGTATCACAGAAACATTCTCAACAAATATAAATAAGTATCTTTATGCATGCTCCCTATACCCTAATATTCACCGAAGACAATTTGAGACGAAGTGACCGGTCGTAATCCTATCGCCGTGTTGTTTCCAAGCCAACAGTATAATATACTTAAAAATAAATATCATAATACACATTAACAACCATGACTCGAGTACAAACATTCATATTCATCATACAATTATTTGTCCCCAGCGGTATTCGAACCCGCGACCTTTTGTTTCAAAGAAAGGGTCACTTCCAACTCTATATTGAGTCCGTTCAGTAACTTATAAATCCTTTCAGCTATTTTGGCGTCGCCTCATTGAGTAACAAACATCTAAACATACAAGCTTTCACATTTAAATAAGACATTAAGATGTAACCAATAAATATTTATACACTTTATGTATTTCCTTATAGCCTTCAGCCTAGCTTTGTATACGTATCCAGTAACAACTGCTTTAACTTAAACAAGAATTACAAGGAAAATTATTAACACGTACCCAATAACAATGCTCTTTCCTGCATAACCACAGGACTTTGTATTATGTTGTACCAACAACAGTGCCTTATGCACAATACCTTAACCGACATGCTAATTTCTTTCAAACAGTCATTCCACAGTATGAACAACTACTACCTGTTTATTCATTGATACTTGTAACACTTAAATTGTTCCGTTTTAAAGATATTTTATGAGTACTCTAGCTCTATATTGTTTATGATTGTTTACAAGCTCTCTAACAAAGAATAGAGACACCTGCGACCTACCTGTATGTAAGCGCAATTGTCAGAACATTTTATATGTTTGTATTATGATCCATACGCTGTATTAATAAGGATGGAAATAGCGTTTAGAATTCTGTCAAGCGGTCGTTTCTTTCAGTTGACCGTTCGGCGAAATCTTCAACAGAGAGTGGTCTTTCGACTTAACAGTTTCCTGTTTGTTGCTGAACAATGGGCTATAAGGTAGACTGAGAGTGGGGCCGCGTTGACAACCGATGCGCTATTCAAAACCGAACCGTAGCGTTACGGCTAGACTATTCACAACATTGTGCTTATTCAATTGGTAAGTACAAAACCCTGTTGGTTTAGATCGCGACGCATTTAGCGCAGCTCGTTGAATATGCAGTACATGCAAATTGTGTTTATTCCATTTCTGATAAGTATTAGGGATTAGTGAAGTGAAATTACTAATAGATTAAAAGAAACACTTGAAAAAACCTAATTATATGTATTGTTTTATCAAGCATATTAAAAATATTGCACATTATACATAGACATAAACGTCGTTAGTATTTATTTAGAAAACTATATTCAGTAAGCCGCTATACACCACATTCCGAGCGTGGCGATTTTAGTAAACCTGCCCAAAGGAGAGGTCTACGTCCAGCATTGGACTATTACAGGCCATTATGTATGTATATATCTGTATAATTATGCAATCTGTATGAGACATTTAAATTGCTAAAATGTAGTACTGCCCTTTATTCAATTATCTGTACTATGTGATATAACAAAATAAATAACGCCCTAGTAATTTCACTGTTTTACATTGGCCTCTCCGTTCGAAGGATTTGCCGTAATCATAATATTAGCAAACGAATTGGGGGTCGCAATACCTTAAACGTAGTTGCCCATCACCGGTTCACGTCCATGGCAATAAAGTTAGCGCGTACTTGTTCGATAGCTATTAAGATATTCAAGACTCTTTCAACAGAGAACCTACGACATCCTAGCGAAGAAAGGAATGGCATACCCTCATTACGTTATACAGCATATTTGTAAAATAACGTCAATAAAAGTCGACAACTATGTATTCTATGTTGTATGTTAACTACGCTGAACAGCCGGATGAATGAATGAAATACTTAAATTATCATGGCCTCAGCATGAAATTTAGGCCTCTCCCAAAAGGAAGATTGACTTAGCTTTAGTTCTCGTTTCCCATTTTTAATCGTCATTCTATACTATAATTGGCCAGATATTTGGACAAATTTTCTGTTATTAATCAGAACTCGTCTATAACTATATTAGTTAATTTGCGGCTAAGTTATCTTATGGTAGCCTTTATCTTAAATTTTCTTGTATGTATAGCATCTTGTTTCCTTCGCCGCATAAATAACCAGACTTAATTTATTTTCTATCGTGCCTTTACATAAAAATAGTCAGTCTCAAAAGTGTCATGAAGTCATTTATTGGGTCACAGTCGAAGCCGGCTTTCTCAGTAAATAATATTATCAATAAAATGAATATATAAAATGTATTTGTTTGTTACTTATAGGCTATAATGGAAATAGGTTAAAAATTATTCTAAAAAGTTAAAATAACTATTCCTGTGAAGTGCCTAAACGCGGCTAAAATATGTCGCTACATTACTACATTATACAGTACTATATTACTACATACTTCCAGGATGTATTATGTATACTATAAAAACTTATCTTATAAACAACCGACCGAAGCAACTACAAGATATCGAAATATGAGAACGAGTAAGTGTCTACAGTCTACATATTTGCGGATGCAAAAGAGAGTATGCGGTGACATATAATATAGCTGGACCACATGTAATAACATATTTATCAATTTTTTAATACAGTACCAACCATATTTTGAAGATAATCGGCAGTTATTGTTGAAGCCAAAGGCTGGCTTTTAATTTTAATAACGTCGTCTATATAGCAACCTAAACAAATAAAACAAATCACAAAAATGTGCGATATAAAATCTAGTAACTTCAATTGAAATCGGTATACACGACACGTCGGTCACTTAGAATGTGGTGTATCTATGCGCCAGTCGGCGCCGTGTTTCAATATACTCGTATACTCAATTCAATGCATTGCACTGCATTTCTCACTTTACTTGTGACATTGGATACGAATGGGCTTGAAACGTTGTACTCAGCAAATTTTTTACTTAACCTGTTGAATAAAACAGAATGAAAATCAGTACAGTTTAAACCTGTAATTATTACATTATAAATTTAAAAAAATTAAATTAAAAAAAAAATAATTAAAAAAAAAGTCACGATAATCGAGTGATTGTATGGTGGAATTTCGAGTCAAGAGAACCGAGTTCGACACAGGTGGCAGGCTCGTACCAATGGGTTTTTCAAAAACTTATGTACGAATTACATCGTTAGCTTGGACATAAAGACGGCGACGGGCTCACCACCTGTCACGGTGTCCCGAAAATGTCTTCGGTGGAAGGTGGGTCGAATGGACTTAATTGTCTAGACTAGATCTCTGTCTACACCTGTATTGTGAATTGCGTGAAGATATTTATTTATTTAGTTATTACATTATATTGAATAACATTTATTAAATTATAAACACCGTTTCAAAAAGATCTAACCTTGTTATTGGTTAATTCATTTTTATTGTATTTTTAACAATAGCGAATCTAATGTTTCATAAATCACTAGCGACGTATAGAATAGGTGAGGATACTTCAATAAGGCTTCAACACAACGATGGCCTCATGCCCGGAGTTCGGAGGCAACGCACGCTGACGTCACCGTGATGCGCGCAGCTTACACCTGCAATCTCTGAGTCAATGCTCCCTCTCCCTCCGCTTATGTGGGGTCACACCGTTGTAGACTTTCATCTTTGTCACTCGGTTATTCGGTACGAATATTAATTTTCGTTTTTAAAATGTACCAATTTACAGTTTTTACAGTAGATTTTATTAAATGCTTTTTTTAGAAAAATTTAAAAAGTCACAATAGCCGAGTGCCGACAATAGCCGGTGATCGAAACTCGAGAGACCCGAGTTCGAGCCCTAAGGTAGGGTCGTACCCAGGAGTTTTTCTAAACTTATATTCGATTTATATGTGTTTGGCTTAGACATAAATATGACGACGGTTGGATGTCACGTTATCCCAAAAAATACCTTCGGTGAAAGGTGGGACGAAAGGTCTAAATTGTCTGAACCTCAGTCTACCCTAGCATTGTAAATAGTGTGAATATATATTTTAATAGTCATAACAAATGTATAGATGGTTTGTTAACACATTTACCCAATATGGTCGGCAGAGGTCTAGACAATAAAAACCTTTCGACCCATTTCACTCACGCTTATTTTGGATAATGTGACATTATGACACAGTAAATAAACTAACGGTACAAAATACATATGTATCTATATAAATAAATATTCATATATACATAAAAAATCCATGACACGATTGTAAACATTCGTATTCATCACGCAAATGTCTTCCCCTAGAGAGATTCGAACCTGCATCCCCTAGTTTCGGAGGCAGGATTATATCTATCTAATATTACCATATTTGAATGTTATGTTAATAACACCTGTTTATAATTATAAAATTACATTTTCTTCGGATATTCTTTCGTAAAAAATCATCGAATGGCAAATCTGGGTTTCAAGCTCCGCGCATTTCTGTTACCCATATCGAGCGGCCATTACCGTAAATCCACTCGCAGGCTGCGCGGTTTTTTTCTAACTCCGAAAGGAAAGCTGACATCGCCTTATATTTTATAAGCATGCTTAAATACCTCGTTAATAAAAAGAAATCTCTGCCTTTCCTGGGACATATCACATGCCATATTTGGCCTAAAAATGTGCATATTGTAATGTGAGAGGGCGATTTAAAAGGAGTTGGTATCGGCAGGAGCAGGTGAATCCCGATATTCCTTTTTATTGTCATATTCATGAAAAAATAAGTTGATTTATTTATAAGCTCATGCGTAGTTTCTTTTTAAAAACAATCACACTATACACTATTATTATGAATCTGAATATTTGCGTCACGATAGCCGAGTGGTTGGGTGGTCGGAATTTCGAGTCAAGGGACTCGAGTTCGATCACCAGATGGTAGGCTCGTACCAATGGGTTTTTCAAAAACGACCGAATTATATCGTTGGCTGGGACATAAAGACGTCGACGGGCTCACCACCTGTCCCGTTGTCCCGAAAATATGTTCAGTGGAAGCTGGGTGTAGACTAGACCTCTGTCTACCCCTGTATTGTGAATTGCGTGAAGATATATATGAATTAAAATTCATTGTTGAACAATAAACTAACCGACCGGATTCGCCTTACGGCATCATCTGGGTATTGATCTATTATGTACAAGTGTTCAACAATGAATTTAAATGCAATGCAATTTCACCAAGTAATAATGTAACACCACCACAAAAGTATATATATGAATATTGCGAATATGTGTGTTTGTTTGATATTTTTCATTTTTTTTATCATCTTATTTTAAAACTAGCTGCACCTTGCCCGCGGTTTAACACTTAACGCGGAATCTTATTTATTTTTCTAAAATAAATAATTACGCTGGTACTTTAGAGAAGAGATTAATCAGCTAAGTTAAACATGAAAGGGTGCCCTGTAGTTTCTACTTTCTGTCAATGAGCGTAATACCGATAACATAGCCGATATGTAGTATAAAAACCTGGAACGATTCAGGTTGAATTCTACACATTTAGTCCGTCGTATGCAAATGACGTTCATAATTCTCCTCTTTTATGACAGTGAGAAATATTCATTAAACACAATATAAGAACAGAAATATAAGAATAATTTCTTATATTTCTGTGTTGTGTATGTGTTTTAAAGAAATTATTCTTATATTTCTGTAAAATTAGTAGAATCATAATAGTAACTACAAGTAAAATATTTTAGTCTCGTGGTTGAATTTCATAAAGTATGTTTTAATTCCCATTGAAAATTATGTTAAATTTTTTATGCACACGGTACATAATCAAGTGTAAGTATTGAATTGATTCTTACGACAGTAACTGCCACCGCCATCTAGTTGCAAACGATTAAAACTTTATAAAACATCAGAAATTATTTAAGAAAAGAACTATTAGAAAGTATTAAATTAGCTTAGGAATAGTTTTGCTTAATACACAATGAATATTGGTAAATATTTCTATGTATTTAAAAAAAAACACACACACACACACACACACACACAACAGCGTGCCTTTCAATTGTTTTTCATAATTTTATTTTATGTCACGATAAATACTTAGTTATTTGTAACTTACTATGTAACAAAAAGGTTTCTCTTGTTTCAAAGAAAATAATATGTTCAATGTTATTTACCCATAATGCGGTAACTCACTATTCGCCAGTGACTGGTCACAGGTTATCATGTGGCGTCGGCGTGGCGCCTTCTTATCAACCTGCTCTGACCACATACAGTAGCCATTAGTCAGAACGGATGGCCGACAACAGATACCGCTAAAACAATAACTGCCTGACTTTTTATCGCAGCTAACTTCATAAATTTGCTATAAATCTGGAGGTCTGACAGCGGCTCAGCCTAAAATGTTCCTATTTTGTCGCACAATTGTAGTTGGTTAGAGTTGTTTGATATAAAAAAGAGATTAGAAATAATTATCCATACCCATGGTAGTCCCAGAACAATGACAATATTACGACGTTAACCCTGTTAAGCGTACTAATGATGTAAGCATACGTACATAAAAAACATTAACCTTCTTCTGCATAGATTGATAAAAAAAATGTAAGTGTCTGGTTTCTGTATCAAAACAACACAGCCAACAAATATTTTCTGTTCATGATGCGCTAATCTTATTCAATCAGCACAAATTTTTACAATAACTGCTATGTGTTGCGGGCTTCCTGATGCTACCATTATCTTTTATGTATTAAAGAAACCTTGTGACCATGATTGGATAGGTCGATTGTTGATTCGTAAACTACAAAAGCATGCGTGATGAACAAACAACATTTTAAATGTCTCGGCTCTGCATCCGTTACTTTTCATCTCCTGTAGGCGTAAAATGTTTAGTTAAAATACAGCTAAATTGATCACTGTCTCCAACACGAAATGTTCACGCACAAACAACATAAAAAAAACATTTAAATGTTTATTGTGAACTCCGTTATTTTACTTTTTGAACAAAACTTAATTAGAGGTGATAAAAAGTAAATCATACTGTATGCTGTATCTCTATTTGCAAATTTTTTGTGCCTATATGGCCTATTTTCTCCATGTCCTTTGTCACCAAAATAATTAAAATTTAATTAAGCTTCCGTAATACTTAAGAATTTATTCTATTATAAGTGACTGATGTGTTATTAAAAACATCTTATCCGAATCTAATTTAAATTCCAAAATAGCTTCAAACCGTAAATGCTTAAAATGACTAATCAAAAATTGAGCGCGCGAGTCGCTTGTTTCCAAAAAGAGGTTCCGTATATACCTACTATGCATAAAATATGAAAACGTGACTTCCATTTAGATAGGAACTGTTCATTCATATTCAAACACTTCGCCTTATGTATTATACCTTCATGTTAATAATATAATTGATATTTTAAAAGGCGCGCGTGGCGCTTCGACAACTAATAACATTTAGTCTAAACATTGCAGAACGAAGCTTCCTATTGGTTATATCAAGAAAACTATATTCATAACTTTTACCCAATTCAGAGTATAGAACGTCTCTTTTGTTTTTTTACGTCTTCATTTATTCCTGTAGAGGTATCGCTTTATAGAATAGAATATGACACTGCCATTGTTCCCGTAGGTATGGCAAAATGCGACTATGGCAAAAGCCCAATGGCTATCGACTAGTGGCAAGATAATAATCAGACCGATGACGGGCAGTAAAGTTTTCGCTAACTATGGCAACCGGATATTGAAGACCTCAGTCCACCCGAAACAGGGGTCTGCAAAGCACTCAAAACGACGGGAAGTTTTAAAAAATTCAATAAAACACGATGAAATTAAATATCTATAATTATTTAAATATATTCGCGTAAATAAAAGAAACATTTTTTTTGTATTAGTTCTAGTTACATAGTTTGAAAAGATACAATTTGTCTGTAAATATATATATATATATATATATATATATATATATATATATATATATATATATATATATATAGTAAGGACTTAAAAATACTATTATTGACACCATACTTATATATAAAGATTCAATAACATATTGTTATAATACTGTAGGGATCACTAAAGCCATATTATAAACAATCCTTGGGAAACCTCTTGACATTGTGAACACTTATAAAACACAACAAAAAACACAAACGTTCTTTCAATACAAAAATGCACCTGAGAATGAAGGCGGGACTACTTGACTAATACTTAGATTAATATAAATAATTGTACAATGTGAAGTAACTTAAGAACTACGTCCATTGCTGAATCGTAACAGTAATCTTAGTCTGCTGTAACAAAAAGGCAGCAATGTATTATATTTAAAACGAAAGAAATCACGACACGCTGTGAGAAGGCTCAGGTAGTAGTTAATAATTCGTTTAGTATAGGTTGCGCCCACATTTTTTCTATTGCCGGGCCACACAGGTGCACTCGACGCCTAATTTCCTATTCCCGATACTGTACCGGTGTAGTGTGACAAAGACTTGTTCTTATGACCCATTGTACTCTTAGATATCATCAGATTCCACACGTTGTTTGTCATTTGACGGCTAAATTATAAATAAAGTAATTTTAGCTATATCAAGAAGCCTAGTTGAAGCCTCATTGAAGAAAATTCCTTATTATTTCTTTATTATTATTATATGGTCATCATCATCGTCCTAATTTTTACAGCCTATAAAAATTTGATGATGATGAGTGGCTCGACCACTGTTAAAATTGGTATCGATGTAAACGATGTATTGTACTCCCAGTAATATTGTATATCTCGTCACTCCATCTGGAATTCTACACTGCCTTTGTCTGTACCATGTTGCCACTCAAAAATTATTATATTTTTAATTTGGTCAGCAAAAGGAAAAAAGGATCTCAATCAAACAAAATCAAAATCGATCTGTTATTAATACTGTTAATGCGGAATATCATGAGTAAACGGCTGAGCGTATCTTGAAAATCACACAGACATCAGATACCTTTTTATCATGAAATACTGAAAAGTAATAGAAAATTCCCCGCAAAATAAGATGCAGCGAAAATTTAGTAGGGATAAAAAATGGGCATTAATAATAAATAAAGTATAATTTAATTAAATTATATTAATCCATTTCGTAAAATTACATCATAATACTTAATGTGATGTGGTATTCGTATCTCGATCCATTGGTCATGTTTTTCACGTCACGTCACAGCTTCACGTCCGTCCCATGTGAGTTGATTTTTATTTAGTAATTGTTCCATTAGTTAATCAGTTTATAATTATTATAGCTCTTTGTTAAAGAAAATAATCCACAGTAAAAGTATAAAAGTTAGAGCTGAATTTTATTGCATAGAGCCATCTTGACGTGGATCCCATTTTTCTTTCACACAGGGATGACAACGTATCTGTATTTATAATTAAGATAAGATGCAGGTGTCTATGCTCGCAGTGACCGCTTTCTATCAACCAGGTGGACTGTGTTTAAAAAGTACCGTTTAAATCCTTCCCCTTTACATCTAACATATTTACCGTTATTTAACATCTTTGACTTTCTTCAAAACGATGTAGTGTAAGTCATTTTACAAAGTCGTTATAAATGAGTTTCGCCGACCTCAGTGGTCGAATGGCGTACACACGGGTTTTCGAGGTGTCGCCACCAAAAGTTCCGGGTTCGATTCCCGAAGAGGGCTTATGTACTCTTCTAAATTGCCTTTAATTCTAAAGTCTAGCTGTGTCTAGGATATGAATAATGTATAGAGTCTGGGTGTTTGTAGTAATTTAGTTTTTTTATGTTGTCATAGCGAAAGTGCTTTAGTTACTTACAATGTACATATGTGATGTTCTGGACATTTATTTATTAACTCATGTTTATAAAGTAAGTACTAAATAATGCAAGTATTTAGAAAAAAACCGTCTACTATTCTATCCTTATATTATGTTTTCTAAGAGTTCCGTTTATGTGTATGAAATTAAATAAAATGACAAGAAGAAGAATACTTAAACTCAATCAGTGGTTTTCGGTGTTGGTTGCACTACAGTTTTTACATTTTATACTGCAAGTTATGTTGTATAATATATATATAGTGTAACTGTTTGTTGACCAAAATAAATAAATAAAAAAAGAATACTATGATATTAAGAAATCATTAATAATATTTCAATGAGTTCAAATCATTCAAATCTTTATGAAAGACCTTTGTGCAGCAGTATACCATAATGATGATTAGACGACGATCTAAAAGACTTATTCTACCATGTCGGTTTACAAAGGATGCCAGTGAAGGGTAGAAGGGTGCTAGCTTTACAATATTTTTGTATGAAATTTAGAAACAAGCTAAATTTCCGTGTATGGTAATTAAAATATTTATTTTCCTTGAAACTAAGATAGGTAATTCTAGATAACTAATAGATAAATAGACTTAACGATCGTTTAAAAACCTACTACAGTACTTACTCCTCTCCTGAGAGAACCAATTTATAATCGTGGCGATTATAAATTGGCGACAATGCTGGCCATCATTGGTCTAATCTTTTTTAAGATGATTGTTGTAAAACGGGGGAGGCCTGTGACCTTCAGTGGACTTTTACATGTCGTTAGGATGATGACAATTCACCTATCATATGTATATTAAAATAGTCAAGACTTTTCTCTGACGAGATTTTTCAGATTTTTAAGCTGTAACTACACAATAAAACTTATTTCATATTAAAATCATCTTCCATTATAAAATAAAGCAATAGCGTTTATGTTACTTTCGATTTAATTTAAACTCATCGCGACAAACGCTCATCACTCCACGTAACCAACGGGAAGTAGTTGAAGCGGAGCCTCCGGCTGAATAACATCGGGCAAGTAATAAAACGACTAGGCGCCATTTTGAATTCATATCGACGCCGATGCAATCGTATTGTCACTGGGAGGTCCGTATCCGGCGCCGGCCATTTGTATCGAACGAGACCTGAATCGATTATTTCATTTACATTATACTTGTATTATAATAAATTCTATGATAGTTTATATTGTACAACTTTAAAGCATTTAACTTGAAGAACCCAAATGATATAAATCTGATTCTGATAATGAAGCAGAAGGAAATGCTTGTGACTACAAGTTCATTACATATTTTCGAAACTTATTTCTATATTCTTTTATTTATTTATTTATTTTATCTTTACGCACAATCCCTGACGGGGTAGCCAGAGAGAACAGATCGCCAAGTGTCACGAACCTTACATAACTCTTTCGCTTCATTCAGATTCATCATTTTCTTTATACATGCACGTCGAGGTATCCGAGTACTCTTGACCCTCCCGTGTTCGAGCAATTTGCTCACATGGTCTTCAAAAGTTAGACTCGGCCTACCTTAACCCCTTTTAATATCAACTTTCGCGCTATATATTTTCTTTAGCATTCGGTCTTCGCTCATTCGATCAACGTGCCCAAACCATCGAAGCACGCCCTTATCCATTTTAGTGATAAGGTCATCTTTCAAACCTACCATTTTGCGAATCTCTTCGCCTCGCTTCCGGTCGGCCAAGGTAACGCCGCACATTTTACGAAGAGATCGCATCTCCACTGCATTCAACCTACTTTTATGCTTCTTCTGACATACCCAGGTTTCGCTGCCATATAACAAAGTCGGTACCAGCACCGCGTTATGTATCGCAAGGCGTGCATTTTTCACTACGCCTTGCCTTTGGACTAACGCAGTCAGGGCACCGTTGACCTTGTATCTGGCAGCGACACGCCTGTCCACATCTATATCACATCTTCCATCCCGGCTAAAAGCACTGCTCAAGTACACAATCTCATTAACTCATTGTTCTTAATTTTAAAAATATAGCAAACCCAATACTGGTTCAACTTTGATCGAAAATGATTCGAATGATACTTTAGATGGGCTGGTTTCCACAACTCCAATACTAAGCGACGATTTTGCATGTGGAAAATTTCATTATCTAAATGATATCAATAAAGAAGATAGAAGTAGCTGGAGCTCCCTCGTATATTGATGGATCACTATTACACGATTTAGTGTTTCAGGAGAGTAGGTGTAGCATCACTTATTTCCAGAAACGAGTAATAAGTAAATTTTTATCTAAGTTCGTATCGTCGAAGCAACAAAATAAAACAAAAAAAATCATAAGTTGTAGTTTTATACTTAGAGGAATTTGGGACATTTATTTTAATAAAATTAAAATTATATGCTTTCATCGAAAAACTACTAAAGAGCTGACTGGTGACTAACGACAAGGCTGTAGAGTGTATTTTGCGTGGTCTTTCCAGACCGCTATACCTAGCGCATCTCCTATGATGACAATTTCAAATAGGAAAGGCTTTTATGTAACTGTAAACTATGCGCGCCACTACAAGCTTAAATTTTACACATTATAATTCTTATAATCATTATTTAATACCCTGTTAGACTAATAACTTAGTTCAAAATCACCACAAAAAAGACAAAATATGTTTTTGATGTAAAACTAGCCAGCTCTCTATTTCCCGTACAAGACCTGTAAGTGCAAAATCAGCGACAGGTGGCCCCGCACGTGCCGCCTTGGATAAAACGCAATGAATGTCAAACGCTTTTCGTTTACACTGATATCTAACGATGTATGATGACAATGATTTTGTAAAAACCTGTCTGTTTTACCTAAAATAAAGTCTAAATTTCTCCAAAGCCTGGCGTCTCTTAATACCGTTTAAAAGGAACGAACCACGAAGATACTTTCTGATTCCATATCATTAAGATATTTATTGCAAATGGTCTCCTATCGTTTAATTTTAGCGACTCTTACCAGGGTCATAAAATTTAGTTTCGCAAAATTCGAATTGTTACGGGACGGAGGGTTAATTCGCCACCCTCTATGACTGTCTGACTTTTCATTATCGAGATGTTTTATTAAAGAAGGGCCGGGGATAAAACGGATAGGGTGATGATAGGGTTACCAAATAACGAATAAATATTATAATTTTTTTAACGTATCGCTAAATATTTATAAATTTAATTTTGAATACAGACACAGCTTCTCGTAAATTTTAATTTGTTTAACCATTTTTTTGTATTTCGATTTGAAAGTATTGTGTGCCAGTGTTATAACCGGTAAAAATGTATTAGTTCTTAGTCATCGGTGATTACCTTCGTTGTTCAAAGTCCTTTGCAGGTATTAAAGGAATGCAGTAGCTACTTACCTTCCGGTGACCCGTTAACTCGTTTTTTATCCTAATACCATAAAAAGATTACTCTCCTTTTTTACAACTGCAAACTTCTTAGTGGTTTATTTTGAATTTTTCATAATTTGTGAATTAAATTTACTTTGGTTTTTCTTCTACCAGCACTCCGGGCAATCGCTATCCAAAAGCATCGAAACCCGCATATCAAACGCGCAACACATAATACTTACCTATATTAGACATACTAAGATGTACAGATATATAAGCATGTTGATTTTTTTAATAGAAATGGGAGGCAAATGAGCAGGTGGCTCACGTGATGGAAAGTGATTACCACCGCCCATGAACACGCGCAATACCAGAGGCATAGCAAATGCATTGCCGCCCTTAGAGTGCCCCCAGAATTGGGTGAGAGGGGTGTGTGGGCCTCTGGTTACCTGCACTCACCAGACGAAACGCAGAAGTTTGTTAGACTTCTGCTTCACGCCGGTATTCTGTGCGGTCGTGGTACTTCCCCGGTCGAGCCGGCCCATTCATGCTGATACAAAAGCTGATGCGTGGCTGTTACTGTTAAAATTACGCGTTCTTAATATCTAAGGATTTTTTTCTTCAATTTATAAACTTGCTATGTACATATTAAATATAAATTGACAACCCTCGATTATCTTTACGTATATTGAGTTTCCCGCGCGTAGCCTGTGGGTGGAATGTTTACACTGGGATTTAGGGTTGGTCATATTGCATTCCTATAGACACGCGACACACTTGTATTCATTAGTTATGTATCTATAAATATGTTATCTACAATAAGTTACATATATTAATGCACGTACATACATTAACATACAGGCGTACATCAAGATGTGTTTTATGATACTTTATATAACCCATAAATGATACTTTGATATAAATTCAAAATAAATGCGAAAACGTACTAAAATTTGAGTGTAACTTGAATTACACATTGCTTATAACATTGTTACACATAGGATGCATTTTATTTTCAAAATAAATAGCTGTTACAGTTAAACTGTCAAACTCCGAATGACACCTTGGAACGCTATTCTATACTAAATAATATATATGTGAATGAAAATCGATATATCTGTCTGTCCGTTGCACTTTCCCGGCCAGGCCACTACACAGATTTAAATGAAATTTTGGTATTCAGATAGCTTGAATACTGATGAAGGCCATAGGATACTTTTATCCTAGACAATTTTAGCGACCAAAGATCAGGATAGGAGCGGAGTAGCGGCCAATAACTAGTATATACATATATACCTTATAAATGAGCAAGCGATAAACTTGGTCGACGGTCATATTAACATACCGAAGACGATCATTTCAATAAACATGGTCTCTGTTATAAATTATTATGGTTGTATGTTCCACGAAACTGTGTTTGACAAAACACGGCAGACAATGACACGCGCCGGAACCAAACATTCATGACTCAGGCAAAACTACGCTATTCTGTAGCTAGTCACTCGACAGTTAACACCTACCAATGAAAAGTGAATTATTAATAATAATCAACATTCAATCAATTACGTTTAAAGTGTTGTTGTTAAAAGATCGTTAGGCAGTGTTCCTTTGGGAAGGAATGAATTGTTACTCGTTAGTAAACGCTTCAACTAATAAATATAAAAACATCATTTGACGCTGGTATAGAAATCATGTCAATGTATTTTAGTTACATCGATTCCTCTTTCAACTGTAGGAATGCTAAAATAAAAAAAATTAAACTGAACCCGAATCTGCACTGCACTTGACATAGATAAAAACACAACTAAATTACTAGCTACTATTAATATTATGAGTTGTTGCAACCTGCAACTTTGCCTTGGTTGAAACTCTAACGCGTAAAAGTAATTTATTCTAGGTAGAAATGTATCCATTGTTCTTCTTAAGGGTTCAAGCTATGTCCATACCACTTATCATCAAAAAAGGCTCTAATTCTGTGGAATGCACGAAAATTTAGACACTTGCACTAAGCGCCTAAAGAAGAAAATGTTTAAAAGTGCAGATGCCACACCACTGTAACCACCTCCTGCGTGGATGGCGCATGGTGGTGATATATTGTATTAACTGATAAGAAAGTTTTCTAACTTAATGATAACCTGTTTTTATACATAGGGGACACACCAATTGTACAACCGCTCATGCGTGAGTAAGAATAAATGATGCCAGGCTCTAATCAAGATATTTTAACAGTGGTAGAGTCACGCATCAGCTTTTGCTGTTGCATAAATGGACCGGCTCGACCGGGAAAGTACCACGACCTCACAGAATACCGGCGTGAAGTAGAAGTCTAACAAACTTCTGCTTTTCGTCTGGTGAGTGCAGGTAACCGGAGGCCAACACACCTCTAAGGCCGGCAACACATCTGCTATGCCTCTGGTATTGCGGGTGTTCATGGGCGGTGGTAATCACTTACCGTCACCTGCTCGTTTGCCTCCCTTTTCTATGAAAAAAAAAATCAACTAAAATCCCATGGTGTTGGCAAACAAATGCTTTCATTCATCACCCGGGACCATTAGGGCACCGTTTGATTGGGTGTTTCTAGTGGTATCTGGTAGCTATTGCACTTGTGTTATCGAATCGGAAACAACGAAGATACCACAAACACCCAGACCCGAGAAGAAGAAGAAGTATTTTATTTGACGTCTTCGTCAATTCCCAATTATACGGATTCAGTTAACCTCTGTATGGCATGTCTGTCATAAACATGTACTTGTTGAATAAAAAAAAACATACCTATTTATTTTTTTATATGTATGAAGATCAGCTTCTTAGCACATCAAAATAAGGAAAAGTATATATACCTAGATAGGTTCCTGGGTAAAAGTAAACATAGTTAATTGACTCAGGCGTTACTTTGCGGAAATTCATTGTAAAGTTGTTATTTAAAAAATTGCTTCGCAACCCTCCGCATGAAATTTTCATGCGGAGGGTTGCGAAGTAATTTTTTAAATAACAACTTAAAAGTAAACATATTCATGCCATTCCCAAAACAGGGGTAGACAGAGGTCTAGACAATTTAGTCGTTTCGACCCACCTTCCACTGAAGATATTTTTGCGACAACGCGTCAGGTGGTGAGCCCGTTGCCGTCTTAATGTCCAAGCCATCGATATAATTCGTACATAAGTTTTTGAAAAAACCCATTGGTACGAGCCTGCCAACTGGGGATCGAACCCGGGTCTCTTGACACTAATTCCGACCACCCAACACCAGTCACAACTTAAAAGTAACATTAGTAAAACAGTAGAATAAGAATAGGCTTTTATGGTAGAGGTTAGGAAATGCTGTAATGAGATAATAAATATACGCAGAAAAACGAAAAGCGTTCACACGTTGCATTTTATAAATCTTAGTTTACTTATTTAGTGAATTGCTAAATCTGAAATAAGAGCTAACTACATGTTTTCACAAGCTAAAAAGGCACTTAAAATAACTACATTGTCCTTTGTACTAAACATATTTATCAAATAAATAAATGAATATCTTCACGCCATTCCCAAAACAGGGGTAGACAGAGGTCAAGTCTAGACAATTAAGTCCCTTTGACCCACCTTCCACCGAAGATATTTTCGGGACAAGGTGACAGGTGGTGAGCCCGTCGCCGCCTTTATGTCCAAGCCAACGATGAAATTCGTACATAAGTTTCTGAAAAACTCATTGGTACTGCCACTTGGGGATCGAACTCGGGTCTCTTGACACTAATTCCGACCACCCAACAACTCGGCTATCGTGACTTTTTTTTGGACAACCGAAGAAATTTTTTTTTTTGCATAACGTGATAGGTGGTGAGCTTGTCGCCGTCTTTATGTCCAAGACAACGATATAAATCGTACATAAGTTTAAAAAAAAACGAGCCTTGAGGATCGAACTCGGATCTCTTGATTCGAATACCGATCACCCAAACACTCGGCTTTCATGAAAAATATTAAAATTAAAACTTATTAAACCATTGGTAGGTAGTGCTTTTGGTTCACTTATTCGTATTCAGTCACATATTTGGTATTACTGTGATATCCACCAACAGTAACTGTTCGAAAATAATAAAATATACATTGAGTTTCTCGTTGACGGATGATCCAATAAAGAACGCGGCGTCTCAAAGTGAAATGGGTCCGAATACTCAGGTGTGCCCGCGCCACGATACGGATACATTGTGAAGGCGCGCCGCGCCACGCAGCCAGAAAATAGAATTAAAAGTCGAACCACAATGGAGCGAGGCTCTTTTAAAATACACAATAAACATCGTGGTATTTTTAAATTCTTCGACATTATAATGTTGTTGAACTTAACATGAAAATAAAGTTCTAAAATTATTTACTATTCTAATTTATTTCATATTTTTAGCATTACTATAATCAGCAAGATTGATATACACTTTTCTTATCTTCACGCCATTTCCAATTAAGAGGTAGACAGAGGTCTAGACAATTTAGTTATTTCGACCCACCTTTTACCGGAGACATTTTTGGGACAATGTGACAAGTGGTGAGCCCGTCGCCGTCTTTATGTCAAAGCCAACGATAAAATTCGTACATAACTTTTGAGAAAACCCATTGGTACGAGCCTGCCACCTGGGGATCGAACTCGGGTCCCCTGACTCGAAATTCCGTCCATCCAACCACTCGACTATCGTGACCTGCCATCGGTGAAAGGTGGATTAATAGGACTTAATACATGCTTGCCCAACGTACTGAGTTATAAAACTCATTTGTTCCGCTACAGAAGATTTCGCAAAAAATAGACCTATCCCGGAAGGAGGATTTGCCATAATTGCATCGTTTTACAAGTGGATTGGAGATAACAGTGCCAGACATCTCGCAACTCAGAAGCGATTGCCCATCCCAGGTCTGCGAAAGTCTGAAATATTTTAGGGTATGATTATCCCGCCATCTGTCGGTAGCCCACGACACCCAGTGGAGGAAGGGCCGCCCCCTTCCTAAACTGTTACTTCGATACCAAAAACTTAAATTTTATTTTACATTGGTATTAACTTCAACGTCAATATAAATTAAGCCAGATTCAGTTCGCGCATTATATAGATATTTCCGCAGAATCCTTTAACATCCTGGAATAAAAAGGAACCTCTGTCCCTTTTCGAACTTTTAATACTACTAATCAAAATCCGTGGATACGCAAAATAATACTTCAGATCTTTCCCACATGAACCCGGATTTTTCTAGGATAAAAGGTATCTAATATACCAGGTTTACAAACTACGTGTGCCAAATTACAGTTAAATCGGTGCACGGTTCAACGAAACATCCTAAATTTACATTTTAGTAACATATAATAGTATAAAATATAATTGAGTAGGGAGCAGGGTAGTATTTACAGTTATTCAAGTAGTTTTAAGTTACATATCTCCATCTAATAGCCTATAAAATAAAGTATAAGGCATAAATTAATTAATCAAGTATAATCGGGTAAATGGCGTAAATATGAGTCTTTGAAAGGAGACTATATATTTGTTCCATTTGCCGTAGAGACATGCAGTTTCTAAAGGAATTGTATCCGTGACTTATCGTTGCCGCTGGTGACAAGAGGGCTGGTTCTTTTCTCGCTCAACGGTTAAGTCTAGCCATTCAACGAGGAAATGCAGCCAGCGTTCTTGGTACCATGCCACGAGGAGTAGGGCTCTACGATTATAATAGTTTTTAGTTAATAAGTATTGTAAATATTAACATAATTTTTTAAAAAAAGTATAATATAAACTATAAAATATTTAAATTTTTGCAAGACTACTATTCCAGAATATTATAAAGCTAAAGTTAATCTTATGCTTTTATACAATAGATGACTCTGCTGTCACTTATATTTGTGTAGGCTTCTGTACGGCAGATGGCGGTTTTTGTTATTTAACAACGCCATCTTGTATTAAATAGTAATAGTCAATATTATCTAAAATAGTTTTGTTAGCTGGCAACCCAATTACTATATATACGACGCCATATTAAAATTTGGTCTATTTTGATTGGTCCATTACTTTGGCGCGGATCAGTGGCGGATTTCATTCGAGGATTTAGATATGGAATCTACACTTGGCGTAACTTCGAACACCGGCTCGGCGGCCATCTTAGCGTCGTTTGTTTCTTTGAGTTCCCGGTGAATCTCGCTGAATTACGCCAATCGTGCGCGTTTTTAATACAAGTAAGTTTTAAAATATTAAAACATTTCACAGTTTCACTTATTTCATATTTTTAGCATTACTATAATCAGCAAGATTGATATACACTTTTCTTATCTTCACGCCATTCCCAATTAAGAGGTAGACAGAGGTCTAGACAATTTAGTTATTTCGACCCACCTTTTACCGGAGACATTTTTGGGACAATGTGACAAGTGGTGAGCCCGTCGCCGTCTTTATGTCAAAGCCAACGATATAAATCGTATATAAGTTAGGCCTGCCATCTGGGGATCAAACTCGGGTCTCTCGAATCGAATTCCGATCACCTAACCACTCGGTTATCGTGATTTTTTTTTACTATCCTCATCAATATCTATATATATGCAAGGTAGAGTCAAACAGCGGTTTTTGCTGGTGCATAAACCCACTGAACCATGGCCTCGACCCCATTAATATACATATTCGACTAGAGTGAAATACAACCTTACAGCCTCTTATAATATGGAACCGCCGTAATTTGTAGACTCCTGTAATCTGCTTGATTCGAAGAAGGTGACACAATGGAATGCCCTACAGCCCGGAATGATACTACTTCGTTGTTCTTTTCGAACTGGAATACTATATGTTTAACATGATCACCATGCCACTACTTTTTATGAAACGAAATGGGTATGTGCGCGATGTAAACGCACACAATTTCAAGACAGACAATGAATACCACCTGTGAAGGTTCAGCTGTACCAGTTGCCTGTGCAGTACGCAATCGGCCTGGTATGATAACTTATTTATGATTGGTATTTTTTTCAATTATTACTGCGCCATGAGTTTTACAAAGCTTCTGCTTTATAGCTGAATTTTTATATTTTTTTTATCTTCACGCAACTCCCAATACAGGAGTAGACAGAGGTCTTGTCTAGACAATTAAGTCCCTTCGACCCACCTTCCACCGAAAACATTTTCGAGACAAAGTGGCAGGTGGTGAGCTCGTCGCCGGCACAATGTCCAAGCCAACGATAAAATTCGTACATAACTTTTTGAGAAAACCCATTGGTACGAGCCTGCCACCTGGGGATCGAACTCGGGTCTCTTGACTCGAAATTCCGTCCATCCAACCACTCGGCTATCGTGACCTGCCATCGGTGAAAGGTGGATTAATAGGACTTAATACATGCTTGCCCAACGTACTGAGTTATGAAACTCATTTGTTCCGCTACAGAAGATTTCGCAAAAAATAGACCTATCCCGGAAGGAGGATTTGCCATAATTGCATCGTTTTACAAGTGGATTAGAGATAACAGTGCCAGACATCTCGCAACTCAGAAGCGATTGCCCATCCCAGGTCTGCGAAAGTCTGAAATATTTTAGGGTATGATTATCCGCCATCTGTCGGTAGCCCACGACACCCAGTGGAGGAAGGGCCGCCCCTTCCTAAACTGTTACTTCGATACCAAAACTTAAATTTTATTTTACATTGGTATTAACTTCAACGTCAATATAAATTAAGCCAGATTCAGTTCGCGCATTATATAGATATTTCCGCAGAATCCTTTAACATCCTGGAATAAAAAGGAACCTCTGTCCCTTTTCGAACTTTTAATACTACTAATCAAAATCCGTGGATACGCAAAATAATACTTCAGATCTTTCCCACATGAACCCGGATTTTTCTAGGATAAAAGGTATCTAATATACCAGGTTTACAAACTACGTGTGCCAAATTACAGTTAAATCGGTGCACGGTTCAACGAAACATCCTAAATTTACATTTTAGTAACATATAATAGTATAAAATATAATTGAGTAGGGAGCAGGGTAGTATTTACAGTTATTCTGTAAATACTACCCTGCTGGTAGTTTTAAGTTACATATCTCCATCTAATAGCCTATAAAATAAAGTATAAGGCATAAATTAATTAATCAAGTATAATCGGGTAAATGGCGTAAATATGAGTCTTTGAAAGGAGACTATATATTTGTTCCATTTGCCGTAGAGACATGCAGTTTCTAAAGGAATTGTATCCGCGACTTATCGTTGCCGCTGGTGACAAGAGGGCTGGTTCTTTTCTCGCTCAACGGTTAAGTCTAACCATTCAACGAGGAAGGAGGAGGAGGTTCTTGGTACCATGCCACGAGGAGTAGGGCTCTACGATTATAATAGTTTTAGTTAATAAGTATTGTAAATATTAACATAATTTTTTAAAAAAAGTATAATATAAACTATAAAATATTTAAATTTTTGCAAGACTACTATTCCAGAATATTATAAAGCTAAAGTTAATCTTATGCTTTTATACAATAGATGACTCTGCTGTCACTTATGTTTGTGTAGGCTTCTGTACGGCAGATGGCGGTTTTTGTTATTTAACAACGCCATCTTGTATTAAATAGTAATAGTCAATATTATCTAAAATAGTTTTGTTAGCTGGCAACCCAATTACTATATATACGACGCCATATTAAAATTTGGTCTATTTTGATTGGTCCATTACTTTGGCGCGGATCAGTAAGCGGATTTCATTCGAGGATTTAGATATGGAATCTACACTTGGCGTAGCTTCGGACACCGGCTCGGCGGCCATCTTAGCGTCGTTTGTTTCTTTGAGTTCCCGGTGAATCTCGCTGAATTACGCCAATCGTGCGCGTTTTTAATACAAGTAAGTTTTTAAAATATTAAAACATTTCACAGTTTCATATATTTCATGTTATTTGCACTAGGTATCTCCATGATTGATTTTAATATCATTCATGGTCGTTTTTTTCAGTGCCATATCATCTAAGCTCACCCATTCGAAAGCACAAGGAACTCTCTGTTTTCGTCAGTTACGAGCATTACAACATTTAATATCACTAGTTTTAAATATTGACGTTTAATATCACAAGTTTCTAATTTGTAACAAAATTACTCTTTTCAGGACGTATGGATAGTAACTTCTAAAGATGTATCTATACAATTTAACTTTACAAGGCTCTACGGCCATTACCCATGCAGTGCACGGTAACTTCTCTGGTACCAAACAACAAGAAATAGTTATATCACGCGGGAAGATCTTGGAACTTCTTCGGCCTGATCCTAACACAGGAAAAGTGCACACACTGATGAAAGTGGAAATATTTGGAATTATTCGATCTATGATGTCATTTCGTCTAACTGGGGGCACTAAAGGTTAGTGACCTTTATAAGCACGTGGTCATTGTTTGTATAACCTAAATACGTCCATGTGGTTCGACTTTGCGAACATATTGCATTGTCTTGCTCCATGTCCTTGATTACCTCGAGGGTTATGGTATAACTAGATGCAAAGACCAAATCCAACGCGTCGCTCCTGGCAATTTAGTAATTACTGGGTTGTATGTAGTGATGGTACAATTTTAAATTTTGTGTTATGCACTAATAGCTAACATGTTTTAAAATTCACTAAATGTTCACTGAATTTGCAGATTATATTGTAATAGGTTCCGATTCTGGAAGAATAGTTATTCTTGAGTATATCCCGGCAAAGAACATATTAGAAAAAGTACATCAAGAAACATTTGGCAAGTCTGGATGTCGGAGAATAGTTCCTGGTCAATATCTAGCCATAGACCCTAAAGGCAGAGCTGTGATGATTGGTAAGTTGAAAAAGTACCAAAATAACGATGATCTTTCTCCCGAAATTGCTTATGGCTAATATATGAAATTTTTAAATCACAGTAGCTAAATCAACATCACTAAAAAAATCAATCTCATTAAGTTGTTGTTAAAGTCCCAATCTAAAAAGGAGAGGAGAGCGAGCATCTCCCATAAGGGAGGATTTGCCATATTTTCACTATACTTTACAAATATATTGTCAAATTGCATTTTCAGACACTGCATCTGTGGCTGCTCATTGTTGGTTTAATGAAATTTTGTCTGAATTTTTTGTAAATGAGTATTTCTGCCTTCCAGTAGTCACTTTTGGCTAGGCTTGACCTTCTGTTGAAACTAATTTTTACTATAATTTGAACTTTATTGTTAAGAGTTCAAATTATAATATTTTAAACCATAATTAAAGAAATCAATTAACAAAGCATGTCTCAGTGGCAAACTGAGACATGTTTAGTCAAATCAGTCTATGCTACACTTTTCTATCTTATCTCTTTTTATGTTCATGGCTTGCTTCATTTGGTTGAAACTAAGATTTGTATTTAATATTTTAGGAGCAATTGAAAAGCAAAAACTGGTTTACATTTTGAATAGAGATGCTGAGGCAAGATTAACAATATCTTCTCCTCTTGAAGCTCACAAATCCAACACACTAGTTTATCACATGGTGGGTGTGGATGTTGGCTTTGAGAACCCTATGTTTGCATGTTTGGAAATTGATTATGAAGAAGCTGACTCTGATCCAACTGGTGAGTACTAATATGTTTAGAAGTAAAAAAAATTATAATTGGTATTTTTCAGTCTGTTCAGCATTCCCTACTGAATTTTAGCCAACAATTAATTATTCAAAAACAATTAACAATTATCACTTGTGTTTTCTATATCTGTTTTCTTTACAGTTGTTGTACATACTGCTTATATGAAAAAGCCCAAAATTTAAAAAGAGGTTCATATGTCAGTAACAATTTTTTTAAAACTATACTATTGAAATACACATTTATCTATGTTACTATACATTCGGTGGTCGAAATTTCGAATCGTGAGACCCGAGTTTGATCCCCAAGTGGTAGGCTCATTCCAATGAGTTTTTCAAAAGCTTAAGTACGAATTATATCGTTGGCGTGGACATAAAGGCGGCGACGGGCTGACCACCTGTCACGTTGTCCCGAAAATATCTTAGGAGGAAGGTGGGTCAGTGACTTAATTCTTTAGACTAGACCTCTGTCTACCCTGTATCGGGAATTGCGTGAAGATATTTATTTATTTATTATTTTATATTATTTATTATATATATGTTACTATAAATGATTATTTAGAGGTCCGTGTTTCTGACAGACAGTGACGACAAATCCTCATTAATAATGAACTCATACATTACAAATAATTTTTCTGTAATTTTACAATTATATGTGATATTCTTCACAAATATATTGTTCACAGGTGAAGCTGCGCAAAAAACTCAACAAACTTTAACTTTTTATGAATTAGATTTGGGATTAAACCATGTAGTTAGAAAATATTCCGAACCATTGGAAGAACATGCAAATTTTCTTATAACTGTCCCAGGTGGCAATGATGGGCCTTCGGGAGTGCTTATTTGTTCAGAAAATTACCTCACATACAAAAATTTAGGTGACCAACATGATATTCGATGTCCAATACCTCGTAGGAGAAATGATTTAGATGACCCTGAAAGAGGAATGATCTTTGTATGTTCCGCTACACACAAAACAAAATCAATGTATTTCTTTTTGGCTCAGACTGAACAAGGTGATATTTTCAAAATTACTATTGAAACTGATGAGGACATGGTAACAGAAATAAAACTCAAGTACTTTGACACTGTCCCAGTGGCTTCTTCCATGTGTGTATTGAAGACAGGGTTTCTTTTTGTAGCCTGTGAATTTGGCAACCAGTGAGTACTATTTTATTTTTCATTACTGCATGTTGACATGTGAGTATTGGGTTGTCCTTTTCTCACATTAAAAAATATACATGCTAAAATAAGCTATCTCTGAACCAAGGTCCTACCTAAGCAATGGGGTATGTGCACACTGATTAGAGATAAACATCCATTTATTATCAACAAATTTGCAATGGTATTTGTCTAAAGTCCAATGTTTTTTTTCTTTCTAGCTACTTATATCAAATAGCTCACTTGGGTGATGAAGATGATGAGCCTGAATTTAGTTCTGCTATGCCATTGGAAGAAGGTGATACATTCTTTTTTGCTCCAAGACCACTTCGGAATTTAGTGTTGGTTGATGAATTGGATTCACTTTCTCCAATATTAGGTATGTGATAGTAAATTTATTTCCCCATTTCCTAGAAAAATTGCAAGTTATTTGAGTCTAATGAAATAAATTTTCAGCATGCCGTGTGGCTGATTTGACTGGGGAAGATACTCCTCAAGTTTATTTAGCCTGTGGACGGGGACCCAGATCATCTTTAAGAGCATTACGGCATGGTTTAGAGGTGGCAGAAATGGCTGTATCTGAATTGCCTGGTTCTCCTAATGCTGTATGGACTGTTAGACGACATAAAGATGGTAAGTATTTACTTGTAAGGCATTAGGATTTCAGTAGAATTATAAATGATTCAAGGTAATTCACAATAAGGTAATTTTGTAACTCAAATGGAAATTTTTATTATTCCAAACTTAAGGAGCATAATGATTATAATTTTTGGTCCGTGTTACTGAAGTACTGTGACGCTGCAATAACCACCTATGAATGCTCCTCTTTATCAACAATTTACTAATAAAACCCTGGCTGTTTGTCATACATAAACACCAGTGGTTTTTCTTTTCAGAATCTTCTTTCCGGTGATGAACAAATAAGAAATGGATCTCATCAATGACCCAAAGGTAGGCATCAGGAACTCCATTTACCACAACTGAAGGCTGCCATGGCAAGAAGAGTAATCAGTATCAAACATAATTTCCGTGCTATATCTTATCTTTATTTTTTTCTTTGTTTACAGAGGAATATGATTCATACATCATTGTATCATTTGTAAATGCTACTCTTGTACTATCAATTGGTGAAACTGTCGAGGAAGTAACTGACTCAGGTTTCTTGGGAACGACACCAACACTCAGCTGTCACGCTTTAGGCAATGATGCCTTAGTACAAGTATATCCTGATGGTATTAGGCATATTAGAGCAGATAAACGTGTCAATGAATGGAAAGCACCTGGCAAGAAATCAATAGTAAAGTGTGCAGTAAATCAGAGACAAGTAGTAATTGCTTTGACTGGTGGGGAGCTTGTGTATTTCGAGATGGACCCTGTGAGTTGATAATCTTTTAATACAATACTTCATCGACGTGTTTGCATGGTTATGTCTTTGGATGTGGCCATGTGAGAGTGGTGCGTAGCTGTCAATGCAGTGATGGGCCCACGACGTCGCAGATAATGTCAATCTCCCGTTCGCGGTAGAGATTGTCACTCGGCATATTCCATAGCCATGCTGGAGTCGTTTAGACTGTGAAGGCGGCAAAACCATGCCGTGGACAAAACTTACTTAAAATATTTTCCTTCATATTATATGTAAATCAATATTAATTACTAAATACCAATTTACAGACAGGACAGTTAAATGAATATACAGAGAGGAAAAAATTATCATCGGATGTTTCATGCATGGCTTTGGGGTCAGTGGCAACAGGTGAACAAAGAGCTTGGTTCTTAGCTGTAGGATTAAATGATAATACTGTTAGAATAATCTCTTTGGACCCTTCGGTGAGTAATTACATAAAATAAGATACTTAATTACATATATCTATTCTTAATATTATGCTGTGATGAAACCAGGACACCCCTGAATATTATTGATTATAAAATCCTAAATATGCGTTATTCTCAAAATATCTGAATGTTGTTTAAATTTTAAAATAATTAGTTTTATTTTTCATCATTTAATAATGTATTCTTCTTACAGGACTGTTTAGCACCTCGTTCAATGCAAGCCTTACCAGCTGGTGCAGAATCATTGTGTATTGTTGAACAGCCATTTGAATCTGGTGCAAAATCTGCACTACATCTAAATATTGGTTTAAGTAATGGAGTACTTCTAAGGACAACTTTGGACTCCGTAAGTGGTGACTTAGCTGACACGAGAACAAGGTATGTTCCATTACATTTTGACATAATATAAACTTAATTTTTATTCATTTATTTAACACCAATGATGTCAACAATTTCGCTCCGTGTTTCATCTGAAATACTTTGAAGATTAATTAACCAGATCTGAGGTTATTTTAAATATTATTTTTAATATTTTATTGTCATTGTTCTATTACAAACAGCATTGCATTGCAGATATTTGGGATCGCGGCCAGTAAAATTGTTTAAAGTAAGAGTGCAGGCCACAGAAGCTGTTCTTGCGGTCTCTTCTAGAACATGGTTGGGTTATCATTATCAAAATAGATTCCATTTGACACCTCTATCATATGAATGCTTAGAATATGCTGCTGGCTTCAGTTCAGGTAAATATAAAGAAGTTTGTAATTATTCCATGTTAATTTTTTATGGAAAACGAAAATAAGTTATGAAGCTAAACATTTCCACAATTTGTATCGTAAATTTCATAATTCGAATGCTAGTTGTAGTAATTATTATAGTAATAGTGGCAATAGCCTAATCGTTTAGGGTGCGGACTGGGAAACATGACGTCGTAGGTTCGGGCCCCACCATTCGACTATTGACGTAAAACCAACTCCAAGCATTGCAGCTTAATTGGAGTGGTTAACAGGAATACTAGTATGTTATTCGGCATTGCTAGTATTCTTAAAAAAAAAGGAATTATTATAGTGAATACTTTTGTAAAATTAAGTAGAGAAATTTTGTACTGGACTAATTATTCCATTACAATATATTCCTTAAACATAAGGAAATTAGGTGGTGTAAGACCATGTGTCCTGTTAACTGGGCCAACTAGTATAAATATGTAAATGAAGATATTGTAAAGACTTCATTATGTACTTTAGTTTATATACCGACGTGTTTACTTGGCAATGCCTTAGTGTGTAGCCATGTGAGGGTGGTGCGTAGCTGTCAATACAGTGATTAGCCCACAACGTCGCAGATCATGTCGATCTCCCGATTTTGGTTGAGATCGTCACTCGGCATATTCCATAGCCATGCTGGAGTCGATCAGACATTGAAGGCGGCAAAACCATGCCGTGGACAAAACTGGATATAACCCCAGTTTATAGTTTAAAAAATCTTTATGGTCAAAGTCTCATAAAACTTGTGTTTACAGAACAATGTGCTGAAGGTATTGTTGCAATTTCTTCAAACACATTACGAATTCTGGCATTGGAGAAATTGGGTGCTGTGTTTAATCAAACATTTGTACCATTGGAATATACTCCCAGGAAATTCGTCATCAATTCCGAAAATAACCACATAATTGTTCTGGAGACTGATCACAATTCATACACAGAAGAAATGAAAAAGCAAAGAAGGTTTGTATTTTATCTTTAATTTCTTATAAATACATTGCATGATATTGGTTTCACTATCAATGCTATTTAAATTTTTTTTCATTTCATTTTTATCAATATTTTCTAAATTTTATCTTACTTAACAAAAGTTATAATGCATAATATAAATATAATGTTGTTTTCCATTAAACAATCGCCAAATAAGTCCCTTAGTCCCTATGATCCACCTTCCATCGAAGATGTTTTTGAGACAACGTGACAAATGGTGAGCCCGTCGCCGTCGTTATGTCCAAGCCAATGATATTCCTACATAAGTTTTTTAAAAGTCCAGTGGTATAAGCCCACCCACCCGGGAATTGAACTCTGGTCTCATGACTCCTAAATTCTGACCACCTAACCACTCGGCTATTGTGATTCGCCAATAATGAGCGCGAAAAAAGTTACGGCATATTGTTACTTGAGTAATTATAAAATAAGTTCAGTTTCTTGTCGACTATCAATTTGCTCAAACTACACTTGGCTCATTACTAATTTTAGATGCTTTATGATGACCAAAAAACACACTAAAACTGAATTTTCTTGTTGATATACCTGCAGTTCTGATTTACAAAAATAATTCAAAAATATAGAATTTAATATTTCTATTTTCCTAAATTGTATTTGAATTTTAGAGTTCAAATGGCGCAAGAAATGAGAGAAGCTGCAGCTGGTGGAGGTCCTGAAGAACAGCAACTTGCAAATGAAATGGCTGATGCTTTTCTATCTGATATCTTACCTGAAAATGTGTTTTCCTCACCAAAAGCTGGAGCTGGTTAGTAATTTGGTTGTTTTATAAATATTTTTTTCATGTTAGCCACATTCACTGGGCAAGAGCAGAATAAGGTCAATGAACTTACTTGCTCTAATCGAGTGTGGCAATAATAAATCCTTGCGTTAATCCCAGATGATTTATATAAGTCATTTGATTCAAGCATTGGATACATGAATGATTCAATTGAAATTTTTATTTATTGCTTTAAGTTTGGAGTATAAATATGTTTTTCTCTTAACACCATCAGGTATGTGGGCATCTCAAATTAGAGTAATTGATATGGGCATCAGTGGTGCGCAACCTAACACATTATTCAAGTTGCCGTTAGAACAGAATGAGGCTGCAGTATCTGTTTGTATCGTGCGCTGGGCGGCGCATGCGGAAAACGCTGTACCACATTTGGTAGTTGGTGTTGCTAAAGAGATGATCCTATCGCCGAGGTCTTGTACAGAAGGCAGTTTACATGTGTACAAGGTAATGAAACAAAATTTCAATTATAGATGTATAAAATGTTTCATTTCTTCTAAAGTGTTCTTATTACTCATAAAAGAAGTTTTCAATATAATTACAACATAATTCTTATTTCAGATAATCAGCAATACTGGAAAACTGGAATTGGTACATAAAACACCTATTGATGAATATCCTGGTGCACTGGCAGCATTTAACGGCAAACTTTTAGCTGGTGTTGGCAGAATGTTAAGAATGTATGATATAGGAAGAAGGAAATTACTCCGTAAATGTGAAAACAGGCATATTCCAAATCTTGTAGCTGATATCAAAACTATTGGACAAAGAATATATGTATCAGATGTACAAGAATCTGTTTTTTGTGTTAAATATAAAAAAAGGGAGAATCAGTTGATCATCTTTGCTGATGATACTAATCCTAGATGGATAACAAATACTTGTATATTAGATTATGATACAGTTGCAATGTCTGACAAATTTGGCAATGTCGCTGTAATGAGGTTGCCTCATTCTGTGAGTGATGATGTTGATGAAGATCCTACTGGGAACAAAGCTCTTTGGGACAGAGGTATTGAATTATTTTTCTTTCTACACTTAGTATTTAGACACAAAACATTACTGTTTAACATTCATATGTTAAAAATATCATTAATAAATTTATCTATTAGTAAAGTAATTAATGATGATAACATTTAATTAACACATGCTAGACTAATGAAAAAAAGTGATTATATAATTTTGCCTGAAATATAATAATAAATAATATAGCTATTGGTGACCTTCCACAATTTTCTATATAGTTTAAAAATTTTGTTTTGATTATTCTAGGTTTACTAAATGGTGCATCACAAAAAGGTGAAGTGGTTGTTAATTTCCATGTTGGAGAGACTGTTACATCTTTGCAAAGAGCTACACTAATACCTGGAGGATCCGAAGCATTACTCTATGCAACAATCAGTGGCTCTCTTGGAGTTTTACTCCCGTTTACCTCTAGAGAAGACCATGACTTCTTCCAACACTTGGAAATGCACATGAGAAGTGAAAACTCGCCTTTGTGTGGACGAGACCATCTATCTTTCAGGAGCTACTATTATCCAGTAAAGGTAATCCATTAACGAAAATATAACTAATTAAGAAATATCCACAGTAAGTCAACAGATACCCCAACATGTAGAGGGCATTTGTGTTACAACTGTTGGTAGAGCAGCATTGTCAGGCATAGGTGCGTGTGTTTGCCGTTATGGCAACCACGTGCTGCGCCTTGCAGTGCCGTTCCGGAGAGTCTGAAACACAGTTTCATCTGTGTTTCTGTAGTATTTGGAATGAACAGTAACCATCTAAATTAAATCACATCATATGTATTGTATTGAGAATTGAAAAAATAGTAAATTTCCTAGCTGACTAGCTAAATATAAATAAAAATTTGTGAGCCGTCATGAGACGCCTGGCATATGTGAAACATCGTGTGTGGACAAGTAATATGCATGAAAGATAATATTATTACAGGAATTAAATATAGCCTAATGAAAAAATGAAGTATTACGAATTTCCTACAGAAAATGGTAACTTTATTTAATAAACATTTATTTACATTTGATATAAAAATTCGATATTAATATCAAGTGGCCACAATTTAAATATTTTCTCTCTCTCTCTCTCTCTCTGTGACTTCAGTAATAGTTATATTCGATGTTTCCTCTGCCGGTATTACTGTGACGATTGGTCGATGATAACTAAACTACGTTACAAAAGTATTGGATGAAACATTATCAAGATATCTCACAAATACAGCATCTATAGTTGTTCCATATTTGGTAGTGGATTCTTTTAGATTGTTGTTGATTTGCAATTGAAATTCTTTTTGAAGAAATGTCATTAATGGCATTGATTCAGCTCTTGCAAATTTACATTAAAATCTCCAGCTAAAATTAATGGTAGTTTATGTTTATTCGTTTTAAAAATTATTGAACCTCTTTGACTATAAGGAAATGACCTTTCATGTAAAAATGAAATCTTAATATAATTTATATAGTTACTAATATGAATAATATGAATATAATTAATTAAATATAAAAAAGGGATTTCAGTGTTTAACTATAAATCTTAACTCTCAGGTAAAAGGGTGTAAATTAGTATACCTTTGTATAGCGTGGCGACCCGTCGCCACGCCAACAATTCGGTTTACAAGTGAGCCTATAGATGTTTCACATCAAAAGTCAAGATGGCAGCGGGGTTGGGTGATTGGGAGTTCAATCCCCTAGGGTCATACCGGGTACCCGTACCAGTTTTAAAAAAACTTATAACTAAATGCAGTAGTTTAATTCTAGTTTTTACCATTGATCCTTATTAAGAAAAAATATTTTAATAAAATACACATATGGCACGTCAATGGATATAATATGAAAATAAAAATTGCTAATTTTATTTTTCTTTTCACAGAACGTTATTGATGGCGATCTTTGTGAACAGTTCAATTCTCTAGAACCTGCAAAACAAAAGTCTATCGCAGGAGATCTTGAGCGATCACCTGCTGAAGTCTCCAAGAAGCTTGAAGATATTAGAACTAGATATGCATTCTAAGTTCCAGCTTGATTTGTGTGATTTTAATTTTAAGGAATAAATTAGTACATAATGATCATACTGTTTTAATTATTATTAACCTGTTATACCACGTAATACATAAACCATGAACCCTTTTCGCAGAGGATGGGTCAATAATTATAACTTCTCAAATCTAAATGAACAATTATTTCCAACATTATTAACTGGTTTAAAGAACATAATTTTAAAATAAACTTACAAAGCTAAATTCCGGCTAATGTCTGAAACGGCAGAACCTAGTATTTAGGGTTCACTGCCAGATAGCTAATGTTATAAGGACATAATGAAAAAAACTCAGTTAAACTGCGGGCAAAGCCGAGTGGGACAGCTAGTATTTAGATTTAATCAAGTCATTTATCGATATTAGTAACATTATATCCATCGATCGTCATTTTTGCAACTACTACCCTTTTGTATTGAGTTTCCTCTGACTGATAAGAAACGGCAAAATTATAACTTGATATACATACATCAATTATAGGGCAAAGGCCAAACTGTATTAAATTAACGTCTCTTCATTTGCGTTAATTTCACATTATCATTTTCTAGATGCTGATACCAGTCCTAACGGTTATTTAGTTATATATTTTTTTAAATCTGTTACTTCACGCAACACCCAAAACAAGTTTCTGATAAAACTCATTGGTACGAGCCTGCCGCCTAGAGATCGACTCACGAATAGTTCATTTTCGAAAAATAGAGTACTTCCTGCTATGACAAACGCACATTTCTAGCGTTCTAGCGTGCACTGAGAATGTGACGTCCTACCGGTAGCTGGCAAGGGTTGGTCGTTTATGTTGACCCACTTTTAAAGTAGGTGTGTGTGGTATGAAATCTACGCCCCTTCCTTTCGCGTCAACGAGGAAACGGAAATTTTAGATTTTATGTCGTTCTAAAGAAAAAACCTTTGAATATGTAGGTAAGTACTTTGAATATTTAAACCATTGTTCGCAACCTTTCATTGTGCTTATTACATTAAGTACAACTTTTTTATTTATTACATTTATTTTTCTTTACCTTTTCGTTGATACAATACCTATTACCAATTTGTTTACACTAAAGTAAACAAATTGGTACTAAAGAGCGGCAATAGCCTAATGGTTTAGGGTGCGGACTGCGAAACATGACGTCACAGGTTCGGGCCCCGCTATTCGACTATTGCCGTAAACCAACTCCAGACACAAGCATTGCAGCTTAATTGGAGTGGTTAACAGGAATACTAGTAATGTTATTAGGCATTGCTAGTATTCTTTAAAAAAATTATTAACTAACTCAAGTAAAAATGCCTGTTAAATCGCCACGGTCGGTAAGGTATCCAATAGGCTGGCGGATTTACTAAGTTGTAACTTTTGTGTTACTAAAGATTCTGATCTAGTGCAACGCCCAAGCGTACGCACACCAAAAGGCTCAAATATATATCCTACTCGGAGAGCAGTTATTTACGTTGTATTATGTTTATTTACAATTTTTGTTGGCCGAGGCCAACATTTTCCTTCCCTTTTCTGGCATCTCTTGATTAAATTCCGTATGTATCAAGTCATTCATAGGAGTGACAAGAAAGAGATTCTTATATAAAACTTCTATAAGACAATTTAGTAATTTTGTTCGAAGCTCAAAAATCTACAACAAAAGACAATAAATATAAGTATCCACCACCGGTGTTAATTAACAATTTTATAGCTTTATGTTATTAGTAAGTAAAAAATCTCATAAAATGTTTACAAAAAGAGTATATGCTGATAATGACAAGGAAATTTAATAACATCATGCTAATAGTTCTTAAAAGGGCTAATACTTTACGGCCGGCCGTCGAGGCACCGTAGCGGATTTACTTTCATTATTGTGTCATTTCATTCTTATTCATCAAGTGAGCCCGACTTTAGTTCAGTCACTTTAACTTTCAACTGAATATATTTTACACGCTCTCTAATTTCTTGCCAAACATAAACAAAAATTCGAATTAAAATCTACCCGTAATTTAAGTGTAACGCAGACGACTAGTGACCTAGAATTCAAATGAGAAAAACCTCATTTCTCTTCGCCCACGTGAAACAAACGTTGCCATAACTACAATATCGACCGCCGGCTTTTCCGAGGCTTTTCTTGAAGCTCTCACATTTGCGTGACACGCGCTGAAACAAGGACTAAATGTCTAGACGTCGAGACAGTTGTACATTACCGTTCATTGCGATCGGTGTTATCGCAGCGCACGTAATAATGTGGGAACGGTCGATGTATGCAAAGTACCGTTATTAGAAAAAAATACATTGTTATTCGTGGGATTCTGAATTGTATCTGCGATGTGCCAGTCCAACAATCGCGGACAATGAGTGCACGCGCGAAACGAAGCGAGACGCGCGACCGACGAAGCGCGAGCGGTCGTTTTTAAAAAGCACTCGGGATCACTCATTAGCCGGTGCACCATAACTGCGCTGCGGTTGGAGGAAACGCAGCGCGTGTGCAATACCCGAGCATTAGAAAGTGTAATGTATAGTGCGGTGCGATGCTGTCGGTGAGCAAGCCCGCGTCTTTAGTCCAGCAGAAGAAACAGCAGTGGGCGCGGGAGAGAGGTGCGTATCAAGTCCGTTCAAAGCTAGCGCGCTTAGCCTCTCTGATGCGCGCATACTGTATCGCCGAAACCTTTTTACGATTCACGGCCGTCGGTTTTTGAAGGCATTTTGCATCCGTTCCAGCCGCTGTCACAGATAGGTCCAGTCCAGTGTCTGCACAGAATTACAAAACACAGAATAAGTTAATATTACACGGATTTTCAAATATTAAACTCTTGTCGGTATGTACATGTCAATTTTTATATTAAATTGAATATTAGCTTGAATGTTTTGATGTGTACGTTGTTTTCAATATGTCTTCAAATTTAAAAGCACGTAGTTCATTTTTCATTTAACAAAATATATATTGCTAATGTTTCAATACCAACTGTTTAAGAATTAAATTTGTGGTTGTTGAAATTGTAAGTACGTTCTATATAATAGTAACATAACTGCTACAGTAAAGGCTACACATGCTTTATTTGAGTAGTTATTGGAGGAAATATACTATATACTATTTTCCATTTTTTCAATTATAGCAACCAATAATAATTTTAATAACAAACAAAATTTATAATACTGGTGAAAGTATTGTATAAGTTAGTCCAGTTAGCTTTCGGATTTATTTTTACGGACAATAAACTATCGTGCTATATTATATAAGAATGTCTGTTACACTTGAAAATAGGTAGAAAAAAAAATATCTTCACGCAATTCCCAATACAGGGGTAGACAGAGGTCAAGTCTAGACAATTAAGTCCCTTTGACCCACCTTCCACCGAAGATATTTTCGGGACAACGTGACAGATGGTGAGCCCGTCGCCGCCTTTATGTCCAAGCCAATGATAAAATTCGTACATAAGTTTTTTGAAAAACTCATTGGTACTGCCACCTGGGGATCGAACTCGGGTCTCTCGACTCGAAATTCCGACCACCCAACAACTCGGCTATCGTGACTTTGAAAACAGGCAGAGATTTTGAATTTCCATTCCCGCAAAATTATTCTTATATTATATTTATCAAAATTATATTTATGAAATAGAACGCGAAGAGTACACACAGTAAAACTTAACTAAAAAGAGTACACACTTATTAAAACTCATAAAAATTAATAAACTCTTATTGAATATGCAGGACTAAAGAATTTGTCAGTCCTGGGGAATGACCATAGCTAATAGTACACCACATAAAAAAGCCGTTCGACAGCGGTGTCATGGCACAAAGGTATCTCACAGCGATCGCCAATCCGATGACCGTGCATAATGGTGATAATTCTCCAAATAGAAGTTACCTACTATATCCTTCAGTAGAGTACCTATCCATAGACTGTTAGCCAATCTACATGTTAGCCTTTCAACCTTTCTATAGGTCTATCTAGACTAGAGAAGATATGCTAGTTATTTTTTTTTGTTTTCAAAATTTCTTCATAATTTCGATAGTTATCAATATTAAGTTTTCGTTCGTACTTCCAAATATGTGTTTACGTATCGAGAACAGTCCTTTCATTCTGTGAATAGTATAGCACAACCACCTTGAAAACTATCTAATAAAAAACCTTGCAGGTTGAAAGGCATAAAGTATTTTTTTAATTGAACGTTTTCTTTTTGATATACGTTTCGCGCTTGTACGTGCTTTTTGGCCATAAATATGTGTCTGCTATTTGATGACGTTACAAGTCCTAGTGTCGAGTCAGATTTTTCAACAAACGTATATATAATGTACAGTAAACAAATATAAATACTTACACACGTGACTTTCGTTTTATATAAGTATTTTATTACAAATATTGCTTGGCTTAATAACCGTCTCTCTTGTTCACATTATCATTGTGTAGATGCTGAGACCAGTCCTGACGATTATTTAGTTAGATATTTTTTGAGTTTGTTACTTCACGCAATTCCCAATACAGGGGTAGACAGAGGTCTAGTCTAGATAATTAAGTCCCTTCGACCCACCTTCCACCGAAGATATTTTCGGGACAACGTGACAGGTGGTGAGCCCGTCGCCGTCTTTATTTATACATGAGTTTTTTAAAAAAAACCCTATTGGTACGAGCCTGCCACCGGGGATCCAACTCCGGTCCCTCGTCTCGAAATTCCGACCACCCAACCACTCGGCTATCATGACTTCTGTTACTGTTGACTATTTAAAAGACATCATATTTCAAAGCCTTAGATTCCCTAAGTATACCTACAAAAAAAGTACGAAGTTTGTTTTAATTCTTGGAATCAACTCCCGCTAGGGACTAGTACAAATATGGATTAGATTTAAAAAAAAATTAACTTCTACGACACAAGAAAAAAACAACTAACAATCATACATACATCTGCTGTGTATATTGAAAGTCAGCTATAAGGGATTCAATTTATTTTTATTTCTGCTGTCGGTTATCCGACTTATGTAAATGATATGCTTAAATTTTTCCTTTGCCTGTTTCTGATCAAACAATTACGCAGTTGTCGTCAACTGTCAAGGTTCAAAGGCATTGAACCCTATTGTTAACTATTAGTAACTTTTTCCATAGTACCTATGATTAAGTAGTCCATGAGGCAGCCATATTTAGTAAATGTGGCTCACAGAATTATTTATAATGCGTAGGTTGAGGATTTAATCGACTGCTACAAAATCAATAACATCTTTCAATACTATTGACAACATGCATTTGAACCTTTTACATTATTTTTGAACTCGGAACTGATAGTTTTGATGAAAAAATTAAGTTTAAAAAACAGAGAAGACTATAAATATGTATCTAAAATTTTATTAATATCTTAAATATTAAGCCTTCTCTGTTAAAATTGAAGTTTAATCCATATTTAGAAAAAGGTTAGGGCATTATTAACATAACACCTTATAATATATATACTATATCTTATTTAAGTCACTTAAGTAATCGGGTGGTTAGGTGATCGGAATTCGAATCAAGAGACCCGAGTTCGATCCCAGATTTTAGGCTCGTACCAATGGGTTTTTTCATGACTTATGTACGATTTATATCAGTAGCTTGGACTTAAAGACCTGTTGCCAGGATCACTACCGGTCATGTTGTCCAAAAAATATTTTCGTTGAAATTTGGGTAAAAACTTAATTATCTAACCCTCAGTCTACTTCAATATTGGAAAAGACGTAAAGATATTTAGTTTTATTTTAATTGACTTACTTTCCTATATAAGCCTATACTGTAGGATAAAGGCCTCTTCCTTAAGGAGAATTTGCCATTATCGCTTCGGTTGGCAAAGCAGATTGGCAATAGCCGTACCTCCATTACATTTACATATTATCAAAATTAGGGTATTAGGTTATTAATTTATATAGTACAGTGTAGTGTAGTGTAGTAGTCTGACCGACTTAACCTACCTCATAATTCATACCGTTCGTGAAAACTAAATAACAATTTGTTAAAAATTTATAACTTATACTGTGCAGACTAACGCGGCGTAGAGTATTTTATTACTTAAGTTTAGTTTTTATAAGATAGGATAGTGTTTGCCCACAACTACGTTGGCATGGTGTTTTCGGTTAGTTTCCAAAATTTCTTCACAAAAATATATGTAATTATTTTGCAAAATTATCCTTTATCCATAAGTGACTTCTTACCACAACTTATCTAGATCCACTAAGTTTGTTTTTACATCATTATGTAAGATATTTATTTTATTTAATATTTTTTCTCTTTATTATGTTTTATATGCTAGTGAAATATACGTATAATGAGCCTCTTAGCAAGGAAAATACAACAATCAGACAGACAGAGTTACTTTCGCTTTTAAAATATTAAACATACATATCGCTTACGCTTAGTAGAACGTAGAACTATGTAAAGCTATTTGTTGTAACATATTAATTTCGGTCGTTATTATTATAATTCGCGTTTTATAACACACCTGCGTGTATTTTTAACATTATTACGAGTATACGCAACTAGGTATAGCATTGTTACCACAAATGTAGGTTGCCGTTATTACAGTCATGATGTAGGAAAATGTAGGGTACTTCCGTAAATTACTAGTATGCGGTACTTTATGATATTCTAAGCTGCTAACCCCCTTTTCATCAGAGTATTTAAAAAATCCTCCCGTAGATAGATGTATATGTATGTATATTAGTTCATCGTATTTGTGAAAGCACTTAGTCGTATTGTATTGGGTCGTATCGCAGTCGGCGCTAATTGTTGATAAATTAGTATTATTTGAATCGTGCATATTGGTTGAACTTTCAAAAAAAATATATACAGGGATAGACAAAGGTCCATGGTATCCAAGCCAACGATATAATTGGTACATAAGTTTTTATTTTTTGAAAAACCCATTGGTACGAGCGTGTCAACTGGGAATTGAACTCGGGTCTCTTGACTCGAAATTCCGACCACCCAACCACTCGGCTATCATGACTTCTGTTACTGTTGACTATTTAAAAGACATCATATTTCAAAGCCTTAGATTCCCTAAGTATACCTACAAAAAGTACGAAGTTTGTTTTAATTCTTGGAATCAACTCCCGCTAGGGACTAGTACAAATATGGATTAGATTTAAAAAAATTAACTTCTACGACACAAGAAAAACAACTAACAATCATACATACATCTGCTGTGTATATTGAAAGTCAGCTATAAGGGATTCAATTTATTTTTATTTCTGCTGTCGGTTATCCGACTTATGTAAATGATATGCTTAAATTTTTCCTTTGCCTGTTTCTGATCAAACAATTACGCAGTTGTCGTCAACTGTCAAGGTTCAAAGGCATTGAACCCTATTATTAACTATTAGTAACTTTTTCCATAGTACCTATGATTAAGTAGTCCATGAGGTAGCCATATTTAGTAAATGTGGCTCACAGAATTATTTATAATGCGTAGGTTGAGGATTTAATCGACTGCTACAAAATCAATAACATCTTTCAATACTATTGACAACATGCATTTGAACCTTTTACATTATTTTTGAACTCGGAACTGATAGTTTTGATGAAAAAAATTAAGTTTAAAAAACAGAGAAGACTATAAATATGTATCTAAAATTTTATTAATATCTTAAATATTAAGCCTTCTCTGTTAAAATTGAAGTTTAATCCATATTTAGAAAAAGGTTAGGGCATTATTAACATAACACCTTATAATATATATACTATATCTTATTTAAGTCACTTAAGTAATCGGGTGGTTAGGTGATCGGAATTCGAATCAAGAGACCCGAGTTCGATCCCAGATTTTAGGCTCGTACCAATGGGTTTTTTCATGACTTATGTACGATTTATATCAAGTAGCTTGGACTTAAAGACCTGTTGCCAGGATCACTACCGGTCATGTTGTCCAAAAAAATATTTTCGTTGAAATTTGGGTAAAAACTTAATTATCTAACCCTCAGTCTACTTCAATATTGGGAAAGACGTAAAGATATTTAGTTTTATTTTAATTGACTTACTTTCCTATATAAGCCTATACTGTAGGATAAAGGCCTCTTCCTTAAGGAGAATTTGCCATTATCGCTTCGGTTGGCAAAGCAGATTGGCAATAGCCGTACCTCCATTACATTTACATATTATCAAAATTAGGGTATTAGGTTATTAATTTATATAGTACAGTGTAGTGTAGTGTAGTGTAGTGTAGTGTAGTGTAGTAGTCTGACCGACTTAACCTACCTCATAATTCATACCGTTCGTGAAAACTAAATAACAATTTGTTAAAATTTATAACTTATACTGTGCAGACTAACGCGGCGTAGAGTATTTTATTACTTAAGTTTAGTTTTTATAAGATAGGATAGTGTTTGCCCACAACTACGTTGGCATGGTGTTTTCGGTTAGTTTCAAAATTTCTTCACAAAAATATATGTAATTATTTTGCAAAATTATCCTTTATCCATAAGTGACTTCTTACCACAACTTATCTAGATCCACTAAGTTTGTTTTCACATCATTATGTAAGATATTTATTTTTATTTCTGCTGTCGGTTATCCGACTTATGTAAATGATATGCTTAAATTTTTCCTTTGCCTGTTTCTGATCAAACAATTACGCAGTTGTCGTCAACTGTCAAGGTTCAAAGGCATTGAACCCTATTATTAACTATTAGTAACTTTTTCCATAGTACCTATGATTAAGTAGTCCATGAGGTAGCCATATTTAGTAAATGTGGCTCACAGAATTATTTATAATGCGTAGGTTGAGGATTTAATCGACTGCTACAAAATCAATAACATCTTTCAATACTATTGACAACATGCATTTGAACCTTTTACATTATTTTTGAACTCGGAACTGATAGTTTTGATGAAAAAATTAAGTTTAAAAAACAGAGAAGACTATAAATATGTATCTAAAATTTTATTAATATCTTAAATATTAAGCCTTCTCTGTTAAAATTGAAGTTTAATCCATATTTAGAAAAAGGTTAGGGCATTATTAACATAACACCTTATAATATATATACTATATCTTATTTAAGTCACTTAAGTAATCGGGTGGTTAGGTGATCGGAATTCGAATCAAGAGACCCGAGTTCGATCCCAGATTTTAGGCTCGTACCAATGGGTTTTCATGACTTATGTACGATTTATATCAATAGCTTGGACTTAAAGACCTGTTGCCAGGATCACTACCGGTCATGTTGTCCAAAAATATTTTCGTTGAAATTTGGGTAAAAACTTAATTATCTAACCCTCAGTCTACTTCAATATTGGAAAAGACGTAAAGATATTTAGTTTTATTTTAATTGACTTACTTTCCTATATAAGCCTATACTGTAGGATAAAGGCCTCTTCCTTAAGGAGAATTTGCCATTATCGCTTCGGTTGGCAAAGCAGATTGGCAATAGCCGTACCTCCATTACATTTACATATTATCAAAATTAGTATTATTTGAATCGTGCATATTGGTTGAACTTTCAAAAAAAATATATACAGGGATAGACAAAGGTCCATGGTATCCAAGCCAACGATATAATTGGTACATAAGTTTTTATTTTTTGAAAAACCCATTGGTACGAGCGTGTCAACTGGGAATTGAACTCGGGTCTCTTGACTCGAAATTCCGACCACCCAACCACTCATCTATTGTGACTTTTTTATTACAATGCTTAGAGATTTAATTGCAATTATATTCCGTTTAGTTGTTAAAGCGTATAAAGCATCGCCTGAAACGCATAAGAATTTAGTGCATATTACAATAAATTTTATTGTAATATGCACTGAATTCTTATGGGAAGCGAATGACTTGGGGAAGAAAATTATATTTTGTCTTTTTGTGTTCTTTCAGAAGGGAATATTTAAAAAAAATATCTTCACGCCAATCCCAATACAGGAGTAGACAGAGGTCTAGACAATAAAGTTCTTTCGACCCACATTCCACCAAAGCCATTTTTAGGACAACGTGACAGGTGGTGAGCCCTTAGCCGTCTTTATGTCCAAGTCAACGATATAAATCGTACATAAGTTTTGAAAAAAAAAACTCATAATACGAGCATAGCTCCTGGGGATTGAACTCGTGTTTCTTGACTGTAATTTCGATCACCGAACCACTCGGCTATCGTGACTTTACAAATTGGCTCCTTAAAACATATTTCTTTGTATATTATAGTTAATATAGTTATTGCGGGTTCAATTATATAGCGATACTACTACAACGATAGTTATCACCATATTCATTAAGGTACATTCAAAACTTAAAGAAATCTAATTCTAAAGTATAACATTGATTATAAAAGTGATTTGCTTGTAGCGTTAAATAATAAAACAAATCATCTCGGCGCTTGCTGCCTCTGCGCAAGAGAGCGTAGCGGGAGAATGCGATCTACTAGGTAATAATATTATAATTATATGCCAGAAATTTGTTTTCTAATAAAAATTACATCGACGATTTCAGTTATTGACTTACACAAATTTAAATAAAAGACATTAAAGGTAGCAGATTCCTGCAGATGTACTGCAGGGAAAGGGTAGCTATCCGCCAAGTAGGGCGATCTTGATCGCAGGAGACATCCTCCCCAGCTCACGATCACCCGACCTGGCGGGTAGCTACTCTGACTTATTCGTTAAATGTTTAAAACCGAGCATATGTTTTTTCTCTCTAATATTTTGTTTACTATAACAAAATTATCTTTATGTTTCTAATATTTAATTACTAAAATGTACAATATTTTTACCCTGTTCCCAATACCAGATGTCTAGATAATTTGGTCCTTTCGTCCCACATTTCATCGAAGCTTGTCGGCGTATTTATCTCGGCTATCGTGAATACAATCGTACAGCCCTATTTCTCGAGGCATAGTAAGCAAGCACGCTGGCTGCAATCCCACTTTGACTAGTCACAGTCAACCATTGAGCGAGAAAATAACCAGTCCTCGTGTCACCAGCGACTGTCACAACCAGTTGCGAATATAATTCATATAGAAACTGCTTCGCGCGATGTCCCTACGGACCAATCGTCTCTAAGGAAAATAGTACAAGTGGAAAAAAAATCTCCCTCCATAGACCCACCTTTGCGATACTTACCCGATTCATTTGCGTCTGGTGCCGGCCGACCCTTATTAAAGTACCTTTGATGTGAATGGCCGCTAATATGTTGGCACAAGTAGAGTCCCAGAAGAGTCCCTCTTGCAAGGGTCTAAAGTCAAGCCTAAAAGACCTGACTCTTGTGTCAAATATACCACAAGGCTCTAAAAACGAGGAAATATTTGTGGAGAGAAATAGTCTGCCGGCAATTTTTTGGCATGGAAGTCGGACTTTCATGACACGAGTTGGCAAATCGATGAGTTGACAAATATACTCGACGAGTTAGTACTAACGATTTGGCAACAACATCAATGTCCATCGATGTGGTTAACATTCTCTGTTACAGTGAAATGTTTTCAATATGTTTTGAATTAAAGGGATATCTCACCGAGTTTGTTAGTTAAGTTCTAGTGAAATATCATCGACAGGACGGAAACGTCATCACAAATCCTTAGCCTCGGTGGCAACGGTCAGGTTCAAATCATTGTTAAGAATTGTTGGATAAATTTTTAACACTGTGCATGAAGGCAAGTAAGCCAATTTCCAGTTCGAAATGTTCGGTTGAATTCTTTAAGTAAAGTTTTTACTATACTTACTTACATAATGAACTGTAAAAGACCACTGCAGAACTTAAGCCTCTTCCATAATCGACATGCTCGCCAAGAGAATTGACGATATCGTCTGGCATTACCACGGTATTGTTTTAACTCTCCTGATATTTTTCTCGCATATTTCTATTATAACTCGCTGTTTGTCCCGGCTCTATCGGGATTACCTGCATTAAAAAGAGAAAAGAAAAGAAGCAAAGGTTATAATCATTTCTCAGTACGTATTCAACAAATCTCTTCAACAAAATATACATTCAGATTATTTTGAAACCGGTCCAAGTATAAATGTGCTGTTAAAGGCTACGTCTTTCTTAAATTACTTTATGTTCATCAAAAGTTATTGCGACAACATTTACAGCCGAGGAGAAGAAACTGGCTCTTTACGAATGCGTAGTAAATTTATGCATGTAGTTGTGTATATATCTAAACTGAAGAAAGTTGGATGTTTTCTGTTTAATACTTTCCAGTATAACTCTGTGGTTAAATTCTCCTAACGTGAAGTCGAGCCACTATTTGTGGCTAGAAAACACGATAGTCTAATGGTTAAGTGATCGGAATTCGGGAAAAGAGGCACTAGTTCGATCAACAAGGGATTTTTTTCAAAACTTATGTACGATTTATTATCTTTGCCTTGGACACAAAGCCGGCGACGGGCTCACCACCTGTCACGTTGTGCCAAAAAATGGAAAAAATTTCTTCGGTGGAAAGTGGGTCGTAAGGACTTAATTGTTTAGATCTGTGTCTACCCCCAGCCATTTTTATATAAATTTTCCTAAAAGTGCATACCTATAAGAGCGGAGTACATTATTTTACACTAAATTGAAAATTACTATGCACTTTCAGTTCGCCTTGCACGCGTAGATATTGAATTTCTATCGACAAAACAAAAACCCTTAGTTCCATGTTAGGGGAAATTCTTTGTTATTTTATAGATAACCAAAGCGGAAAACGTTTTTATATCAGTCTTCAGATACTTTTGTCATGGAAGGTACAATTAAACAGTTACTCTGTTTTAGTTCTTAAATACTTTACAGATATTTATTTCCATTACTTTTTTTTACAGAAGAAATGTCTCAGCTGTTCTTGCCGTGGGCTACCGGAGAGCGGTACACCAATCGCTTGCAAGTGCGAAACCAATTCGCAAGCAGTCTTGAGTTGCACAAAGAATCATCTTACAATTATCAAGAGCCAGTACAACGACAACGAAGTCCTAGTCTGCCGTCTATACACCACATTGAAATAAACAAACCAAACAAAGATGAACGGAGAGCAAAAGAGGTTTTAAATCGTAATATTTCGAGCGCAAAAAGATTCGCTTTTTACGACGAGGAAGCCGAAGGCGATACTTCCGGATACGGAAGTGAAACTCTGAATCATATGAATATAAGAAATCATTTCGTAACTAACGATCCCGTTGTGGCATGGCAACAAAATGAAAAGGAGAACAGGTAACTATTTATTAATAATACATATATATATTTATATTAATATTTAAAGATTTGATGAGTCACGATATTCACGAGTCGTTGGGTGGTCGGAATTTCGAGTCAAGAGTCCCGATTTCGATCCCCAGGTGGCAGGCTCGTACCAATGGGTTTTACAAAAACTTATGTACGAATTATATCGTTGACTTTGACATAAAGACTGCGATGGGCTCACCACCTGTCACGTTGTCCCGAAAATATATTCGGTGGAAGGCGGGTCGAAGGGACTTAATTGGCTAGACTAGACCTCTGTCTACCCCTGTATTGGGAATTGCGTGAAGATATTTATTTATTTAAGTAAAATTTACCATGGCCGACCGAAAGCAAAACGAAGAGGTTCGCAATGTGGCAGGTTTGAAAGATGACCTTGTCACAAAAATTGATAAGGGCGTGCTTCGATGGTTTGGGCACGTTGAGCAAATGAGTGAAGACCGAATGGTGAAGAAAATATATAACGCGAAAGTTAACAATAAGAGGGGTCGAGGTAGACCGATACTAACTTTCGAAGACCATATGAGCAAATTGCTCGAAGAGGGGAGGGTCAAGAGTACTCGGATACCTCGACGTGCATGTATGAAGAAGATGATGAATCTGAAAGAAGCGAAAGAGGTATGTAGGGATCGTGACACTTGGCGATCAGTTCTCTCTGGCTACCCCGTCAGGGATTGTGCGTGAAGATAAGTAAGTAAGTAAGTAAAATTTATTTAAGTAAAAAGTATTTAAATAGGACTAAGCCAAACCGCTTTTCTAACTTCGAGACATAAACACTCGAAATGCCTTTAAAGTTTGTGAAATTGATTTGATATACTGAGAACTCTATCATCAGATATTTACATACATAACCAATAGACGAACATAGTGATCACACTCATTCGCTTGCCGGGAATGAAGCAAAAAACTAGGTGTAAATTAATTTATGCAATTAACTAAAACTTGAAAGTCACGATAGCCGAGTTGTTGGGTGGTCGGAATTTCGAGTCGAGAGACCCGAGTTCGATCGTTCGAAGGAGGGTCAAAGGGACTTAATTGTCTAGACTTGACCTCTGTCTACCCCTGTATTGGGAATTGCGTGAAGATATTTATTTATTTAAGTAAAATTTACCATGGCCGACCGAAAGCGAAACGAAGAGCTTCGCAATGTGGCAGGTTTGAAAGATGACCTTGTCACAAAAATTGATAAGGGCGTGCTTCGATGGTTTGGGCACGTTGAGCAAATGAGTGAAGACCGAATGGTGAAGAAAATATATAACGCGAAAGTTAACAATAAGAGGGGTCGAGGTAGACCGATACTAACTTTCGAAGACCATATGAGCAAATTGCTCGAAGAGGGGAGGGTCAAGAGTACTCGGATACCTCGACGTGCATGTATGAAAAAGATGATGAATCTGAAAGAAGCGAAAGAAGTATGTAGGGATCGTGACACTTGGCGATCAGTTCTCTCTGGCTACCCCGTCAGGGATTGTCCGTGAAGATAAGTAAGTAAGTAAGTAAAATTTATTTAAGTAAAAAGTATTTAAATAGGACTAAGCCAAACCGCTTTTCTGACTTCGAGACATAAACACTCGAAATGCCTTTAAAGTTTGTGAAATTGATTTGATATACTGAGAACTCTATCATCAGATATTTACATACATAACCAATAGACGAACATAGTGATCACACTCATTCGCTTGCCGGGAATGAAGCAAAAAACTAGGTGTAAATTAATTTATGCAATTAACTAAAACTTGAAAGTCACGATAGCCGAGTTGTTGGGTGGTCGGAATTTCGAGTCGAGAGACCCGAGTTCGATCGTTCGAAGGAGGGTCAAAGGGACTTAATTGTCTAGACTTGACCTCTGTCTACCCCTGTATTGGGAATTGCGTGAAGATATTTTTTATTTTTTAACTAAAACCTACAGCTTTTAACCGACTTAAAAAAGAGATGAGGAAGCTCGTCGAGCATCTCTTTTCCCTTCAGGCAAATTAAGCCAGCTATTTCTATATATTTAGGAATTTATTATTTCTATATATAGGACCAATCAAGGTCTCCCTCAATTTCGGAGTATTTTTTTACTATTTAATCTATATATTCAACACTCAGTACTTTAATGTGTGTTCAGAAAGTACTTGAATTCACTTAGCATTTTATATTATATCTTTAAACTAAATTTATATTAAAAAAGGATAATTATTTTAATATTATTAGTAAAATTAGGCAAAACCATATCTTTATCACAATTGTACTAAACCAAAAATAAAAAAAAATATTTCATTAACCTAATGTAATAAAATAAAAGAAAACTTGTAGGGATACAAAATAACAAGTTTTTTTTTAACAAGTGTTTACATTACAATTTCAAATTTTTCTTAAAGAAATTCAGTTAAGGCGTAATAACATTTTTAATTATATATCTTTTTAACAATCATTTAAATCTATAGTGATAATTTTTGTATGTATAAATTGCGGTAACGTGTCGGTGTTGTAAATTTTAATCGACAATGTACTCCAGCTTCCAGTCTACTCGTATGTTGTGGTCTCAGATCTTTTACTCGAAAATATTTTGGGAAAAGTTTTTTATAACAAATAAACTTACCTCTAACATATAAGTGGGCATAGTTTAATTCGACAGAATATCGTTTGCAGTCTTCATGCAGATTGCTACATTACCATGGCAAAAAAATATTAAAAAAAATATTAATAAACCTACATTTTATTTATTTTACCTTTTTCATCACTTCTATGTACTAAAAATATTCAACTTTTCGAAACACGCTGAACTATTACGATTATCACACACGTAAAATGTGTAAAGAACAAATCCAAAATCCAGAAAAAACAAGACTTCAACTAAATTGGTAAAAAAAATTATTAATTTAAGCTCGGTTCCCTTATCAAAATATTATACTTATTTTGTAGATTTACTGTCATCATATCACAATTTGTTATGTGAGATAGTAAAATTTGAGGCAATATTTTTTGAATATCAAAAAAAAACTTAAGATGATTCAATATAAATAAAAGCTCAAGGTTAAACATATATTCATTTGTATCTTCAAGTTAGCCCAATACTAGTGTAGTCAATAATATAAATAATAATAATAATTTCTTCACGCAATTCCCAATACAGGGGTAGACAGAGTTCTAGTCTAGCCAATTAAGTCCCTTCGACCCACCTTCCACCGAAGATATTTTCGGGACAACGTGACAGGGGGTGAGCCCGTCGATGTCCAAGCCAACGATATAATTCGTACATAAGTTTTTGAAGAACCCATTGGTACGACCTGGGGATCGAACTCGGGTCTCTCGACTTATTTTCTCTCTCACAGCTTATTTGGGACAACGTGACAGATGTTGAAGCTGACTTCTTCTTTGTGCCAAGTTAACGATAGAATGCGTGCATGAGTTTCGAAAAAAACTAATTGGTAAAATCCAATACCTGTATCAAACGGGCAGTTTCTTTCCATAAATCGAATATTATTGCCTTCTATCCTACACTCCTTAATGGTTATCTCCTAACCATTAAGGAGTATAGTAGCTTCTATTATCATCAACTCAGCAGCCTAAAATGATGACAATGGGACCAACTTGGAAGAAGATAAACTTCAACCAAAAAAGAATTTTCGAACTCAATTTACATATGACTAAGTTTTGAGGTAACAAACTTAAGAACAAAAACATATGACGAATTGAGAACCTCCTAGCTTTTGATGTGGGATGAAAACGACGGGCAATCTCAGCCCCTCAGTTTTGGTTCCAATAGAATGACAATAAAGCAGCTGCGTCAAATTCATTTAATTTTTTTTGTAGGAAGGATAATAATTTAAGCAGGCGTACACTAGCTACGGAAAGAATGTGGTCAGCTCGTAGTCCTGGTACGGCGGAAGAAGGGAGACCGCGGTGGGGAGACCGTGGAGTTGCTACGGGAAAGCTATGGGAACCAACGACGGCTAACGCAAGATTACCACAGGTAAATTATAAATATTAGGTCCTTTTATTATCATTTTTTCTTTATTTTATTTATTATATTTCAATTTTAAAAGGTAACGAAAACATGCTGAAGTACAGATTTTCGTGTCTTTATTTAGATTGTTCTGGAAACGAAGGATTTGTATCGTGTTTAATTAATATAATCTATGGGTGGTAGTGGTATCTACTGGTTTATATGAATTTAAAAAACTGGTAAACCGGTACTTACCAGTAGATATTGGTAAAATATCTTAATTTATTTTTAATAATCGCGCATTAAAGTTTTTAGGTGAAAGATTAACACATGAATTGCTCAAAAAGTTCAAGACACGTTAGTACACTAGCTCATCATGTTTACTGCTACGCAGGATAATTTAATACAAGTACAATCATCAAAATTTAATTTACTATTTACTATAGTCACTCCATTTTTTACGTTTCGGTTAAAGAGCCTGAGCTTGAGATTAAAAGTCAAGCTGTTATATAAAGTAGAATAATAAATTATATTCCAAAGAATTACTAATATGCTAATAAAATCTTTCATTAGATTTATTTTTAAAAAAATATATTCTCACGCAATTTCCTATACAGGGGTAGACAGAAGTCTAGTCTAGACAATTAAGTCCCACCTTCCACCGTAGATATTTTCGGGACAACGTGACAGGTTGTGAGCCCGTCGCCGTCTTTATGTCCAAGCCAACGATACAATTCATACATAAGTTTTTGAAAAACCCATTAGTACGAGCCTGACACCTGGGGATCGAACTCGAGTCTCTTGACTCGAAATTCCGACCACACAACTACTCGGCTATCGTGACTTTTTAATAAACATTTATTCGAGTTTATGATTTTATCATGCAGATGCAAAATCAAAAGAAAGGTAAACCTTCATGGGTGGAACGAGGTTTAAACATGATAGATAATGCATCCGAAGTCTTGGCTATCGATCAGAGAAGTTCAACAAACTCAGGATTCATAGAGTGCGATAGATCTTCTTCTAATGGAAGCGACGAAGGAAAGTATGTATTTATTTTTAAAATAGATTATAAATAAATACAAAAGACAACGAATAAAATATAATAAACATTTCAGGACTTTTCTCAGGGGACAAAACGTTCCCATTGAACCAGAAGTGCGAGCACAACGAGAAAATAAACGTATAAAAGCCTTAGAACTTCAATCGGCTATATTAAGCCAGTTAGAGGATCGAGAAAAACGGCGTAATGAGGAAAGGGAGAGGGAATTACGAGAAGAACGTTTAGAAGAATTACGTATACAGAAACAGCAAGAAGAAGACAGACTTAAAATAGAAGAAGAAACAAGAAAACTTGAAGAAAAAAAGATTATGGAGCAACGCAAACTTGACGCTTTAAAAAAAGCGCTTGAAGAAGCGGAAAAAAATGCAAGAAAGGATAAAGAAAAAAAGTATATTTCTTATAGGCAAGTAGATCCTCCAATAGTGTCCAAGTGTGAAAATGAAACATCGAGATTATGTGATAATACACTAATTGAAGCCATAAAGGAACATGAAATTACAAGTCCCAACAAAACCAGTAGAACTTACGATGTAGATTCGCCTAAAGTTAGGAAAAAAGACGGTAATTCCCGACATTCAACTACCTTTAACTCACCAAGATCCTTAGGTGCCAGTAATGTAAACTTATTTATTCATAACGTACCCCCAATTGCACTAACGGATAATAAGTTTAATATTGTGCCGCTTGGAATTAATGGAAACGGGGAAATCGTGAGTACACAGCCGAACAGTCTCCAATTAGCCGTTTTAATGCCTCAAAATATTAGTAATAATTTATACAGTGCATCAATAAATTCTTTAATTAATAATAATGATGTACCAGACTCGAGTAAAATTGTAACCCCACAAAAATACCGTACATTAAGGACCAAAGATGCATATACTCAAACTGAAATAGATTTATTAATATTCAAGGTTGATAAAAACGTCGAAACAATTGATATTGAGAGATATATAGATAAGAATTACTCTAATATTGATGAAAATGCACCCCAAGATGGAAATCGTAATAATTTCAAGAGAGATCGGCGCTTAAGATCGGAAGAGAGGTACAAAAAAGACATAGAAAATCGACCTAAATGGGGTGCTAATAAACCAATTGCACAGTACAAAAAACAAAGTGAGAAAGATCCTTTCTATAGTCAAAAAAGGAAGGTGAGGCAGAAATATCGCCCAGCAAGGCAATACATGTCACAATCTAGTGATGATAGCCGTTCTCCAAGTCCTCCTACCAGATCCGAAAAAATCACAGAAACTAGTTTTAAACAAAGAAATTCATTAAGTCAGTCTTATTGGAAAACTAAGAGATCAAATCAAGATTATGTCAAAAATAATAATGCAATAGAAAATTTTAATACAGACGTACCAGAGTTTTGTTCTCTAGATCAAATAACCGGAGCGAAATCAGAACAAAATAAGTTTCCTAAGAGGATTACATTATCACAAAAATTCATCAATGATAAATATGGGAGTAGAAAGTTATGGACAGATGATATCAGTGAAAAAAGTACTAAATACAATAACTTTGATGGTGAAAATTCTAAAAAAAATAACGATAAATGCAGTTTTATAAAAACAGACAACTTGTAATGATGACTTAACTTTAAAAAATTTTATATAACACAAATTATAGCATTAGAGCTTATTTTTGTCGTCGGTCGTGTAATATATAGTTAAAATTAGGTTAACCTAATTTCACCATGTTATCGATCTAACAGTATCTAAGGAATAAGCCAAAGTGAAGTTAAATCAATAAACTTAAGTCTTTTTATTTAGAGTATTGTCTCAGTCGTCAGAGTCGTCTCCTCTCTTGAAAAATGTCAAAATTGGACGATTTATTTGATAAAAAGAAAGATGAAGCGCCTATGCTTGATTTATCTAAAACCGTTATTAATACTGCGGAGGAATACAGAGCCGTCCTAGACAAAGTTCCGGAATTCAAAACTAGACCCGAAAAGGTAGCTAGTGAAGTATCTAATTTTTATGAGATAATTTGTTTGAGAAACATATTTCACTTTTCTTTAGGTGAGAACAGAAGATGTTAAAATCAAGGATAGAGCAGATGATCAGAAAATAAAAACAACCAAAAAAGAAATCAGGGCCTACGAAAAGCTCTGTACCCGAGGTTATGAAGATAAGCACTTTACGTTCATGGATCCTATACCGGTAGAAATGCGGGGCTTAAAGTTTGAAGAATTGTGTGCCGTACCAATAGAGTGGCGAATGCTTACGTCTGTTCGACCTAAAGCTAAAATAGATGAAGAATATTTTAATAGGTACTGCAGTTAAAATTCTATTTTGTATTTATAGTTAATATCATTTGAAAACATTTAAAAAATTATAAAATTTTGTAGACTGATTGAACTACGCAAGTCGGAACTACGAACCAAGGCCCGAGACAAAAGGGAAATGGCAAAAAACAATATGGTGAGAAAAACGAAAAATCGGTCAGGCGTAACGGAAACTAGAATCTTGTCATGCTCTGAGTGCGGGGAAGAATATTGTAATGGTAATGTTCAATTTTTTTTGTATTAAAATAAATTCATTATTATTGTATTAATATACGCCGTATATATTAGACGCATTATATGTTAGAAATTGTTTGTTTGCGCATGTATGAGTTTCTTTGTATAGTTTATAATCTCGGTCCACAACATATGTCCAATATAACTTTTGTTGCAATTTACCTTATTACATAGGTAAATATGAGGTATCCGCGTAAAGTAGCAGCCTGTAAATTTAAAGGCTTATAAAAAAATCATAAAATTATTTCAGATACATTTTATGTCTCTTCGTCGGGAAATATCACGTCACCCACTTACATAACCGAATATCGGATTTAAAAACCGCAACAATGCTTTCTAGTAATTAATATCTAGGCGACAACGCAACATTATTGCCATAAGCAAGTCATTGGTAGATATAAACCTATGTTACCTATGTTACCTTGTTTACCTACAGACAACAACTGTGTAGTACTTGCTACAACTATTTACACAGTAATATGATTTGTTAGGTAAAGTGACAGGTGGTAAGCCAGTCGCCGTCTTTATGTCCAAGCCAACGATATATATTTCGTACATAACTTTTTGAAAAACCTACGTACGAGCCTGTCACCTGGGGATCCAACTCGGGTCTCTTGACTCGAAATTCCGACCACCCAGCTACTCGGCTATCGTTACTTTTGTCCACGACTAACGTGTTTTCTTAATGAAATACCAAAAAAAATGGTAAAATATGGTAACTGGTATGGTAATAGGTACGTACATTAAAAAAATCAGAGCAGCCAAGTAGCTGGCTAGGTGATGTGAATTTAAATCAGGAGACTCGACTTCGATATCTATATCGATAAACTCGTACCAACGAGTTTTTCGAAACTTATGCACAATTTGCGCACAATTTGAACTTTGGACATTAACAACACCGCCTATCACGGTATTCCTTTTAAACTCTGGTAATAACCACCCCTGTATTGAGTATACAATCGTGAGACGCTATCGAACATAGAGTCTAACTTTACTTGAACTAATTTTATAATTTTTATTTATTTATTATAATACACTTTTAGGTACAATGTGCAACATTACAAATTATGATATGTTTGCCCGTCTGAAATTGGAGGTTGAGCCCAAAACGACACGGCACGTACCGCCGAACCACGGAGGTAGTAAGTTGCGTAAATTGCGCAGGAAGATTCGAAGAAAGCCCCGCAGTAAAAGCGCAGTTCCGCCATTGAGCCATAAGTCAACACGGAACAAGGCCGGAGCTAAGAGCGATTCGGAACTATAAAATGACGTAAAGACAAAGATGTGACAAAAATAATAATTCATGATTTCGCACTTTTTTGTCACTTAGCGAAACCTCTACATTATGGAAATTATTATAAACTCAAATAGGCATACTTACAAATTTTACGAGAGATTTGATCCCCTAATCACATTTTAACGTGCCTGTTGCGCCATCTTTGGACATTCTTTAAAACAAAAAAAAATTATTTGCATTATGTTTTCATATTTAGTAAGAGTTTGTAATGATTTTCATAAATGTGTATTTAATATAGCATAGGTGTATTAGCAACTGATCATTTAATGATTTCTTGTATTTACACGAATACTACACATTTAAAATAAAACGATTTTCGGATTTTATCGCGTTTTTAATTAGTTTGGTCACGGGAGGGACCACGGTTGCTGTAAAGCATCCGAAACGCCAGGAAATAAAAATAGTTTGTAAAAACTAATTAAAAACGCGATAAAATCCGAAAATCGTTTTATTTTAAAACTGATCATTTATTCAATTAATTACGAGATAAGTAGTATAATATAGCGAAAACTGAGTATATACCTATAAATGAAATTGCGTAATGGTCTGTATCAACAGTATCAACTACAATAATTTCTTTATAATCGTCTATTTATTGCGATGACAACAGGGAAACTTTTACAAAAAAAAAAAAATTATCCAATGTTTCTAAAAAATAATTCACCATATGCTCAGCAGTGAGTGTTTACTAGCTTATATTCATTTTATTACAATTGTGATTATCAAAGTAAAATAAAATAAATAAATATCTTCACGCAATTCCCAATATAGGGGTGGACAAAGGTCAAGTCTAGACAATTAAGTCCCCTTGAACCACGTTTAACCGAAGATATTTTCGGGACAACGTGACAGGTGGTGAGCCCGTCGCCGTCTTTATGTCCAAGCCAACGATGAAATTCGTAGATAAGTTTTTGAAAAACTCATTGGTACCGCCACCTGGGGATCGAACTCGGGTCTCTCGACTCGAAATTCCGACCACCCAACAACTCGGCTATCGTGATTATCAAAGTGAAAGATATATACAAAATGTTGTCCAATATTTCGGTATCTTACTACTACAAGACGGAAAGTTTTTGCCTTGTAATAAAATAAGTAAAAGTTGTTAAAAATAATAAAAATTTATGATGAATTTGCAGAGACAGAACTATAAGTATATCGTTTAAGCGAGTGTAGAAACCACTAGCGTATAACCACTAGGCTATAGTATCATTTTAATAAATATTATCTAGTCGATATGTATTAACTTTGTACTTAATATTTTAAATCTCGTATTATAAACGGTTAGCTAATTTTTATACCGAAACAAATACAACGAAGTGGAATTAAAAAACCTAAATCGTTTTGTTTATTAATCATTGTTTGATACCAACTGATTCTTCCAAAATTGCAGATGAAAACTCAACAGGTATATTAGTCAGGATTTCTAAATTTAAAATTATTCTTAGGTAAACTCTTCTTCTTTTTAGAATCTCTTAATATCCTCAAAAGTATTACTCTCGCCGCTTCCAAAAATTGTTTACAAGCCCGTTTTATACAATGAATTTCATAACAAATTTAAATTCTCCTTAACATTAAAATGCTCCTTTTAGATACTATTCGAAATAATCAAGTCTCTTTGGCATTGTTGGGTCTCTCTGTCTGAGAATTTTCCCTTTGTCTTTTTTATATCGTAAACGTCTTATGGGAGAAGATTTCGTAATTGGTGATATTTTAGTAGGTGTACTGTTCCTAGATGGTCCTGGTATAGGTGACACTGTGATTCTGTTGTTTAGCTGTATTTCTGATGGTGGTGACTACTGTTCATAATTTGCTAAAATACTGAGACTAGATGTAAGATTTCTAATTCAACTGTCGTTATTCTTTTTCGGGTACTCATAAATTCTGATTATAAGTACTTCGTTCACAAATCAAGTCTGATTAATTATGCAGCCTACCTTACCATTGAGATACCTTACTAAGATCGTTTCGGCGAAGATTGTCACAAGAAGGAGCATGAAGACATACCCAACACATCGGACTTGTGGCTGACTGGTATGACCAATCACAACTCGCTTCAACACTTCAGAATACTCAATAAATCATAGAATGTACGCACATAACGTGATGCACCTGACAAATTATGAATTAGGTTGTGGACAATTTCGAATATATTGTAATTTCTAAATTAATGCTTTGTTTTTGATTACGTCTAAGAAATAGTAAAAAAAATTAATCCAAAATCTCCAGAATAGATAAAATTCACAATGTTGTTATAGTTAACCAGAAAGGACAGCTGAGATTTAACAAAGTCGACGTTTGGACGCGCCAAACTAATTAGTATTTATTATTTTCTGTTAACTTTATTCAGACTTGAATTCATTATTTGATATTTTATAATAAGGTCTAGATAGAAATAAACCTTAACAGATTATAAAATTTTGTAGACTGATTGAACTACGCAAGTCGGAACTACGAACCAAGGCTCGAGACAAAAGGAAATGGCAAAAAACAATATGGTGAGAAAAACGAAAAATCGGTCAGGCGTAACGGAAACTAGAATCTTGTCATGCTCTGAGTGCAGGGAAGAATATTGTAATGGTAATGTTCAATTTTTTTATTAAAATAAATTCATTATTATTGTATTAATATACGCCGTATATATTAGACGCATTATATGTTAGAAATTGTTTGTTTGCGCATGTATGAGTTTCTTTGTATAGTTTATAATCTCGGACCACAACATATGTCCAATATAACTTTTGTTGCAATTTACCTTATTACATAGGTAAATAAGAGGTATCCGCGTAAAAGTAGCAGCCTGTAAATTTAAGGCTTATAAAAAATCATAAAATTATTTCAGATACATTTTATGTCTCTTCGTCGGGAAATATCACTTCACCCACTTACATAACCGAATATCGGATTTAAAACCGCAACAATGCTTTCTAGTAATTAATATCTAGGCGACAACGCAACATTATTGCCATAAGCAAGTCATTGGTAGATATAAACCTATGTTACCTATGTTACCTTGTTTACCTACAGACAACAACTGTGTAGTACTTGCTACAACTATTTACACAGTAATATGTTCTGTTAGGTAACGTGACAGGTGGTAAGCCAGTCGCCGTCTTTATGTCCAAGCCAACGATATATATTTCGTACATAACTTTTTGAAAAACCTACGTACGAGCCTGTCACCTGGGGATCCAACTCGGGTCGGGTCTTGACTCGAAATTCCGACCACCCAGCTACTCGGCTATCGTTACTTTTGTCCACGACTAACGTGTTTTCTTAATGAAATACCAAAAAAAATGGTAAAATATGGTAACTGGTATAATAGGTACCTACATTAAAAAAATCAGAGCAGCCAAGTAGCTGGCTAGGTGATGTGAATTTAAATCAGGAGACTCGACTTCGATATCTATATCGATAAACTCGTACCAACGAGTTTTTCGAAACTTATGCACAATTTGCGCACAATTTGAACTTTGGACATTAACAACACCGCCTATCACGGTATTCCTTTTAAACTGGTAATAACCACCCTGTATTGAGTACACAATCGTGAGACGCTATCGAACATAGAGTCTAACTTTACTTGAACTTATTTTATAATTTTTATTTATTTATTATAATACACTTTTAGGTACAATGTGCAACATTACAAATTATGATATGTTTGCCCGTCTGAAATTGGAGGTTGAGCCCAAAACGACACGGCACGTACCGCCGAACCACGGAGGTAGTAAGTTGCGTAAATTGCGCAGGAAGATTCGAAGAAAGCCCCGCAGTAAAGCGCAGTTCCGCCATTGAGCCATAAGTCAACACGGAACAAGGCCGGAGCTAAGAGCGATTCGGAACTATAAAATGACGTAAAGATAAAGATGTGACAAAATAATAATTCATGATTTCGCACTTTTTGTCATAGCGAAACCTCTACATTATGGAAATTATTATAAACTCAAATAGGCATACTTACAAATTTTACGAGAGATTTGATCCCCTAATCACATTTTAACGTGCCTGTTGCGCCATCTTTGGACATTCTTTAAAACAAAAAAAAATTATTTGCATTATGTTTTCATATTTAGTAAGAGTTTGTAATGATTTTCATAAATGTGTATTTAATATAGCATAGGTGTATTAGCAACTGATCATTTAATGATTTCTTGTATTTACACGAATACTACACTTTTAAAATAAAACGATTTTCGGATTTTATCGCGTTTTTAATTAGTTTTCACAGCAACCGTGGTCCCTCCCGTGACCACGGTTGCTGTAAAGCATCCGAAACGCCAGGAAATAAAAATAGTTTATAAAAACTAATTAAAAACGCGATAAAATCCGAAAATCGTTTTATTTTAAAACTGATCATTTATTCAATTAATTACGAGATAAGTAGTATAGTATTGCGAAAACTGAGTATATACCTATAAATAAAATTGCGTAATGGTCTGTATCAACAGTATCAACTACAATAATTTCTTTATAATCGTCTATTTATTGCGATGACAACAGAAACTTTACAAAAAAAAAAAAAATGTCTAGTCGATATGTATTAACTTTGTACTTAATATTTTAAATCTCGTATTATAAACGGTTAGCTAATTTTTATACCGAAACAAATACAACGAAGTGGAATTAAAAAACCTAAATCGTTTTGTTTATTAATCATTGTTTGATACCAACTGATTCTTCCAAAATTGCAGATGAAAACTCAACAGGTATATTAGTCAGGATTTCTAAATTTAAAATTATTCTTAGGTAAACTCTTCTTCTTTTTAGAATCTCTTAATATCCTCAAAAGTATTACTCTCGCCGCTTCCAAAAATTGTTTACAAGCCCGTTTTATACAATGAATTTCATAACAAATTTAAATTCTCCTTAACATTAAAATGCTCCTTTTAGATACTATTCGAAATAATCAAGTCTCTTTGGCATTGTTGGGTCTCTCTGTCTGAGAATTTTCCCTTTGTCTTTTTATATCGTAAACGTCTTATGGGAAAAGACGTCATAGTCGGTGATATTGTAGTAGGTGTACTTGTCCTAGATGGTCCTGGTATAGGTGGCACCGTGATTCTGTTGTTTAGCTGTATTTCTAACGGTGATGACTACTGTTCATAATTTTCTAAAATACTGAGACTAGATGTAAGATTTCTAATTCTATTTGTTATTTGTTATTCTTTTCGGGTACTCATAAATTCTGATTATAAGTACTTCGTTCACAAATCAAGTCTGATTAATTATGCAGCCTACCTTACCATTGAGATACCTTACTAAGATCGTTTCGGCGAAGATTGTCACAAGAAGGAGCATGAAGACATACCCAACACATCGGACTTGTGGCTGACTGGTATGACCAATCACAACTCGCTTCAACACTTCAGAATACTCAATAAATCATAGAATGTACGCACATAACGTGATGCACCTGACAAATTATGAATTAGGTTGTGGACAATTTCGAATATATTGTAATTTCTAAATTAACGCTTTGTTTTTGATTACGTCTAAGAAATACTAAAAAAAATTAATCCAAAATCTCCAGAATAGATAAAATTCACAATGTTGTTATAGTTAACCAGAAAGGACAGCTGAGATTTAACAAAAGTCGACGTTTGGACGCGCCAAACTAATTAGTATTTATTATTTTCTGTTAAATTTATTCGGACTTGAATTCATTATTTGATATTTTATAATAAGGTCTAGATAGAAATAAACCTTTTAAATAGAACCTAAAAGTAACTTTACATTTTAAAATCATTTTCATATGTTCTTCAGCGAAATGTGTTAAAACGGCCTTTCAAAGAAACACCCTATAATCGTAGAGCCCCACTGCTGGTGGTACCAAGAACGCTGGCTGCATTTCCACGTTGAATGGATAGACTTAACCGTTGAGCGAGAAAAAAACCAGCCCTCTTATCACAACGGCTACAACCAGTCACGGACACAATTCCTTTAGAAACTTCATCGCGCGAAGACCCCACGAACCGATCGTCTCTACGGTCAATGGAACAAATATACAGACTCCTTTCAAAGACTCATATTTACGCCACTTACCCCATTTAGCTGCATCTGATGCCGCCCCGGCCCCTATCGAAGTACCCTTGATGTGAGAGGCCGCTAATGTATGGACGCAAGTAGCATCCCACACAAGAGCTTCGCCTCTGTCCCAAGGGATTAACAACAAGCCGTCGGGTCTCCTACCTAAATATTCCGCAAGTCTAAATCATTCTTATGAATTTTACTAGACAAATCGTGAAGACTGTACGGAGGCAAGGAAAGCCGGCAGCGCAATATTTGAAACCTCTCTTACACCGATACCTCCAAATCTAATAGGTAAAGTAGCTTGAGTCCTGCTAAATGAGACTAAAGATAAATTTAGAATTTTTCCAAAGATATTTTGTGATTAAGGTAATTTTTTTAAAAATGAGAACATTTCCATGCTGGACTCAAACGAAGTAGATATGTAAATTTAGGAACAAGAACGCAATACTTTAAAATAGTAAGTGCTATATGCACAAGAATTAAGGATATACAGTTTATTAACATGTTCTAAAAATTGATCAAATTTTTCTTTCAAAAGAGGTTTCATACTCTATAAATAACGGCGCTCCAAGGAGGAAAGAGCGCTCTAAAGTGAATCCACATCAGTTACTTTAATGCCCGGTATATTGTTAAAGTTTTGAAATAACGAATAAATGAGAAGACAAACGGTCAGGAATAAAAAGTTCACATTTAGTATTATTTAATTCAAGGCCAATGTTTTTAAAATTTTGAATAATTTTTTGTAGGTAATTTTGCACGTCATCTGTTTTTCCTCCTAAGGTTCCGTCATCTAGGTACCAAACATTGAGTTTGGATTTCAACTTTGAAGTAATCGGTTGAATTCCCAAACTAAACAATGCTGGGCCCAATAGATCACCCCGCTGAACTCTACAACTGAGTAATAACACACTCAATAACACAATCCCCTCTTAATCCAGGTTTTCCCCCCAGTCCGCAATCTGAGTTTCTTAATTGGTGAAACGTTCCTAACATGTCATTGGAGAATACAGAGGAAAGGCAGAAATACAGGAAAGAAAAAGAACCAAATGGTTCAACGCGGATAATGTCTAAAAATTAAACAGTACTCATAGGTTTTCATTGGCTTCATAAATGTGACATAGACGAAACTGCGCAGGACAGCTACTTTTTTATGACGAGCACTTATTTCATACGTCAAATGAAATAATTATAAACGGACGGATGAATAATAAATGATTAAAAACGGATAAACTCACGGCTAAACATTGGGTTTAGGTACCGACTAGTTTCGGACCAGTTGGAGGACCTTCATCAGATATTTGTTTATAAGTGAGTTTAGCAGTTTTTAATTATTTAATTAATAATGTCTTACGAAAGTTTTAATAATCTTATATATTATTATAGTATATATTATATTAAATAATCCTGTTGATCCGCGATGGTATCATTAAATATTTGCCAAGTTTCATTGAATTATTGCTAAATTTACACATCTGTATTGTAATGACTGTGTGTGTATCTTCACGCCATTTCCAATACAGCGGTAGACAGAGGTCTTGATTATTAAGACGTTTCGAACCGCCTTCAAGATATTTTGCAAGATATTTTTGGGACAACGTGACAGGTGGTGAGCCGTGTTAATATCCAAGCCAACGATATAATTCGCACATCAGTTTTTGAAATAACCCAAAGAGTGGTACGAGACTGCCACCTGGGAATCGAAGTCGGGTCTCTGGACTCGAATCCCGACCACTCAACCACAAGACTACCGTGACTTATTGATTGTAATGATTCAGGAGAAAATAAGCTATGATAAACCATAGAATAGTATATGTACCTAATAGTGCCGACCACCGATTTTCCGTTTTTTTTTTTTTATTTTATAGGTAGAATTTTATACCTTTACTTTGTTCCGAATTTACTCGTTATTGGGAAAGGATAGTTTAGTAAACTTCAAAAAATAATAACTGCATCAATATCACTCTTTTATTGATTTTTAAAAAAATATAGTACACATTCATAATGTTAGAGTTGCTTTAAACAGTAACATTATTTTGAAGATAAGACTGTTACGCCACCATGGGTCATTAAAATCTCACTTGTGCCTGATATTTATTGCACCCATTGATCACTACTATAACTAGAGTTTATGAACAATATGAAGCTGAAAATATATTTATTTTACATCTAATGTACTTATTACTGATATATGAATTCAGTTTATCTGTGAAGATTAACTAAATTACATCAAAAAGAAAACACTTAGGCCTAAGTACCAATATTGTTAAGTAACAAACATCTGAAAAAAAAGTTTCTTTTTAATACTTCATTCCTACATAATCATCTAAAAGAGATAAGATAAAATGTAGTTTTGAAGTTACTTCCAAAAATTCTGTGTAATTATAAACATCGAATACTACTGCAACTACTATTCGTTCCTAATTCACGCCTTACGACACAAACAGTATCACAAATGTGTATTCAAAGTCGTAAATAATACAATAATAAAAAAAGGGTTAAGATCTGTTCAAATAATGTTAGTGGATTTGAGATATAGATGATAGATGGGTAGATGAATTAGGCAATGAATGTGGGGATATAATCCCGAATAATATTATTTATTGCACAGCCGATAACCCCAATAAATTTATAAAGAACTATGTTTAGAAATTCGTAGTTTAAAAATCTACAACCTATAATAAACCTCGCCTATCCAGACAAGTATCGAATTATTGATGCTCTCACTCTTATCCTATTTATAATCACTATAATAAATTAGACTTGGAATATGGACCTATTTAGAATTCCAAGGTATGTTTTTTTACTTTTGAATATAAGATTTTTATACTTAAACCTAGATATACAAAATAGGAATCTGCAATATAAAATAGATGTTCAATTAATCAGCTTTGATATACAATAAATTTATAATATCACCCATGTACCAGATATGTGTAAGTCTAAAAGAAAAACATATAGAATTGTTAAATAGTACTACATGTACGGACGGAAATTCTCACTTCATAAAATGAGACAAAATAATTTAAGGAATGGGTAAGTTAACTCCCTCAAGTTACTCCTTTAACATTAAACAAAATTTAACAAGAGCAAAATCAAAAAGCTTTTATCAACACTAATTTACATAACATGTAATACATGTAGTATTTAGAAGAAACATATTATTAACTTTTAAGAAAGATAAAAGAAATATCTACATAAAATGAACTGAATGTCTACAAAAGATGAACTGGCCTGAAATGTGAAAGCTCTCTTATTTCTACAAGCACCAGAAGTTTAAGAAGATAGTATGGAAAAATTTGTGAAAGATATCCCAACTAGAACAGAGTAGTCTCTTAAAAATTCTGTATTGATTAATATGGCTGCACAACATCAAAACATATTGCAGATTCCAAGTGGTTCCCACATACAAATAGAATAAAGTGACTCATAATGTTACACAAAAACAAATCATATTATGCTTTACTAAAAACAATATTTAAATTATAATGAAAAAACAAAATATAACATAAAATATGCAACTAAAACATGGACGTAAATTAACTGAATGTGTAAGAACATTTATTAATATTAAAACTTAATATAAACATTTTCACACCATAGAAAACTACTAAATGTTTGAAACAAAATATTAAAATTTTTTATGTCAATACAATTAAACAATTTATATTTATATCTACAGCAGAAAATTATTTTGTATGTCATGTCAAAATATGCAAGAGTAATTTCATATATAAGCTTATTTATGTTGTAGTTTTATTTACGGTGTGAGTGGCATTGAGCTAGCAACTGGAAGGTTGCCTGGCTGGACCCTGACTGGATTACTAATTTTTCACTGGTCCTTGCGAGCTTTCTTTTTGCTTTTCTTAGAAACCTTAGCATCCGTCCAAGTATCTGAGAATATAATATATATGTAAAATTTACACCAGAAACACTTTAAATAATTAAAATTCAATCAATACCAATAAAAGTACAAAGAAGTAGTATACATTGCATTACATTCAGCACTATGATTTCCGATATAAATCACTTCCAAGTACTGCATTGAACAAAGGTCATTTTACTGAATGTATCAATAAGAGTAGCTTTGCATTTGCTACAAGAGAATGGCACTTGCAGCTGTAAATAGTTAACTTAAAGTTGTGTAAAAACACAAAACCATACCAAAATTTGTAGAACCAGAAAAAACAAGTCAACAGGCCATACTCAAACTATCAGTATAAAATTAATATATACTTACCACCTAGTTCATCAAAGACTGGTGTATATTGATTATTGTCCTGTTTATCAGAAGAATCAGAGCCATCCTTTTCATCAGATTTTGGAGCACTCTTAACTGCAGTAGACTGTAAAGTTACAAATAGATTTTTGACATATTAGCCTGTACACACACAAAACTCAAATTACCTTTCAAATTTCTTCAAAAATTACCTCCACTTTCTTTTTTATTTGTTTTTCTTTGTTCTCCTTTTTCTTATTGCTCCTAAGATCTTTCACCTCTGACAATTCATTTTCAGTAGCTTCTTCCTCTTCTGTGCTACCACGAGCAGCTTGTTCACGGAGCTCTACCTGTGGTAACCGTTTTAATAGTAAACATGCTGAATAAATATATTTATATATATATATTAATTATAAACCATTAAGTGGCTAGCCATAAAATTACCCATCAGCTATCAACCTGAAACCAAACCACGTTTCTATTGTAGAAACTACTGATTTGTTGCAGCATTGTTGTTGCATTGGCAGTACTAAAATCAACTTTAGCTATTACCCGAACACCAGAAGACTATTGCACTATTGCAAAGTTATATTATTTTTGTCAAAATCTTCTTTTTATAACTATAAATATTCCATAAAACTATCCAAAAAATCCCTTTTAATGCAATTTTACTTTTTAACTGTTAAGATTTGATTATTAATAAAATCACATCTGTACTGTTTATTAAATATAATTTAAAAACATTATACCTCTTTAAGTACTCTCTGGAACTTTTCAACTTGGGCCTGTAATGAACGGTTGGATTCTTCATCAATTGAGGTATTTTTAGACTGAGGTGCTATAACTGCCTTTTCAACAGATTCCTCAATTGGTCGAGCTGCTTCAACATCAGCATCTTTCGATTTTTTCTTATTCTTTTTAGTTGGGCTATCTTTTTTGTCTTTCTCCTCAGGTGCTTTCACTTTTTTCTTTTCACTCTTCTTAGGTACTTCTTCCCACACACCTTCATCAAAGTCAGCTGGCTTTTCAACTTCTGCTAGAAGCTTCTTTTTTCCTTTCTTTACTTCACCAGATGTTTCCTTTTTTACCAATTTAGATTCAGTTACTTTTTCTTTGGGTTTGGGTTTTTCCACATCCTTCGGCTTTTCTTCTTTCTTATCCTTTGTAGGAGATTTTTTGGAATTGTCTGTTTTTGTCTTCACATCATCAGCAGTGCGGTTTGGTGAAGACTTCTATAATATCAACATGTTTAGATTTATGAAGATTACATTAAATATAAAAAATATATGAAATAAAAATAATTTAATGCAGTTTAAATAGAAAATAAAATTAGCACACAATACAATGTTAGTGATTGTATAGTGCGAACAGAGTTTTCCGTGTTCGATACCTTACCTTCTCTTTGATTTTCCTTTTCTTATTAGATGATTTTTTATCATCCAAAACAAGAGGCAACTTATCGAATTGCGGCTGTTCTGCTGAATGAAACCCGAAAATAAATACTAATGCAGCGCATACTAAAACTACGGCAACAGCTGCGGCTGGGTATAAAAGTTGAAAATTTGATACATAACTCAGCACCTCCATCTCTAAAGTTAATTTAAAAAAAATACAGTCCACTTAAAATGATATCAGTAAAGAGTGATAATGTCGAATAATTTAATTCCCCAGCGATAAAAGTAGACACAGGAACATGATGACGCGGCTGTGACGTGCCAAAAATTGCGACAGCGAACACAGCAAAGCGACAAGTTGGGAGTTAGGGTGACCATTTCAAAATTAAAATAGTAATTAATTAACACTTGAGAAAACTCAATGAATTAACACGTATCTTTTATTATTATTATTATTGTAATATATAATGAATCGAAGATAAAAAAAAAACCGTGCCGACAAGTCCTGCATTTTTTGGGTGAGTCCAAAGAGTAATAAACACACGTAATTCTAGGTGAGTGAGGTAACTCAAATTCAATATTTAAGTAAAATTACCCAAAAAATTAATCAATAACCTATGAAATTTAAGTAACAATTGCTAACTTTAGAATAAAGAATAGGCCGAAAGGCATGTTAAATCCTTATTAGATTATATCCATTGAGTGTCGAAAACACAAACACTAATTAAATAGCATCCAACTCTTGGTTGATAAGATAATTTAAGCAATTAATGGTTTTGAGACATGACATAAAAACACCTGTTGTGAATAAATCATAATAACAGTTGAAAAACACCTGAAAGTTTACCACCGGAAATTCCTTCAAATGAATAAAAAATATTACAAGTACAAAATATAAATAGTACAAAAACTCAATATTTATTGAAGAAACTTAATTGCATCATTAAGTTCCTGCCGTTTTATCATTAATAATTTAAACATATAAAAAATATATTTTTTTAAGTTCTATAAAATTTATGTTCATGAATGTATGTGAAATATTTGTATGTGTAACATTTTATGTTATTATCTAGTAATAAGTATGTTCACCGCCGTCTTCTTATTAAACTTTACTTTCTGTCCATCTAAAGGTTGCCAGGAAGAGATCACTTTTAGTGATAAGGCCGACCATAATACTTTTGTCTTATTTTAAATTCTTTTCAGTGAATTTTATGTGTGGTGTACAAAAATTAGTATCAAAATAAACCTACGTAAAGATGTCATAGGACTTATTTATTATTTTGTACTTTGATTATAATTAATTTTAAATGTGTAGAAGTAGATATTCTTAATGAATTCAAATTACGATGCTTAACATAAAACTGGCTGGAACATAAAGCATAGCTGTTATCTTCGAGGTTACTTGAATATAGGAGTCCTACTACGAAAAACGAAATTCCGGTGACTTTGAATTAATCTTTTTGTTTTTTTTAAATTAATCTCTCAATCAAAATAAGCTATTGTAAGTTCTTGTTTAACATAAAGCAATCGTCTTATATCATTGGTATTATATTAAAACTGGTTTTAACTTAGAGATTAAAACGTAAAAAGTTTTTACACCTTTTTATTTTTCGACATTTACTGATGCTTAATATTATACTAGCAGCAGAACTCGGTGTTATTTGGGTACAAAGTACATCGCACACGTTATGGTTATAAAATAACTCTTCTTAAATAAATTATTTTAAATCGTATTGAACAGTTCAATTTATTTTAGAGATTTCTCGATCAATTTAGATATAACGAGGGGTGATCCAAAAGTAATGATAATCGGTTAGTTAGTAGTTAGCAGGTCCGCATAAAAATAAAAATAAAAAATATTTTTTGCTTGCTTGTATACTCACTACGTCAGCCTAAACAAATCATATAAATAGATCTCGGTTTCCGGGAGATACATTCATTTGAATACGAACTGTTAAAGAGATAACATCAACAAGGAGAAAAATGAAATAAAAGCTGTCATCAAGTACCTCTGCTTGAAAAAAATGTCCTCTTCTTGAAAAATGTGTTTGAAAAAAGTGGAAACATTGGGGGACTCTGCTCCTCCATATTCTACAGTTGCACACTGGGCCAAGGAGTTTAAACTGGGCAGAACATCCACTGAAGATGAACATCGCGTAGGACGGCCATCCACGTCCCTCACTGAAGACAACATGAAAAAAGTCGAAGATGTTGTGTTGGCAGATCGAAGAGTGGCCATCAGGCATGTAGCTGTGGTCCTGTGACCTCAGCTACATGCCTGATGGCCACTGCCATATGAGATCCCTGTGGATCTCATATGGCAGCTTTCGAAGAATCCATGCGAACGAGTTGCATATGAAAAAGGCCTCTGCGCGTTGGGTACCCAAAATGTAAACCGACGAGCAAAAGAAAAATTGAGTTGATATTTCGAGGGTCAATCTCGAAAAGTTCCAAGCAAATCAAGAAAATGTTTTGTTCTGTTTTGTGACTATGGACGAGACCTGGATCCACCATTTTGATTCTGAAACGACACAATACTTGGAATTTCGAGCTTTCAAGTTCGGCGGGAAAGGTTATGGCATCTGTTTTATGGGACGCTCAAGGCATAATTATGGTGGAATATTTGGAAAAGGGAGCCACTAGTACCGGCTCTTACTACGCAAACCAAATAAGAAGATTACGGGAGGTCCTTAAGGAAAAAAGAAGCGGCAAACTGCGAGCTGGAGTGCTGTTCACCAAGACAACGCACCGGCTCACAAAGCCGCAGTTGCGATGGCTGCCATTCAAGAAACGGGATTGGAACTGCTCAAACACCCTCCCTATTCGCCAGATCTAGCTCCTAGTGATTTCTATTTATTTTTATTTATTTAATATTTTATGTACACAATAAAGACAAAGTTAACAATATAATCACAACATGAAATTTTTACAAAGGCCCTGCCTCTACCTCTTTCTTCGGCTCAAGGAACGCCTCTGAGGCAAGAAATTCGAAGACGATAGCGAAGTAAGGGCCGAGTTGTTGAAGAAAGCTTAGAATCGTTTTGGGAGGGCCAAGACAAAGATTCTTTTCAAAGGGAATCCTAGGTTAGGAATTTTTTAGGCTGACGTAATGAGTATATAAGCAAATATATTTTTTTTGGATTTTTATGCGGACCTGAAGTAACCGATTATCATTACTTTTGGATCAACCCTCGTATTGGCTTTAAGTACAATGCTACGAATAAGTGTTGGAATAATCTGCCGCCTCCATTACGTGATCACAAGTCGCTTACTACTTTAAAGACTAAGTTTAAATATCTACTGTATAATGAGCAAATATAATAAATAACAACCGCATTGTAATAGTTTAAGAAGTATGTAAAAGGTAATTATTGAAGCAAATAAAAAAAAACAATAAAGTTTTTTTTTTATTTACATTGTTTTTTATAATATACCTTAATAACATTTAATTGGACTCAACATCAACGATTAGTAGCTATAGAATTAACTTTGAATCTTTATTAGAAAAAAAAAAACAAATAGCTTTAGTATATAATTGTAGCTGATAAATACTTGTGAAAAAAAAATACTTATCATAAGCTGTCCGAGTTCCCATAAGGTAAGGGTCGGAATGAAAATCAGTGTCGGGTTATCCCGGCTACAACTGAGTTCGATCCATTTCGTGGTCGTATGCTGGAGCACGGATTGTCATATTTGTTGTTTTAGTTACATAAGTTATTATAAGGTTTCTTTAATATTTGCATTCGTTATTTTATTTTATATTGTCTTCGTGCTGTATTCGGTCCACGAATAAACGATTTTCTTTCTTTCTTTCTATTATAATATTATAGATGAAAATAAGCCTCCGTGACAAGTGGGTTGGACTTCATTGTCTAGACCCCTGCATACCCCCGGGTTATGATAAAAAATGATAGATCGATAACAATTATTCTTTATTAATGATTTTCACTGTTTCAATTTGTCATGGATTTTCTTAGATCAATCGCAGAATTTTGAGTACGTAGAAAATTTAGAATCAACTACATTCATATATCCTTTTAAAAACTTTCAAATATCCGAGTATACTCTGGAACATTTTCAGAAATCTGAAATATTTTGTAATAAAATTTTAAATTAATTAAAAAATATCTAACTGAATGTTGTGAAAAGTGTTTTGAAGTTTAATTTCAAGTGATTCTTTATTTAAACATGGTCACTGTTTGTGTAAGCCAATAAATGTAAAAATTCACTTAGTTTCAGTTTACAGAAGACAATTTCCCAATATATTCGGTTTCGGCTGAAGTCTATTTCGGTCGGACACTAGTTTTAGTTAAAAGTAAATATTTAAAAAATTTTGTTTCTGTAAAATGAAATAAAAAAGTAAGTAAAAGTGGTTTCTATTAGATATACTTGACAAATTACACACACATGTTATATAGAATAATTTAACAAAATAATTTTGTAGATTATTAAATCTAACTTTAAAACTGGCTTTATGGTCATGAAGCCTTCGCCTAACCTTGTGGGTGAACATAAATAGAACATAACCTAAAATTTAAAAATAATAAATGACATGTGCCTGAAATTTAAGTGTCAATAATCGCAAAAATAAATAGAATGGTTGGAAAGAAAAACAGAAAGCGAAATGGTAAAGATATAGATGTACATAACACTAATAATGATGAGTTAAATGAAATAGATGATGAATTTCAAAATGTTGATAAGAAATCACTGAAAAGACAACACGCAGTAAGTGAAAATGCTGACTATGACTCAGATATGGTCTCAAAACATAAGAAACCCAAAAAGAAAAATTTGCCAGTGTCATCAGATATTTCAGA